>JAKSZU010000001.1:231293843-231791343 GCA_026018925.1 Tupaia tana | reverse complement strand
GTTCAAACTGATGTTTCTGCAAGAAGATAAGTGCTGTAACATCCTCTTCTGCTGTTTGCTAACATTTCTCTTCCCATTGGGCTTTTGATGAGGCTACCAAACACAATATTCTATCCTTGGTTATAGGGTTGAAGATTTAACCCATGTAAAGCCAACCATAATACCCTATTCCACTTTCTATTAATAATAAATACTGCAATGAATAGGAGTTCAATGCTGCCAAAAATAATACCCACCCTCCCACCCCCACACCATATATAGACAAATAAACACTTTAGTCAGATATAATTAGGTTCAGTCACAAAGGAAAAAAAAAAAAAAAAAACGAAAAAAGAAACTACAGAAAAAGACAGTCTCAATGGTCTGATTCCTAAGTTCTAGTTTCCTGTGTTTCTGATCTGGTCCTGAATCTGTCCAGCTGATTGCTTTTTTGTTTTTGTTCTTGCTATTTGATGGTTTCTGAGATAACTTGATATTTTATAATAACCTTAATTCTACTACCTTTCCTCTTTAAATTTTGGGTAATAAATTATTCCATTATTGTATCACTAAACAGAAATACTTAAGACTTAATGATTTGTAAAGAACAGAGGTTTGGGGCCAGCAGGTGGCACAGTGGTTAAGGCACTGTACTACCACATGGCTGAACACAGATTCAGTCCCACATCTGGTGGCTTTCTCTCTCTCTCTCTCTCTCTCTCTCTCTCTCTCTCTCTCTCTCTCTGTGTGTGTGTGTGTGTGTGTGTGTGTCTTTCTCTAGTGAGCACACATACCCTATAGTAAATTTAAAATTATAATAATAATAAATTAAATAATTATTTTTTAAAAAAAGGAGAGAGGCTTATCTGGCTCACAATTCTAGTGCTAGAAATTACAAAGGTGTGGGTGGGGTCGGCATTACAACATGGCTGATAGAAGCAGAGAGGAAGGCATGCACATGCATTGGGAGAGGGTGGTAATGAATAGAAAACACTCTCCACTTCTATTTGTTCCTTTCATGCACTCAACCAAATGGGTAGAATTTCCCATTATGCCCCATCTCTAAAAGGTCTCGCCACCTCCCACAGTCATTATACTAGGGACTAAATTATAATGTATGAACCTTTCATTCTACCTCTAACCCCCAAAGTTCTTTTTTTTTCCCACATAAATCTCATCTCAATAGTCCTGAAAGTATTAGTTTCTACAAGCACCAACCCAAAATTCCAAATCCTAAATCTTATCAGAAATTTAGGTAAACTCTCAGCTATAAGCCTATAAATCAAGAAAACACTTTAGCAACTTCCCAGATGTAATAGTAGGGCTGGCGTAAGAGTAGAAATTTCCATTCCACAAAAAGAAAGGAGTAACAGGTCCCAAGCAAGTTTGAAACCCCAAAGGCAGACATTAGATCTTTAAGATTAAGAACAATCTTTTTTGACACTGTGCCTTATAACCCCCAAGTGGAAGATGGGGCCCAATACCCTGGGCAGGTCTGCCCCTGTGGCTTTGCTGGTAGCCGACAACATAGCTGTTTGTACTTGGGAGTCTAGTGCCCATAGTTTTCCCAGATGGTCACCACATGCTCCCAGTAGCTCTACAATTCTGAGGTCTCAAGGGTAGTCCTGTCCTTGTGGCTCCACTAGGTATAGCCCTTGTGGGTTCTCTCCTCTCTTACCCCACACTTCGATTTGGTACTGCCCTGGTGAAGGCTTTCAGTGGCTCTGTCACTGGAGCAAGTATCTACTTACACTCCCAGGCTTTTAAATACATCCTTTTTTTTTTTTTTTTTTTTTTTGGGAGAGGTTTTTTTGCTATAGGGCGCGTGCGCTCGCCAGACAGACAGAGAGAGACATAGAGACAGGAGACAGAAAGCGAGAAATCACCCCCCAGGGGGGATGGTCACACCGCAATCCCTTCTCCTCCATTCTCCTCTCGGGATCTTGGGCACGCACGCACACGTGCCCGGCGTGAGTTTTAAGCCACCGGGTCCGGGACACGAACCGTGGTCGACTTACGTGGGAGTCCAGCGACATAGCCATTACGCTAACTGCTGGTTCCCTAAATACATCCTTTGAAATCTAGATACAGACTGCCATGCTGCCATACTCTTGCCTTCTATGCTCCTGAAGAATTATCACCACAAGTAGCCCCATATTGCCTTGGATGCTGCTGCTGCCACTGTCTTGACCTGTAGCCTATACTCCACTGAACAGTGCCTTGAGCCTTGAACCTACTTGAATCATGGCTAAAGCAACCAAGTGCTACACTGGGATGCAGGGAGCTGCACAGGGCAGTGTACCAATAGTTGGCCCTTTGCTGAAAACCATTCTGCTCTCTTAGGCCTCTAGGCTTGTGATGGGAGAGGCAGCCCTGAAGATCTCTGAGACATACATGAGGTCTTTTTCCCATTGTCAATATTATCATCTGGCTTTCTAGTCACTTTAATACTGGTAGCCTGGCAACACTCAGTGTTCTCTGCCAAATATGCTTTTTCTTTTTTATTCTTTACATGGTCAGGTTGTGAATTTTCCAAATTTTCCTGTCTGCTCCCCATCACCCAAATTTCACTAAATTCAGTTAGACACAACCGATAACCTGAGCACCTTGCTGTTTAGAAATTTCTTCTGCTAGATTATAAGTCTTAAATTTGGCTTTCTATAACATCTTAGGACATGAACACAAATAATTCACACTCTTTGCCACTTTATAATACTGGCCTTTTTCCAATACCCAATAATTTCCTCATTTCCATCTGACACCTTCTCATAATAACCTTTACTGTCCATATCCTTATCAGCATTGTGGTCACATCTTTTTAACCAACTTTTCAAAATGTTTCAGTTCATTTATAAATGGTTTCTCTTACAAACCTTCACCAGAATCTAGAATTTTCATGGCCTGTTTCTCCAAACTCTTATAACATCTGCTCTTTACCCAGTCCCAAAGCCACATACATATTTTCAGGTACCTGTATAGTAACACACTCTGCACACTGAACCAATGTCCTGTTTTATTATTGTGTTACTAAACAGAAATATCTGAGACTGGATGATTTATAAAGAATAGAGGTTTTTGGCTCATGATTCTGGTGGCTAGAAAGACCAAAAGTGTGGGATCAGCATCATAACATGGCTGACAAAAGCTGGAAAGGGAGGCTGGCATAGGTGGAGAGAAAGAAAAAGGAAGGGGGGGGGAGAGAGAGAGAGAGAGAGAGAGAGAGAGAGAGAGAGGAAACAGACTTTTCTGCTTGCTCTGTCTAGCCATGCTTCTAGACAATTCGATGGTTCCTTCCCTTTAGGAAGGTCTCACCACCCCCAAAGCCATTGTATCAGGGACCAAATGACAACATATGAACACTTGGGGGACAAATTATTATCTAAACCATAGCAGGTTATATCATTTGCAAACCAAACAACTCTTTATTTTCATACATAATCATGTTGCCAGTTCATCTTCTAAACTCACCTGCTGAGGAAGCTGACTCCACATTATTTGTCAAGTTTTCATATTTTTGCATGGGCTAGAAAAGGCCTTAAATTTTACTAATAAAGCAAGGTAAGAGGACCAGCAGATGGTGTAATGACTTTCGCTGGACTCCCATGTAGTTGACCACAGTTCGAAACCCAGACCCAGTGCCTTAAACTCATGCTGGGCATGTGTGCGTGCATGCCCAAGATCCTGAGAGGAGAACCGAGGAGAAGGAATTGTGGCATGGCTATGCCCCCTGGGAGGTGATTTCTCACTTTCTGTCTCTCTGTCTTTCTGGCGAGCACACTTGCCCTATAGCAGAAACTTCTAAAAAAAAGAAAGAAAGAAAGAAAGAAAGAAAGAAAAAGAAAAAAGTGTGGTAGGTTTTATTAAATAGTACACATCAGTAATAACACAAAGTTTTTTGGTCCATGGTTGGTTGAAACTACAGATAAGGAATCTGCAGATACAGAGGACTGAATATACTTCCAGTAAACTCATACAGAAGAGTGGGACTTTAGGGAAAAAAAACAGTGAAGTCAACAAACATTTGATATTTCAGGCATAATTGGTAACATATGAGATAATTCTGTAATGGTAAAAGAAGTTTAAAAGATTCTCACTTAAGGCAGGTTCCAAATATGGCCACTTTACTGCCTCTCTATCCTTTAACCTTGGAGAATCTAAAAAATACGGGTGGAACTCTAGCCAAGTATCTTTACCAGCCTAACTTTTCTCTTTCTACCTCTTCTGAAGTATTTGGGCGCAGATTTATTCTTTCTAAATGTATATAACCCTTCCATTCTATCTCATTACCAAACCACTGTCTTTCTGACTGATCTTAAGTAAAATGCCAAAATGCCAACAAGATTCATTTGCCTTAAGTCATTCATTTGACAAGCTTCAGAGAGCTATCAGATTGACAATTTAAAAATCTCAGCATCATTTTTTTTTTATCATTGCAAACAAAACTTTATATTAGGCTACTCATCTATTGTTTTGGGTCCTTCATTTTTACATCCTTAAATGAGTGAGTTTAAGTAGTAGGTAATCTCATGGTTTTTTTCAACTCTAAGAAGTCTATAATTCAGAATAAATTGCCTGGTTTAATAACTTATATTTTCAGTTCACTTAAACATACCTTTTTAAAAAATAATTATTTATTTATTTTATTTTTTGTTGTTGTTGTTGTTATTATTATTATTATTTAAATTTACCAGAGAGAGACAGAGAGAGAGAGAGAGAGAGAGAGAGAGAGAGGGAAGGTTATAAAGCAAGTCGCCAGGTCTGGGACTTGAACCGCAGTTGGCCATGTAGGAGTCAGGCGCCTTAACCACCACGCCACCAACTATCCCCCCTTAAACATATCTTTAAGTGCCGGGAACCAGCAGTTAGCGTAATGGTTATGTCGCTGGACTCCCACGTGGTCGACCGCGGTTCGCGTCTCGGACCCGGTGGCTTAGAACTCACGCCGGGCGCGTGTGCGTGCGTGCCCAAGATCCCAAGAGGAGAATGGAGGAGAAGGGATTGCGGCTTGACCATCCCCCCTGGGGGGTGATTTCTTGCTTTCTGTCTCTATGTCTCTCTCTGTCTGTCTGGCGAGCGCACGCGCCCTATAGCAAAAAACCTCTCCAAAAAAAAAAAAAAAAAAAAAAAAAAAAACATATCTTTAAGTGCCTATAGATAGGGGAGTATTGATTAAGGAACAACATGGTATGGTATACTATTTCTCAAAGTATGTGACATTCAGATATTGAGAGTGATGTTAGGGAATACATGGACAGAGCATTAAATAGCATCAAATCACATAGAAAGCTTTCCCCTTTTAAATTTTCTTTCAGTCTTTTTTGTTACATCCATAAACATATGCCCTTAACAGTTCTTGAAGACTTATCATTCTCCCTTTATAACAGAGGGGCTCATATTCAAAACATTCTATGGGCAATATCCTCTAGCAGATTTAATAGCATGTGTATTTACTGTTATCTTTTACTTATGGCAAATTATAATTTTTCCTCATGTGCTGTAATGATATAATGGTATTATTTATCTGTTTTTGTTTAAAAAGGGAGATGATTAAAAACGGCTAACATTAGAGAGTTGGTATACTATTTTAAGGTCTGCCAAAATTAGTGATGTCTTCCTTCTCTTGTTCAGACTATGTTAAATTATTTCAATCACAATAAAATATAAATTATAAGACAGATGAGTCAGAGAGACTCATTCTTCTTTTATTTTGATTCGAATGGAATATCTTAATATTTACATACTTTACTTTCAGCCCTCTGGAAACAAGACTCTTCACCTGTCCAAAGGGCCTTGGTTTCATATATGGTGTTACTCCTTCAGTAATTAGGGACAGAGAGTACAGAGAATTGTACATAACATTTCCTAGGATCTACATTGTGGGTCCTATGGTGAAATATAGTCATAATTCTCTCCAAAGTGAAATCCTATTAGACCTCTCTCCATGCAAAATCCCTTTATTCCTTTATTTGGCTTTACTTAGTAATGAAACAGACAAGTCTCTCTCTCTTTCCAGAACATCTTAGAAAAAGATTTGTGAAAACAGCAGGGAAAAGAATTTCTGAAATTCTGGTGGATGATCTGTATATGTTATTCATTTTTCCTTAGTGTAGATGTACAGATATCACTGAGATCTTGTTTGACAAACCTTACCATAATTTAATAATATCCTTGATTACTTAAAAAAGGAACAATTGTAACATGGCATTCCTAGGGACTTCTGGTTCTGTACATAGATTTATCTGAATAGTCCCCATAGTATATACAAAAAAACTGAAGTTTGAGAAATACTGGTGTAGCACAGTTTACAGATACTGTAATTAGAATAAGATGGCATTTCCATGGCTCTACTACTAACTATGATGACCTTATCAAGATGGTTAAATTTTCTTAGTTTTAATATTGTCATCCTTAAAGAGTAAAAATACATACTTTTTTAGATTATTCATTTTGTAAAGTTCCTCCTCCTCTAAAATTTAGTGCTAGCCTACTATACTACCGTATTTTAAGTCCTATGCCACTTTCAAGTATAGTCTATAACTAGTAACAGCACCATCTGAGAGTAAGATTCTCAGGTTCTATACCCAGCGCTACTGAGTCAGAATTTGCAGACTTCAACAAAATTCCTATGAAGTTATATGAAAATGAAAATTTCAGAAGCACTGCTATAGACTATTTTTTTTTTAAATTTCAGTAGTTATATGGATGTCCAATTCTTCATCAAAAGTGAAAGTGTCTTAAAAGACACAGTAATTGATTTGAGAAGAGAGAAATGTGGCAGCCCATGCCCTTAAAAATTAGAATAACAGGGAAGAATTAAACTGAATAATACTATTTCAAATTATGAATTACTTAAATGGTTAGAAATCATTTTACAGAGAAACAAGGGATTTTAAAACAATTCACTTTTTAAGTACTTTTATATAGGAAGAGGATGACAGGCTGCATTCTCTAAGAATACATACTAGTTCTAACTACATAAATGTATTATTCTGTTTGCATGAAGGTATTTTCTTCCTATTATTTACATCAAAACTGCTCATCCTTGGGACCAGCAGATGACGTAGTGGTTACGTTGCTGGATTCCCACATAGTCAACTGTGGTCTGACTTCCTGACTTGGCAGCTTAAAATTCATGCCAGGTGCATGTGTGTGTGTGCCCAAAATACCAAGATGAGAATGGAGGAGAAGGGATTGCAATGTGGCCATCCTTCAGGGGGCTGATTTCTCACTTTCTGTCTCTTTGTCTCTATGGTGAGAGCAGGCGCCCTATAGCAAAAATAAATCTAAAAAACAAACAAACAAACAAACAAACAAAAACAACCCCCTTCCCCTAAGAAAGCTGTTCACCCTACCAAGTTCCATGGATAGTCTTAGACTGTACATAGAAAATATGCCTGCCATAAAAATTTAAGGTAAATCTTTTAGCCTCCTATTCTTGAAATCCTTCTTATATAGATATAGCGGGCATAATTACATACATTTTCAAGGTAAGAAAATAGGCACAGAGAGATTTATTATAGTAAATTAACTAAGGACTTTCAACTAAGTGGCTGAGTCCACCCCTCTGGCATTACACCATACTATTTCTCTCCTGAAAAATCTGTATTTATATCAAAAGTGTTAAAAGAACTAAATATTTACTTTATAAAAGAAGTGTACATCCTTTAAAAACTACAAAGCCAGCACCAGGCCAACCCTGCTGTCACAAACTCCATGCTAGCCCTGCAGACATATGATCCAGGCCCACCACATTACCAGGCCAGCCTCAGGCTCTAAGGAGTTCTTGTACCCCCAGGCTCCAAAAGACCAAGAGTCCAGGCCTGCCTAGTAGATCCCAGTGCTGGGCCCACTTAAGCAGACCTGGGCTCCAAAACCACCCTTGTGAACCGAGACTTCACGCTGGTTCCAGCAGATCTAAGACTAAGGCCCACTCCCGCAGACCAAAACTCTAGACACACCTTAGAGGCAGGCCAGCCACTATGAATTCAGATTCCAGTCTCATCCCCGTGACGTTGGCTTCAAGTCTTCTACATTGGTCCCAGGCTCTAAGACCATCCCACTCACCCAATCACAAGGACCATGCCAGCAGATTCTAGCACCAAGCCAGCCCCCACAGACTCAGGCTTGGTTCTCCCATCCCATAACAGGCCAGTTCCAATGGGCCCATAATCCAAGCTTACTCAACTGCTGCCCCAAGTACCCCACCAGCCTACCTGAAGATTCCAGCAACAAGACCAACCAGAACCATTACACAAGCTGACTGATGAAGGATTTCCTTGCAGAACCTAGTCTGGAAAGTCTGGCAGAGGACCCTACCTACTTCTTCAAATGTGTAGCTACCAGCCCAAGGTCACATAGGTCATGAATAATGGGGGGAGGGAGGTGAAGCCAGAGGAACAAAATAAAGCAATAGTAAATGATCCTAAAGAAATTCAAATTCAAAATGATCAACACATACTTTAGTCAAATTCTCAAATGTCAAAAAAAATTTTTTTTAAAGTACAAGAAAAAGAAGCTTATCACATACAAAAGAACTGTAAAAAAAAACTATCAGTGGTTTTCTTAGCAGAAATCTTGTAGGTCAGAAGAGAGTATGATGGTACATTTCAAAGTATTAGGAAAAAGAAAAAAGTGCCAACCAAGAACACTATAACCTACACAGCTGTCCTTCAAAAATGAAGACAACTTAAATACTTTCCTATATAAACAAAAACTGTGAACGTTCATCATTATTAGACCTGCCTTATAAGAAATGCTAAAGGCAGTTCTCCTGAGAAACTAAAATATGCTAACTAGACTTGATCTTAGCCAAAAGGCTGAGAAGCAATAAGAATGATAATAACATGAAAATATATATAAGTACAAAACTTACCATAAAACAGAAATATAGTCAAATTAGAATACTCTAATACTATAATGGCAATACATAAATCATTTTTAACTCTACTATAAAGCTAAAAGTATTAAAAAATAACTGTAGCTACAATAATTTCTTTTCTTCTTAAGGTTTTTACCATAGGGCAAATGCACTCGCCAGAGGACACAGACACAGAGAGACAGTGGGAGGGAAGGTGAGATATCACCGAGGGGGATGAACATAGCACAATTCCCTCTTCTCCATTCTCTTCCTCAGACTTGGGCACACATGCACATGTGTGATTGTCAAGCTCCTAGGTCCAGGACTTGAACCATGGTCGGCCATGTGGGAATCCCACTGCCTTAACCACCATGCCACCTGCTGCTCCCACAGTAATTTCTTAAAGAACTCTCTAGGACCAGGTGCTATCACTCTGCAGTAATGGAAGCCAAAGGGCAACTCTGGTTTGGATAACAGGTTGTCTGAAAAATGTACTAGACTTGCACACAGGTGCCCAGAATCCTGAGGAGCTGGAAGAGAGAGGAAAATGGATTGTTATGTCACAAGATCCTATTGAGGGTGCACTCTATCTCCTTTTCTTGTGTGTACACTCATGCTTCCTATTTTTTTTTTAATGGAAAAAGAAAAGATGGACGCATTATATATAAAAGATGTAAATTGTGACATCAACAACAAAATGTGAAGAAGTTATAGTATACAGTATTAATATGCAGTCAAAGTTGAGCCATTATGAGTTTAAAGTAATAGATTATAGCAGTAAGACATTTTATGCAAGCCTTATGGTAACCTCAAAGAAAAAACAGTACTAGATAAAAAAGGATAAGGAATAAGGAACCAAAGCATACTAAAAAAAATAAAAAATAAAAAGAATATATAAAGGAAGATAAGACTAGAATGGAGAAAAAAGGATCTACAAAAGATTTTTGAGGCATGGCCCCAAGTATATACAATTTTTATTTGTCAGCTAAAATTAAATTAATTTTAAAAGACCTGGACAGTAATTTGTTTGTTTAGGTAGAAAGGGGGGGGGGGTGTCTGTCAACAAACAGGAAAAGTGACTGGGAAAAGAAAAATAATATGTACTATATTTTAATTCAATGTAATAATGATAGTGAGTTTTCCCTATCAGTTGTATATAACCAATTCTCTGAGATACCGACAAATTTACTGGTGCATGGGGAAACAGATTTTGTTAGTTCTTGGAAGAGAAGATATTTTTTATTATTTAGAGTTTGTATCTATTAGATAAGAAGTAATGTTTAAATTCAACTCATCCTTTATTAATAGTATTTTTTTAGGGCCAGCAGATGGCATAGTGGTTAAGGTGCTGAATTCTCACATGGCCAACCATAGTTCGGGTCCTGGACCTCAAAATACACTAGGTGTGTGTGTGTGTGTGCGCGTGCGCGCGCGCGCGCGCGCGCGCACGCATGCCCAAAATTCCAAGAATAGAGTGGAGAAGAAGGGACCTTTGCCCACTGAGAGGTGATTTCTCACTTTCTTTCTCGCCTTCTCTCACTATCTCTCCAGCAAGTGCACATGTCCTATAGCAAACATCTCTCCCACCAAATTTTTTTGAAAGAATTATTTGATCTTATTTATTTATTTATTTATTTATTTATTTATTTACTTATTTATATTTGGGGAGGTTTTTGCTATAGGGCACGTGTACTTGCCAGAGAGACAGGGAAACAGAAAACAAAAATCACTTGGGCACACACGCCCAAGAGTTTAAGCCACTGGGTCCAGGACTCGAACAGCGGTCAAGTCCAGTGACATAGCCATTACACCAACTGTTGGTCCCTATTTATGTATTTTTTTTTACATTTTCTATAGGACACATGCACTCACCAGAGACAGACAGAGAGAGAAGGGAAGTGAGAAAGCAAGCCATCAGATCCAGGACTCTAACCACAGTTGGTCATGTGGGAGGTCCAGAGCTTTCACCACCATGTCACCAGCTGGCCCTCATCATTTAGTATTACTAAATGAAGAACCACAAGTACAAAAATAAATTATAAATTATTTCATGTGCTGAATGTTATTTGAATTTGGTTAAATATAGAGCACAATATATTTTGCTCAACTTTTTTTATTCTTGAAATATGTATTTTTTAGAAGATCTTTTCCAAGGAAAATACTATGTGTTTGTAAGCATGTTATGAGTTTAAGTAATGATAAAAGAGCACTATAATTTTTATAATTCATTTCATTACCTGAGTTGAAAAGACAAGAATTCAACCTATTATTTATAATGATTTGCCATAGGAAGCAGAGAAGATTTACTTGAGGAATAGGGAATAAAAAACTAAGAAAACATGGAATAATGATGAATAAAGTGATATATACTGTAAGAAGTTTGAGTAGGCTTTTGATAGAATTTAATCTGTTTATTGTACTAGAGAGAAACTGTAAAGTTTCAAATCTATTGCTATTTCCAACCAAGGAAATTTTTAGAATCAAAGCACCTGCTTACTCATAGTCTTTCATTAAATTTCTTTTGAGACTGAATAAAGAAGTAATTAAATTTAAAAATAAATAAGAAATAAAAATAACTGAATAAACATATATTTTCCTTTCTTTGTTTCTCAGGAAATAATCGATGGTATAGTGATTCAGCAGATGGCACTGTTCCCATTAAATCAACATGGATCTAATAATCTGGCTTACAATGTCATAATGAACATACAGCACACAGACTTAACCAAGAACACTGCTTTTACCAAAAATATAAAACAACATTCTAAAATGTATATTTTTCATTGAACCTATCTTAAATATAGCAAATAATTATTTATAGAATTTTTTACTGCTCTACCTTCATTAGAAGTCTACAATAATTTTCTGTTGGAAAAATTAATTTATTAGAGGTCTAATAACACCTCTAATTAAAAAAATGGTCACTTTTTCCAATTAAAATGCGAAATATTAATACTTCTTTTTTTTTAGAGGTTTTTGCCTTGGGGGTGTGTGCATTCACCACAGAGGGAAAGAGAGACACAGTAAGAGGGAAGGTGCGAAATCACCCCGGGGGATGGCCATGCTGCAATCCCTTCTCCTCCATTCTATTCCCAAGATCTTGGGCACACATTCACACAAGCCCAACAAGAGTTTCAAGCCACTAGGTCCAGAGCTCAAACTGCGTTTGAGCATGTGAGAGTCCAAAGACATAACCACTATGCCATCTGCTGGCCCCATAATACTTATTTTTTCAATAGTTTCCTGTTAAAAATAGGAAAATGTGAGAGAATGTTTTGAAAATGCTAATAATAACTGTGCTGCAATCATTTAGCTCAGATGTTCAGTTATAAATACTTTCTTCTTAAACTTCACTTTTTTCATCCTTCATTCACTGGCTGTTAAATAGTTACCTAAATATCTGTAAGTTAGCTACCTTAAGATCCTTAATGGCAAGGAATATATCTTATACTTTTTTTTTTTTTTTTGGAGAGGTTTTCGCTATAGGGCACGTGCACTCGCCAGAAAGACAGAGAGAGACAAAGAGACAGAAAGCGAGAAATCACCCCCCAAGGAGAAAGTCCACACCACAATCCCTTCTCCTCCATTCTCCTCTCGGGATCTTGGGCACGCACACATACGCGCCCGGCGTGAGTTTTAGGCCACCGGGTCCGGGACGCGAACCACGGTCGACTACGTGGGCGTCCAGCGACATAGCCATGCTAACTGCTGGTCCCAAATATATCTTATACTTTTTAACAGCTCTCAAAGCAGTTAGTACATGAGTGTACCCTTAATAGTCCTCAAAAAAACACCTACTTAACAAAGCTAATCAATAACACTCAACAACAAAATCTATTTAACAGTTATATACAGAGTGGAGCATTAAACTAGTGAACAAAAACACCACTAATAAAATCTGTAACTCAGAATGGTAATTTAACCTGCAGATTTCATATTTGAGATATTAAATTAACCAATTACTATTCTTATAAAGGAAATTCTGAGTAATTCACACAATTTAAACCAGGTTGTATTAATAAACGGAAGAGATCTGAATGGCCATCTTCATTATTTATGTATTCAAAGTATTTTACTGAAAACCTACAATGTATTCTATGGCTTCACAGTCCCAAATCCAAAAATCCCTAGGGACTTTAAAGGGAATCAAGCAATCCTAGATCTATCAGTTCAGTATCCCATACTTCTCTCATTTTCTTCTCTCTTTCTAGCCAAAGTGATCAGACTTACGGAAGATTTCTAGTAAAAAGAAATCCAGTTTTAAATAGCCTTATCTACTCATCTCTTAGGGTCTAGCATTAGTCACTGCTGGCAGAGCTATACCACCACTCTATGTTCCCTAGGCTGCTAAAGAGACCTACGATAGATAGTACCTTCAGGCTTTAATGTTGCTTTGGAATCTCAGTTTTGTTTAATTCTGTGTGCTCATGATTCCAAGGTTAGATTTTGCTTTGGTGCCTATTTCTCTGTTTTCTTATCAGTTCTTTCCCTGGGGGCCTGAAGTCATACCCCAGAAATTTGTTAAATGGCAGAATACTGCTGTGATATAATAATTATAATCTCTTCATGATGATCACCTATTATATTGAATTTTCTGATTTGCTCTGCCTACCTGATTGGTGCTAGCTCTCCATTTGAAAACTTAGTGTTGACAACACTGTTTTAAAATTAACCTAGCATGCAACAGCTTTTGGTTACTCTCTTTTACCTATTTCGTTTCCGAAGTGAGCATCTATAAGCGAATCTATACTCAAAAGTTCTAAAGAGCTTCCAAAGAAGCTCAGTCTCTGTTAAATCCTAAACTCCTTGTTAACAGCCCTGTGTTGCTAAGAGAAACTTCATCATTTGCCCCAATCTGTGATATGCTCTACTATAATTTGCAAAATAAATGTAAGTACATGAAACTTGTAGCCTCTAAGATTCAAAATATCTCCAGTTTAGAAAAAAAATTCAGCATACAAGAACTAATTATAATACCTCCCAGTGCTAGGTCTGATTAAACAGATGAAGTAGATAAAGTTCTTTCCCTTAAGAAGCTCAGTCTAGTGGAATTAGGAGACTTACATTAACTTAACAAAGTGTGAGTGTCGGCAGGTGTCATGATGAATAAGACGCTGGACTCCCACATGGCTGACTGTAGCTCTAGTCCTGGACCTGTCGGCTTCCCTTCTCTCTCCGTCTCTGTCTCTCTCTGGTTAAACTGAATAATAATATTTATTTATTTATTTATTGGAATAATTATTTTTTTAAGAGA
This sequence comes from Tupaia tana, assembly GCA_026018925.1. Lineage (NCBI taxonomy): Eukaryota > Metazoa > Chordata > Mammalia > Scandentia > Tupaiidae > Tupaia > Tupaia tana. Next base: position 231,777,253 of record JAKSZU010000001.1, on the reverse strand, counting down.
GATTTTTGCTATAGGGCACTTGTGCTCACCAGATAGAGAGAAAGAGACAGAAAGTGAGAAATCACCCCTCATGGGGTATGGCCATGCCACAGTACCTTCTCCCCCAATCTCTTGGGATTTTGTGCATGCATGCACATATGCCTAGCGTGAGTTTGAAGCTACCGGGTTAGGCATTTGAACCGCAGTCTGCATGTAGGAGTCCAGTGATGTAAACATTATGCCATTTGCTGGTCCCCTTAAAGGAATAATTCTTTAAAAAATTATATATATAAAACAAATGGTGTGGGAAAGTATGCAACTCATACTAATAGAAAAAATGTAGGAGCTTAAAAAATATTTACCAACTGTTTACTATGTGTCAGAGCAACAATCAATACAATTCTTTACTATTTTTGTTTCTTCATAAAGTAGCCTATCTTGGTGATAGCAGGTGGTGTGGTGGTTAAGGTACTGGATTCCCACACAGCTACATGGCATAATGCAATCTGAGTCCCGGACCTGATGGTTTGAAAATTATGCCAGGCACGTGTTCATGGCATGTCCAAAATCCTAAACGGAAAATAGAGTAGAAAAGATTGTGGTGTGACAAAAACCTTAGGGGTCAAAAAAGTCCCTCTTCTCAAATCAGCTGCAGAATTATAAAAATACCCCAAAGCTGAGGATTTATAGTTCATGTATATCTACCTATTTGATGAAATAGGAATGTCTCTTCAATGTCTTCAACGGGGTTATTAAATACCTGAGTGGAAATTACAGTGAAATGTAATGTGAATCCCAGGCCCAGCAGTGTGAAAACCATACAACATGTGTGTTTGTGCCAAAATCCTGACAGGATAGAGAAGTGGAAGAGAAGGGATTCTGACATGACCCCCATCAGGGGGTGCTTTCTCTCTCTCTCTCTCTCTCTCTCTGGCAAATACATGCACCCTCTAGCAATTATTGATTACTGTAGAGAACTTTTAAAGTAGGCTTGTCAAAGATGCTTTAAGTTAAAGGTTCTTTAAAGAAAAAAGATTAAATTAACTAAATTCCTGTCAATTAAAACTGTAAAGGTAGGAGAATGAGGGAGTCTTACTGAAAAACATGAGCACAGTATGTGTTAAAATTATTTTCATTCCTAATGAAGACAAGACACACTTAAAGGATCTTTAGGGTCAATAAACTGATGATAAAAGAAACAGAGGAATGCAAAATGAATAGATAGAAAGTAATAAAGATAAGATTTCTTTTTGCTTTCATTTTGGTTTTGTTGTTATATTGCTTCTTTTTTTTCCTGAAAGCACTGAAAGATTTTTTTTTTCAAATTAGAAACTATCTTTTAACTTCATGTCTTCACTACACCCTTTCCTATTTTAAATAACAAATTATTTATGTTAACAGTGTGACAAAATAACAAAGATAAAAATGACAATAAAGAGCTTGCCTTGTGGCCCGCTGGTCAGGAATGCCAGATCTGGGGCCAACAGGTGGCACAGTGGTTAAGGCGCCCACCTAACTGACCATGGTTTGAGTCTTGGACTTGGCAGCTTGCTTTCTCTCTCTCTCTCTCTCTCTCTGTCTCTCTGTCTCTCTCTCTCTCCCCCTCTCAACAGCACATGTGCCCTATCACAAATTTTAAAAAGATAATAAATAAAATAAAATAAATGTATTGTTAAAAAACTGAGATCTGTGGCTGGTAAGTGGTATGCTGGTTAAGGGTGCTGGACTCCCACATGGCCAACTGTGGTTCAAGTCCTGAACATGGTGGCTTGCTTTCTCACTTTCTTTTTGTTTTTTCTCTCTCTCTCTCTCTGGTCAAATTAAAATAAATAAAGTTAAAAAAATTTTTTTTTAATGTGTCAGATCCAACATGGCCAACTGCAGTTCAAATCTCAGGTCCAGCAGTATGAAAACCATATCAGGCACATGTGTGTGTGCTTGCCAAAATTTTGACATGATTGAGAAGTGGAAGAGAAGGAATTTTGGCATGACCAGACCCCACTACAGTGTGCTTTCTACTTCTCTTTCTCTCTAACTCTCTGTATGGCAAGTACATGTACCCTCTAGCAATTATTTAAAAAAAGCAAAAAGCAAAGTAAATACCTATTAGGTCAAATATTTATTTATTACATGATATCTTTTGCTATTGCTTTTCTTTTAATTTTAAAAATTTATTTATTTATTTTAGGGTTTTTGTTTTTGGAGAGGTTTTTGCTATAGGGCGCGTGCGCTCACCAGAGAGACAGAGAGAGACAGAAAACGAGAAATCATCCCCCGACGAAGGATGGCCACGCCACAATCCCTTCTCCTCCATTTTCCTCTCCAGATCTTGGGCACACACATGCGCCCGGCATGAGTTTAAGCCACCGAGTCCAGGACTTGAACCACAGTCGACTACATGGGAGTCCAGCAACATAGCCATTACACCATCTGCTGGTCACTATTTTAGGTTTTTCCCATAGGGCATGGATGCTTGTCAGAGAAAGACAAAGAGAAGGAAAGTGAGAAATCACCCTCTGGGGAAGATGGTTATACCACATTCCCTTCTCCTCCATTCTCTTCTCAGAATTTTGGGCACGCATGCACACATGTCCAACATAACTTTCAAGTCGGGGACTCAAACCATAGTCAGCCATGTGGGAGACGAGCATCTGAGCCACCTTCTTTTCTTCATTTTTTGAAAACTAGAACATATTAACTTTGACTAGGATAATAGTAATTATTAACATTTTACTGAAGCATCCTTTTACATTAATTATTTCAATCCTTTGGCATTGGATTGGATTGAAATAATTAATGTAAAAGGATGATATAGTAAAACATTCACATGAAGTCAACGATCACATGAGGTCAACCATTTTCTAATCAGAATTTTAAAAGAGAGTAGAGTGACTAGCCTAACCTCTAAAGCCCTTATGAATCCCAACATGTTATGACCATACTGTTTGTTTCAAGCCCTTGCTTGGTCTTTGCCATTCAGCAAAACAAAACAAAAATCAGAATTAATTAATTAATTAATACTACCAAAAACTTCAAAAAGTTCACAGAAAATGGGACCAGCAGTTAGCGTAATGGTTATATCCCTGGACTCCCATGTAGTCGACTGTGGTTCGAGTCCCGGACCCGGTGGCTTAAACTCACGCCAAGCACATGTGCGTGCGTGCCCAAGATCCCGAGAGGAGAATGGAGGAGAAGGGATTGAGCGTGGCCATCTCCCCTTGGAGGTGATTTCTTGCTTTCTGTCTCTCTGTCTCTCTCTGTCTTTCTGGCGAGTGCACGCGCCCTGTAGCAAAAACCTCTCTAAAAAAAAAAAAAGTTCACAGAAAACGAAAAGCACAATTTTATTTTGGTGCCAAAAAATCCATGTAAAATTATTTTATTTTATTTTTTTGGGAGAGGTTTTCGCTATAGGGCGCGTGCGCTCGCCAGACAGACAGAGAGAGACATAGAGACAGAAAGCAAGAAATCACCCCTCAGGGGGGATGGTCACGCCGCAATCCCTTCTCCTCCATTCTCCTCTAGGGATCTTGGGCACGCACGCACACGTGCCTGGTGTGAGTTTTAAGCCACCGGGTCCGGGATGCGAACCGCGGTCGACTACGTGGGAGTCCAGCGACATAGCCATTATGCTAACTGCTGGTTCCTCGCAAAATTCTTTTATAATGTGCATTTGCTGTGGACTTTTCCCAAATACCCTTTATAATTTTTTCTACTTTATTTTAGTTTCTTAACTTACATTTAATTATTGTTCATCACTGTGAGGCACGACATATTGAGAGATTTTCAAAGCATGCAAGCAGTGTGTGACAATCAAATCAAGGCTAATACCACATTCATCATTTTCAGCAAAGACCACCATGCTTGAAACATACAACTGGCGATGTCTGTACAACTGGCAATGTCTGTTTTGTTTTTTCTTTCCACTCAGATGTGGTATGCTGTTCTACAGCACATTGCCCTGTCTACTTGAATTCCTGTGTTTATTAAATGTTTTTTTAAATTCATAAATCCTTTCTATTCTCTCACCCTTGATCACCTATGCAGTCTCTGGTATCTATAGTTGTCCTCTCTACTTCTATGTCTTCAGATCTTCCAATTTCCACCAGAGCACAGACATTCTGTATATACTGAGAGAAAACACAGTGTCTGTCTTTCATAGTCTGGTTTATTACACTTAGTATTACATCTTCCGGATTCAACCACTTTGCATCAAATGACAGAATCTCACCATTTTTAATGGCTGAGTAGTATTCCATTGTGAATGTGTGCCACATTTTGTTTTTAAGAATTATTTTATTTAACTTTGTCCATTTATTTATTTTATTTGACCAGAGAGAGAAAGAGTGAGTAAGAGAGAGAGAGAGACAGAGACAGAGACAGAGAAAGAAAAAGTGAGAAAGCAAGCTGCCAGGTCTGGGATTTGAAACACAGTCAGCCATGTAGGAGTCCAGTGCCCTTAACCATCATGCCATCTGTGGGCCCCCGATGTGCCACATTTTTTTTTTAACCCAGTTATCAGCTGTTAAACATTTAGTCTGATTCTATGTTTTAGCTATTGTAAATAATGCTGCAATAAACTTGGATGTACCAGTGTCTTGCCAACTGAGTGATACCCCGTTCCTTTGGGTAAATACCCAGGAGTGGGGTGACTGGGTCGAATGGTAGTTCTATTTGTAAACTTTTGAGGAATCTCCATATTGTTTTCCACAATGGCTGTACTAATTTACATTCCCATTAACAGTAAGGAAAGGTTCTCTTTCACACTGCCTCTCTAGCACTTATTCTTTGTTGTTGTTTAGTTTTCACTATTGCATTCTTACTGGGGTTAGGCCATTCATATGTCTTCCTTTGAGAGCTGTCTGTTCAGATCAACTGCCCATTTTAAAATTGGATTATGTGAACTGCTTGAGTGGTCTTTATATTCTGGTTATTAATCCCTTATCTAAAGAATAGCATGCAAACATTTTCTCCCATTCTGTGAGCTGTCTCTTTACTCTATTGTTTGCTGTAAAAAAGGTTTTTAGTTTGATGTAATCCCACTTGTCTATTTTTGGAGCTGTTGTCCACCTCAAGGGTTTTATTTAAGAAATCTTTACCTACTCCAATGTCTTCAAATGTTTTCCTCAGGTAGTTTTACAGTTTGAGAGGCTTTACATTTAGATCTTTGAACCATTTTGAGTTGACTTTTGTTAATGGAAGAGTTAGGGGTCTAGTTTTCATTTCTCTGTAGGTTGATATCCAATTTTCTCAGCCATCATTTGCTGAAAAATATTTTCTTTTCTCCACTGAGAATACCCTTTCTCAAAAATCAGTGAGCTGCACGTTGTGTTTATTTTGGTATTCTCCATTCTATTCCATTGGTCTGTGTGTCTATTTTTGTGTCAGCACCACAATGTTTTGATTATCACAGTTTTATAACTTATTATTATCATTATTATTTTTGGAGAGGTTTTTGCTATAGGGCGCGTGTGCTCACCAGACAGTCAGAGAGAGACAGAGAAACAGAAAGTGAGAAATCACCCCCCAGGGGGGATAGTCACGCTGCAATCCCTTCTCCTCCATTCTCCTCTCGGGATCTTGGGCACACACGCACATGTGCCTGACATGAGTTTTAAGCCACCGGGTCCAGGACGTGAACCACGATCGACTACGTGGGAGTCCAGCGACATAGCCATTAGGCTAACTGCTGGTTCCCTATAACTTATTTTGAGGTTGGGTAATGAGATGCTTTCAACTCTATTCTTTTTCAACAGTACTGCCTCAGTGATATGCGGTCTTTTATGATTGCAGGCCATCTTTATGGATTTTTTTCTATTTCTGTGAAGAATGTCACTAATAATTTGATAATAACCACACAGAATTCATAAATTAACTTGGATAGAACTGACATTTTAATAATATTGATTCTTACACTCTTTCCATTTTTTGGTATAATTTTCAAGCCAAAGAAAGCTTCAGGTTTTCAGTTTTCTTTGTAGGGATCTTTTACCTCTTTGGTTAGATTAATCCCTAAATGTGCTTTGTTTGTTTTGTTTGTGGCTATTGTAAATGAGATTGCTTTCTTCAATTCTGCCTCAAAAAGCTATCGATTTTTGTGCATTGATTTTGTATCTTGTGATTTTACTAAATTCATGTATCACTTCTAGGAGTTGTTTCATGGATTCTTCTGGATTTTCTATGTATGTAATCATTTGTCTGTAAACAGGAACAAATTAGCTTCTTCCTTTCCTATTGGAATGCTTTTTACTTCTCTCTTTTTTTCTGACTGCATTGGCTAGGACTTCCAATACTATATTGAAAAACAATGGAAAAAATGGACAACTTTGCCTTGTTCCAATTTTTATGGGAAAGCTTTGAGCATTTCCCCATTCAGTATGATGTTGGCTATGGGTCTGTCATAGATGGCTTTTACTGTGTTCCACCTATTTTTTTGAGAGTGTTAACCACAAAGGGATACTGTATTTTATTGAATACTTTTTCTGCAGCTGTTGATATATCATATGATTATTATCTTTCCTTTTGTGAAGTATTACATTTATTATTTTGCATATGTTGAACCATTCTTGCATCCCTGTGATAGTCATAGTGCATAATCCTTTTAAAAACACTGATGGATTAGATTTGCTAGTGTCTTGTCGAGGATTTCTGCATCTGTATTCATCAGAGATATTGATCTGTAGTTTTCTTTTGTAGTTGTGTCCTTGTCCACTTTTAGTATCAGGTAATGGATAAAATAAGTTTGAATTTTTAGAAATAGTTTGAGAAGAATTTGTGTTGATTCTTCCTTGGAATTTTTTAGTTTTTTTTTTCGGTGGCGGAGAGAGGTTTTTGCTATAGGGCGCATGTGCTTGCCAGAAAGACAGAGACAGAGAGACAGACAGCAAGAAATCACCCCCCCCCCCCCCCCAGGGTGGATGGCCATGCCGCAATCCCTTCTCCTCCATTCTCCTCTCGGGATCTTGGGCATGCAAAGCCACTGGGTCCGGGACTCAAACTGCGGTCGGCTACATGGGAGTCCAGAGACATAGCCATTACACTAACTGCTGATCCCCCTTGAAATTTTTTAAGAATTCAGAAGTGAAGCCATCGAGGCCTGTGCTTTTCTTTTTTAGGAGACTATTTATTACTCATTCAATTTCATGGCTTGTTACTGGTCTATTTAGCCTTTCTAGTTCTTCCTGGTTCAATCTAGGTAGCTTCTATGTGTCCAGGAATTTGTCCATTTCCAGTTGTTGGCCTACAATTACTCATGGTAATGATCTTTTTTATTTCTGTGATATCTGCTGTAATATCACCTTTTGCATTTCTCATTTTATTTATCTGGATCCTTTTCTATTTTTCTTACTTAGTTTAGCTAATGGTTTGTTGGGTTTTGCTATTCTCTCAAAAAAACAGCTCTTTCTTTCTTTTTTTTTTTTTATTATTAAAGAGAGATTTTTGTCATTGGGCGCATGTACTCACTCGCCGGAGAGACAGAAAGAGACAGAAAGACAGAAAGCGAGAAATCACCCCACAGGGGGAATGGTCATGCTGTAATCCCATCTTCTCCAGTCTCTTGGGATTTGGGGCACACATGCACATGCATCCAGTGTGAGTCCTCGAGTCGAGGACTCGAACCGCAGTCGACTACATGGGAGTCCAGCAACGTAACCACTATGCCATTTCTGATCCCCCAAACCAGCTTTTCATTATGCTGATTTTTGTATTGTTCATTCATTCTCTATTTTATTTATTTCAGTTCTGCTTGATGTGTTTGTCCTTTCTAGGGGAAGGTCAACCTCCAAGATCCAGATGTGGCCCAGGCAAAGGTGGTCCAGGAGGGGCCAGATGCCTGAGGTACCTTGCTGATTGAAGTAGGGTTTATCTATCCACCTGTAATTTCTGGGTGGGGATCAGCCCTATAGATACAAATGCAGTCCTGAAGGTGGTCCTAGAAGAGCCCAGATGTCAGCCATGCCTTTAAGATCCAAGCAAGGTTGGAGTCAGCAGGTAGTGTAGTGGTTAAGGTGCTGGATTCCAACATGGCTGACTGCAGTTCACAGCCTGAACCCTCAGCTTGAAACTCACACTTGGCACATGTATGTACATGGCCAAAATCCCAAGAAGAGAATGGAGGGGAAGGGACTGTAGTGTGGTCATCCCCCCAGGGGGGGTGATTTCTCATTTTCTCACTTTCTCTTTCTCTGTCTCTGGTGAGTGCACATATCCTATAGTAAATAGTATATCTGCACATCTGCACGCACACACACACACACACAAATCTTTTTAATTTTTTTCTAGAGGTTTTTGCCTTAAGGTGTGTGCACTTGCTAGAGAGACACACAGACACATTGAGAAGGAAAAGTGAGAAATCACCCCCTAGGAGGGATGGCCATACCACAATCCCTCCTCCTCCATTCTTTTCCTAGGATCTTGGGCACACACTCAAACATGCCCGGTGTGATTTTCAAGTCACTGAGTCCAGGACTCGAAACAGGGTCAGCCATGTGAGAGTCCAATTCTCTCTCTTAAAAGAAAAAAAAAAAAAATCCAAGCAGGGTTTATTTACTCTCCTGTAATTTCCTAGATGAGGCAACCCACTAACCCTAAGTGTGGTGCTGGCAAGTCTGTCTAGAGGGACCAGAGGCAAGCCCGTGACACCCAAAGCAGCGAGTCTTGTGTAATCTCCATGAAACATTCAGGGGCAAGGTGACTCTCAGGGCAGGAATGTGGCCCTATGAAGGCAATCAGGGAGAAGACGAGGCATGCCTGGTCTTTGTTGCCTATTGGACCTGTCTGTTCTTTCTGAGGGTAGGCCGGCTCCCAAGACTTGGATATAGCCCTGGAAAAGGAAGTCTAGAAGGGGCCAGATGTCAGTCATGCCTTTTTATCCAAGTAAGATGTATACCGGTCTATAATTTCCAGCAATGAGGCAGCCTGCCAAATCCAAGTGCAAACCTGGCAAGTTCATCCAGGAAGCGTGTTGGCAAGCCTACTTGTGAGACCTAACAAGCAGATCTTTTGTGGCCTGTGTGCAAAAGGAGATGTAGTCAACCCTGAAGTCCTAAATATGGCCTCAGGAAGGTTACTGAAGAGAGGCCAGATGCTAGCCTTTCTGCCTGACCTTCACCAGATACTATAAAGCCTTGAGATTCAAGAATGCTGATCCTGTTTGAGCAGACTTTTGCTGGGAGTTAGATGGATGGATTTGTGGTATCTATTGTAATATCACATTGCAGGACCTAGAGGTTGTCTGAGGCAATGCACAATCTTCCTACTCTGACCTAGAGCAGGGCTCTCTGTGCCTTCCTCTCTATCTAGTTCCCTCCTCCCCCTTTGCTATATTTTTACAGTTCAGGATGGTCCAGAGAAGCTGCACTGTGAAAACTCAGGGGAGGCAGCCACTCTCGACAACTAACATCTGAGAGGAGAGTACAGCCCTGACTTGCCCAACAGTCAAGGAAAATGTCCAAATTCTTCAGTGTCTGTTGAGGGTGGGCAGTGCTCACATACTCTGGTGTGAGAGGTAGGATGCACAGATTTCCAGTATGAGGGGACTGGTGGCTTTGGTTCTTGCAGATGTCCAGCTCTTTTTGCCCAATTATAATGGCTTCTTCACCACTGTGTCGTGTCTTCTATTTTCACCAGGCTGCAGGGATGTTGGATCACGATGTAAGCTCCACCCACTGATTGTCTCCATCCTTCTCTGGGTTAAGGGTGGAGTTGGAATTGGAGATCCAAAGTTTTCTCTTAATTAGAATATCAATGTATTTCCCTACAGTAGTATTAGCTCCATACTTACTTCTGTTCTTCTCAGATGGGGAAGTTTTGGATCCCAAGGTGAGAGTAAGAAATTTGGAGTTCTGAAGGAGAGGTCCTCTAATCTTCTCAGCTCCATGGTGGGGGGGGAGGAGGACTCAGGAGCCTCACCGTGTTAAGGCAATTGATTTTCTTTACTTTTCTAAGTAGAGATTCTGTGTTCCAGAAGCTCCTGTGGTCTTTTTTTTTTTCCTTTTCTTTTCCTTTTGGTGTAAGTCAATATTGCCTTACTCCTCTGCTGTAAGTAAGGGCTTTATTGACATTGTTTAGGCTTTCTTCCCAGAGAGCTGCCAAGGAGATTGCCTCTAGTCAGCCATCTTGCCTCCTCCCTACTTAAATTTTTTTAAAAAACTATGTATGGAAATATGAACTTTGTGGCACATAACTGAAATGTATTTGCATATGGGTCAAGATTCTGGTTGACTTTTGGCAACTGATGGAACAGATCAGGAACAAATACAAAATCACTGCCTCTCTAATCTTCTATTAAAAACAAAAATAAAAACAAAACCCATTTTAATTCTTACTTTCTATAGCTATATAACAGTTCAAACAATCAAAGCTTAATTATTTTCAATCAAACACCAACGAATTACCAGTAAGAACACAGCATTACTGCAATAGCAAAACACTTTTTACATTATGCTTTGAAACATAAGACATATTCTTAACTGTAAAACTGTTAACTTTAGTCATAAGATTATTTAACAACTCATTTTACTGTTCTTTTCTTCTCAGACTATTTTACTTGGGACAAAGTCTTACCTTAATTAGAAGTTAAATTTTAACTGTGAAAATTTAAGACAAACATTTCCTCATTTCTAATTATTTCTCTTTAACAAAATGAACTGGAAAATAAAAATCTCCAGAATCTGGACAAAGTTATTATCTATTATATTTTTAAAATATTTTAGCTCTCTAACTTTATATTAATTATGAAATAACACATTTTATTCATTCTTGATGCAATGGCATCATTTTCTATGACTTACGAATTATAATTTAAATAAACTTTGTATTAGTTTTGAAGCTTCAATAATTTTTAACTTTTAACTATAATTTCTTCCTTGCCATAGTGCATTTGTGCTCAAAAGAGGAGGAGAAAGAGAACCCTCCAACAAGAGGTGATCATATTGCAGTCCCTTTTCTTAAATATCTCCATCTTGTCAAGAGTTTGGGCAGGCATGTTTTTCAAGTCCCTAGGGCCAGGAGAGGAACTGCAGCCAGCCATATGGGATCTAGCTCCCTAATGAACAGTACTTAATCTATGCACTATGGAGCCAACCCAACTATAATTTTTAAAATAACATGTATTAACATTTCTATTCTACCATATTGTTTGTACATTATTTCCCCCACATAACCCTATTAAGATTAATCTTCAAAATAAATTTTTTGGGAGATTTTATCATTTTAATTTTGCTGATGAGGAAACTGAAACTGAAAGAAGATAACATGATTTATATGAAGATATTTGAATCCTGAAGTTAAATGCAGGTACATAGGGACTAGTTTCATAGTGCACTAATTAAGTGTTGCACAGACAAAGCTCAATTTCACATGGCTTATCAGGGTTCAAGACCTGGCACCATCATCTTAAAAAACACATCAAGTACACATGGATGTCTAGGATCCCAATAGGATGGAGAATTGGAAGAAAAAGGATTGCAGTGTGACCATGTCCTGTTGGGAGTAGTGTTTTCTTTCTTTCTCTCTCTCTCTCTCTCTCTCTCTCTCTCTGCCCCCCCCCCCCCCACCCCCCCCTCTCCCTCTTTAACGTGCATGCACATGCTCTATCTGGTTAAAAAAAATACAGATACATGACACCAATTCTAAATGCTTTTTCAACTAAGTCACGGTGATCATTAACAAAATAAACATGTCGTCGTTTTAAGAAATAACTGACTCCCAAAGGGGTCTAAGACTCTTTGTACTATAATATAACAAGTTGTCCTTAGTGTAGAAACAAATGGAACTAATAAATCTATAGTCCTGATTCCTAGACAAAGTAGAAAAACCACTTGATGCTTTTCTAAAGTATGGATAGCATATTACCCTGAGGGAAAATGAATAATATCTACAAACACCTGTTTAAAGATCTTGTTCTTGTCGATATTGGTTATGTTTGTCCCCATAAATACATTAAAGACAAACTTACCCCCTAGTTTCACAAACAAGGCAAAAATAAGTTATTGTGGAATGTCATGATTTCTAGAATAGAAAAGCAATATGAAAGGTCAGGACACTACTTTTTTTTTTTTTTTTTTTTTTTTTCCTGAAGCAGTCATTTTCTAGTATCAACAAGTGACTGGACACACATTGGAGACAAAATCCCCTACTGTCCAACCTACAATTACAGAGCTAATAAAACTAGCTCTAGTGGAAGGATTTGGGGGCTTTTTTTTTTTTTTTTTTTGACAGTTGAGGATTCCTACCTTTAAGTGGAGGTATGGAAATAATATATGTATTGCTTGCATTCCACTGGATAGGAAATAAAGAGTATGAGAAGCCTTTTTGATATGTTTCTGTTTCCTGGTATATTAAAATTTTCATCTCGTGACCAAAGGAATCAGAGTACATCTACTCCAGAGAAAGGCAGTTTCAGCCTCTCTAAGATTGACAGCCCTAGGGTAAATAGTTTTCACATTATCCTTCAGAATAAAGGAGTTAGGAGGTCAAAAAATAACTCAAGAGTCCAAACACAGCTTGAAATAAAATGACTAATTAACATGCCAGCCCCATGACCTGGTGGTTAAGAATGCCTGATTTCACATAGCCAATATGGTGGTTTGAGTCCCAGTCCTGAAGGCTTGAAAAACACACTGGGCATGTGTGGATGCATTCCTTAAATCCCAAAAGCTGGAGAAACAGAGGAGAAGGGATTGTCGCATGACCATGACCCATTGTGGGGTACTTTCTTCCTCCCTTCCCCCTGTCTTTCTGGCAAATGTGCATGCTCTCTAGAAATATAGAAAAAATTAATAATTAACTAATGGTTTAAAAACAGCATTCAAAACAACTACCACAAAGGTTTTGCAAGTTGAAATTCTGATAGGCTGAAAAAAGAGGTTTTTACATCATCATTTTACATTGAAGAAACTGTAGTAAAGAAAGAAAATCAGTGTGTAAGCTTCTGCCCTTATACTCAATTCATCCTTAACCTGCTATTTTTTTTCTAGTCCTCTTATTGACACATTAAAATATTTATCTATTCTCCAAAGACATCTATGGATCAGATGGCATCATAACTTCCCTTTCGCCTCTGTCAAACATTCTAGAAGTTAACAGTCATTCTGTCTTTACTTTTTTAATCAATTTTAGTCACCTTTGTACAGACTAGTAGTTCAACATTGAATAGACTAATAGAGTGACTTAAAAGTTTCTTAGGACTCAGTTTCTTTCTTTCTCTTTTTATTACAAGAGGATATGTGCACTCGTCAGAGACAGACAGAAATAGGGAAATTACCCACACACACACCATGGGGCATGGTTACATCACAATTCCTTCTCCTCCATTTTTCCATCCTGTTTGGATTTGGGGAATACACACACATGAGCCTGGTGTGTTTTTCAACCTACTAGGGTCAGGGCTCCAATCTCAGCTGGCCATGTAGGGTCCAGCTCCCTTAATTATTAGACTACAGAATGGGCCCAGGATTGGACTTCAAATTTCTCAAAACATTCTACTACAATTCATAATCCCAGGTATATTGGTATCATAATCCTAATCCTACTTTCATAAAGTGAAGAAATGTCAGCAAAATTTTAAAAAATAAAGATGATTTAACAATTTACAGAGTTTGTAATTAATTTCCCATGCTAATGCAGAAGTTAAAATGTTATGTGAAGTTACCCTGATTATATAGCTTTCTTCAATAGTCATATTTCCTCCTTTTTTTATTGCCAGAAGGCATGTATGCTACCAGAAAAACAAAAAGAGGACATGGGTAAGAGAGAAACCATCCCCCAATGAAGCAAAGTCATGCTGTAATTCTTTTTTTATCCATTTCTCCATCCAGTCAGGATTCTGGACAGGTATGTGCATGTACCCAGTATGTTTCTCAAGCCACCAGGTGGTTGGCCATGTGGGATATGGCTCCCAATACACAGTGCTTAATCACTATACTACAAGGCTTGCCCTAACAATAATATATTTAATCAAATATAAGAATGTACTTTTTTTCACAATAACACATTTAAGAGAGTTTATTAATCATTTATGCAAGTTATTGTGCTGGCCACTTAGGATACAGCAAGTGGGAAAACACCCTACTGCTTTTAGTTTAGGTGCTTCAATGAAACCATCTAGTTGAAGTCAGAAGTTCAACCATCAGACATAATGCACATCATACTTCAGAAAGGAAAATACATATAAACTAGGACTTGGCTACAGGGAGGAGGTAATTTAACACTTAGGTACTTTTTCTTGCCTTTTATATAACAAGTTTGGAGAGTTTGGAGATGATATTTATTATATTTTATTGCTACAAAATGCACAAGATTTCTGAATAATATTTTTATAAACAAATTAAAAATGCATGCAAATACTAAAGATCAAAACCACATGAACCCCCAGTCTAATTCAGGAGGACTTGACAAACACAGACTCATGAATTGGTCATTCTGTTTTTTAAAAAATTATTAGAATACTATGATGGTAGAACTGGGTAGTAGCAATAGAACCCATATGGTCCAAAAGCCTAAACTATTTACTATTGTGGCCCTTTAGAAAAAAGCTTTACTGACTATTGATGAAATTGTTCAGGGCCAATTTGTTACTCTACATCAAAATCAAAGTACTACTAAATTTTTAAACATTGAGGATTAAAAATCCAAAAATTTCGGTAAAAATTTTTAAAAATAACAAAAACAGGATGAGATTCTATGAGGTCTGGCAGACTGTGGTCCTAGGAGGCTTAGGCCAACCTAATATTTCAGAAATTACACAGTGCTGCATGACACATTTAGAAATATTGACCAGCCAGAGTAGAACAAACTCACTGTTTACTCCAAGCACCAAAGAGATCCCAGAAAAGTCACTCCTTACTACAGTTATTCTTAACTTATTGGGTTTAAATCAACATAATTTCAGAAAGATCAAGCTGACAAAATAGCATACATGATGCATATCATACAAAAAATATTATTAGAAGTTCAATAAAGGAAAATGTGGCTCAGAAGAATTTTTTTAAAAAACTGACAATAAATACAGAAAGGAGCAGACAAGAATTTTAAATCAGCTATTATTTATATATATACATATATATACATACATATATCTGTATGTATATATAGTTAAGACATAAAGGAAAGAATGACATAATGAGTTAATAAATAAGGGAGAAGGAGCAGTATAGAAATATATTTTTCAAAAAGCAAAAGGACTTGCAGTTTAAGACTGAAGATATAAAGAGCTGGAAAGAGTGTTATTCCCACCAATACAATAAGAAAAAAATACATGAAAAATTCAAAATTCTTAACTTCCATTGAATCTAACTAACAACTAATCTGAAATAGGGAAAAAGACAGGCATGTATAGGAAGGAACAGAACCTAGGCTTTTCCTAACCTGGGACAGATGCAACCAATACCATAGAAGCCACCAAAAAGATTAAACTAGAAACGCTTAACAAACAGCTAAAGGCTGAGAATGAGATATCAAGAGAGTATGAACCCTGGGGGCTCCAAACATGAAGAACCACTTGTACCCTCTTCTTCCTGGAATCACAGAAAGAACACAGTGAAAATCAGGAGAATTTTGAGTTAGCTCCCATTGCTAGCTAAGGAAGAATAGTAGTCACTACTGAAATGCCACCTGAAGGAACCCTTTAGTCTAATTCCACCCACAAAACAAAAATCTAAATTCATACCTAAGAGCACTGGTGCAATCCCATCAAAACTTGATAAATTCTGCCCAGATCTGCCAGATCACGTCTGTCCTCCAAGTAACAAAATCCTTAACTGTTAGGGAGAAGGGCATCAAAGCCATAACGTGGTGTAAATTCACTGAAGTTAGCTGAGGTATACATGGCGTAAAGGTTATCTCTATTCCTAAGAGAAGAGCAAAAATATATGCTAGACCCAGCATTAGAACTGGAAGAAGGACAAGAACATTTGTAAAGGTTATCCTAGACCCAGCTTCACAATGCCTAGCAAAAATTATTATTATTTGATAATAGGAGAGAGTATGCATACACTTGCATGTATATACACACAGTAGTCCCCCCTTATCCACAGGTATATATTCCAAGACCCACAGTGGATGCTTAAAACTGTAGATAGTATTAAACCCTATATATACTGCATTTCTTCCTATGTATTCATAACTACAGTAAAGTTTAATTTATAAATTAGGCACAGTAAAAGATTAACAGTAATGAATAATAATTAAATGCACAAATTCGCAGTAATCAAGCTAATTAATAAGCTTAACAAATACATTTGTACATAAAAGTAATTATAACAATATGCCAACATCACTATTCTTGCACTTTGGGGACATATTTAAGTAAAATAAGGGTGACCTGAACACAAACACTGCAATATCATGAGGTGATCTCATAACTGAAAAGACTTTTATGTGACTAACAAGCTTATTATATATATATATGAGTGAATATGATGAAAAAAGGGATGATTCATGTCCCAAGATGGATTGGGATGGCACACATTTTTTTATCGCGCTACTCAGAATGGTGTGCAAATTTAACACTTATTAACTGTTTATTTCTTGAATTTCCACTTAATGTTTTTGTACCATGGTTGATTGTGAATAATCAAAACTGTGGATTGAGGAGGACTATGGTATACATATTTACACATATTCCAACCACATACACACATGTAATCTTACTATCCCTACCTCACATTAGCCTAGAACCACAGATTTGATCATATAGTATGTTCATCAAAGGGATTATTAATTAGATTCTGCTTGATGTAGAATTTGTGCATTCCCAAATTCTGAGTCCAAAGCCACAATTATATGAAGAGAAAAAGTAAATTAAATATAACTCAAAAATATTTTGACCTGAGGAGAGAACAAAAAGAATCATAAAACATTTACCACTGAGTTTTAGAAGTTCATAGAAATTCAACTCTACTATTTAAAAAGTGAAGAAAGTAAAGCTAGTAGGAATATTCTTAAAGTTATACAACTAAGTAATGGCAGAGTAACGAAGTAATGGCAGAGTCAGGGCTGAAATCCATGTTTAGTAAGTTCTTAGCTGGTAAATACAATAATCAAACTTGCTAGCGCATTAATTTTTTTTTTTCAAAAAAGTGTAAGATCAAAAACAAAAACAAAACTAGTATATTTAAACTGTAATCTCTGATAATAAATTAAAAATAGCTTCCCATACCCTGCAAAGCAGAAATTACCATACCCTGCAAAGCAGAAATTCCTTACCGAAATGTGAGCACTGTAAACTCAAGCAATATGTCACATTAAGCATATTAATAGTCATTATCACCATAATAAAATACTGATTCTGGTAAACAAAATAATTTTGAAAAGCAGTAATCAAGCTGCTTAATAAGCTTAACAAATACATTTGTACATTTTTGTTTATATATAAAGAATATCAAGCAAGATCTAAGGATGTTAGTTTTCCAACTCTGTGAATTATACAATGCAGTTAATTCTTTCAACATTATTTGGTTTGTGTAATCATACAGAATATCTGGATTGTGTAATCACTTAGATTGATCCAATTTGTTTGTAATCATTTAGGATTGCCCAGTTATTCACCTAGCTAAAGTTATCTAATTTAAGAAGGTGAAAGACCCAGCATTAAATCTCATACTAGTTGCTTCTAAGTTACTGATTATAAATCGTACATCTAAGTAAAACAGCACAGTAAAAGAGAGCATGATAAAACCAATTAAGTCATACACCAGTTTAGATTTCCTTTGTCAAGATACCAAATTCACTGCCTAAGAAACCCATCACGTCAAGGTAGAAAGGATCAATGAAGCTCAAAGTACTGCTCTATTCTGAAAGATGTCCACTTTAATCAAATGGGCAGATTCTCAGCCTTCAGTTCAGTAATCTGTCCCAACTAATAATATATCTCAATATGAAGGAGAAATGTAATCAAAGAACACTTACCCACAGAAAATCATTTTTAAAAATGATAATACTTTTACAATAACAACAACAAAAACACAACAACACTGTAACTACTGCAGTAAACTGCATTTTTTATGAATAGGCATATGATGTACCTTCTCCTTGTGATATTTTAAGTCCTTTCTAAATTAAACAAAATCTGACACACATTTACCCTTTTCTTCTTCCTCCCCATTTTATACATGACTCATCCAACATAAAAACTAACTAGAAACAGCAAATTTTACTTGTCACACATAACTTTATATAGCATTTGTGTTAAAGAGAAGATTTAATGATACATATGCCAAGGAATAATGCTTTCTAATAACTTAATTGGTAAAAATTCTTGGCTATTTTTAATTGTATTAGCAATTGAAAAAAGTATTAATTACCAATCTAGATATAATTATAGTACAATAAAAATATAACAAAGTAATATTTGCTTATCTGTATACATACTTGTATCAGAAATAATTTCAAATACAAATGAATTTTTTTAATGGGATAATAAAGTATAAATACAACGTGAAATATTTAAAACAGAAAAACAAGGAAGAAGCCCAAATAAGACAGGAATAAGGCTAGAACTGTACCAGTAAGTAGGACCAGATAATAGCAGAATGGTAAAGCAACTGGACCTTCATGGGAAGGTCCGAAGTTGGTAGCGCAAGGCATCCCTGTACATGCCAGATATGCATACACATCTGCTAATCGTCTAAACTGGCTGAGGCTGTGAGTGGACTACAGCATAAGGAGCCTCTTAGAGATTTCTGACTATCTCTCTAGCACTTCCTTTTTCTCTCATGGAGGAAATAAATAAATAAACTTTTAGAAATGTACCCTAGGTAAGCTTATTTTGTATGTTTTAGTATATGCATGAATTAGAAAACAGGTATAAATACAACCAACTACTGTTATATATATATTATTCCTTTTGAAAGCTTATATTAGAAATTGTTAATAGTGATTACCATTAGGGAAAAGGACTAGGAACAGAGATAGAGAAATAATGAGGATGCAGGTAAAATGGACAGTTACTTTTCATCCTATGCATTTCTGTACTATTCTGAGTCTATCATGTTTATATATTTTAATTCTTTACATACAAATAAATCAAAAATAAAGTACTAAGCAAACCATAGGAAAATAAGCATTAGATCTCTCTACAAGAATAAAACTAAGGCTCAAGGGCATAGAAAGTACAAAATAATACCCTTGAAGGTGGGAAAATGTAATCTGAATGGATCCAGCTTCACTCGAGCCCCACGCACCACTGCACCACTGAGCCAGTCTCCCAAAACACATCTTTTTAAATCAAAATTTTAATCACTCTCAGTAAATATGAAAAAATAAAAAGCAATGCATTTTTATAAAGCTAAATTTAATAAATTTACAAGACATTTTTATTTAGTAACTTTGTATTTTCTTAACCGTTTTTGGTATTCAAATGTTCCTTTATGATACCACAGTGATAGCTGGCAACAGTTGGACTACATTGTATTCTTACATAGAAAATTTAAAACGTGGCACTTCTTAGTCCATCTTCCAAACTTTTTTTTAAGTTTCTTTCTTTCCTCTTTAAGAGAGACAGAGGCTGCAGGGACACCCCCAATAAGGTCTTCACATTGCAGTATATATAAAATCTTCATCCCCAGTATCAGACAGCTAGTATCATGGGCTCCCTTGGGCCACACCTGGCATATACAGAGAGACCTAAGGATGCAAACTTGGGACCTTCCCATATAGCCTTAGCATTATGGAGCACTGAATTACTACTGAAACACCATGAATGGTCAAAAGTTTTGGGACCAGCAGTTAGCATAATAGCTATGTCACTGGACTCCCATATAGCCGACCATGGTTCGAGTCCTGTACCCAGTGGCTTAAACTCACGCTGGGTGCGTGTGCGTGCATGCCCAAGATCCTGAGAGGAGAATGGAGGAGAAGGGATTGCGCCATGGTCATCCCCCTGGGGGTGATTTCTCGCTTTCTATCTCTCTATCTCTCTCTGTCTTTCTGGCGAGTGCACGCGCCCTAAAGCATAAACCTCTTCAAAAAAAAAAAAAAAAAAAAGTTTTTAATACATTTTTGAATAGCCCAAAAATCTAAAATCCATCAGGGGAGATGCTAAGGATAGTTACTTTTTGAACCCAATGAAAGTTTTAAATCCTCCTATAACTTAATAAGGAATCACGGAGGGATCAATTTCTCCAGAGATACAAAGATAAACAGGAACTTGGGAAATCATTAAGGAATATGAGGTCATGCCCTCTAAATGCTTCCTCTGGAATGGAACATGCGATTAATTTACTACTCTAGTATTTACTGTTATCTATCATGAAAGTATTACAAAACACAAAAATTAAAAACTTGCTATGGTCTCAATCTCAGAACATCAGAATCAAGGATTTGTCAGTAAGCAAGAAAAACTAGCTTGGAAATTATAAGCACTGAAAATAAGAAAGAGAGACAGCATCCAATGAATGGAAATGTAAGTAATGAAAACTACCAAACTTAAGTTGGGAAAAAAACAAACAAACAAACAAATAAAAAACAACCTAAATCAATCATGGGGTCTAAATTTTAGGAACAGAAGTCCTTTCTATACAAAGGGATGGTAGTAAATAAGACAAGGTATTGAAATGGAATTACTAAAAAGGGGATTTGGGCTTAAAAATAAAGAAAAATATTAGAACTGGGATATAAAATGAGAATATAAGAATCAGTTTAGTGACTAGCTTAAGAATGTTTGCATTTCATTAACTGTAGAAAAAATGAGTGCTACATTAAGTTTCTGACTGAATGACCATTTGAATGCTCAAATGAGCCCTAAACAGTCCCAGATTTAAAATTTAGAGAGCTCAAAGTAAAAGAGGTAAAGTTATTAAAATGAAATCTAGTATTCAGGAATAATACAGAAAGAATTTTTCACTCCTGCCTTTAGAACAGAAGTACAACTATCAACAAAGAATTAGGTTCATATACAATAAACTCACCATGTAACAAAACTTATGCATGTATATAAGGTTTAATTTACTTCCTAATATATTTTACAGAAAATTAGCTGTGCTAGATGTTACATGATAATTATTCTTTAAAATCATATTTCTAGTATTCAAACATACATTCACAAGTCTTATAATTAAAATAGATATTCTTCTAAAGCTTTATAACTTTTTAATAAGTTTTCACAGATTATATATTCTCATGTATCAATAAAATATCTTCAAGAAAAAATTAATTTTATATGCATAATTTACAGGCAGAATAACACTGTCCCAACCAGAGCTGTCAATGTCCTGATCCCTGAACCTGTGAACTGATCATCTTACAAGTGAAAGGATTCAAAGTATGCCATCCCAAAATATGCCACTTTGACATAAAGATTATTTTGGGCCAAAGCCAAATGCATAAAACAGACAGACAGACAGACACACACACACACACACACACACACACACACGCACACACACACACACACACACACAATCTCCCTGTTCTCTTCCCCTTCTACCAGGAAGGACAGGAGAATTCTGATTCTTAATTACCAAAGACAGCTTATCAACCCAGAGATGACAGCACCAGAGGAATCTATATAACAAACAACTGGCCTGAATCCTCATTAATTTTTTCCATATATACCTTCCTAAAATTTGCTGCCCCTAAAAGTTTAAAGTCTCTTTACTTTGGTTTATCACTTCTTCATAAAATTACCATTTTTTGTATAAGCCCAAATTATAACTACACTTTTTAGTTATTCATCATTAAGTACTCCCATTGTCTAAGCAATCCACATGTTAATAAACTGTTTTTGTTTTTTTTTTCCCCCCACTTTAGGTCCATCATTACCCACTGCTCCCAAGTTCATTAGTGCATAATTGACAAATAGAAATTACATATATTTTAAATGTCCAATGTAATGATTTGATAAATGTACTTTGTGAAATGATTAAATCAACCATCATCTCATATAGTTATTTTTGTATGGTTAAACATTTAAAATCTACTCCCTTAGCAATTTTCAAGTATTCAATACATTATTATTAACTATAGTCACCAAACTATACAATAGGTCCCCATAATTTATCCATCCTGTCTAACTGAAACTTAATCTCTCTTGTCAGTGTAATTTACAGAGCCATAGACAGAAAA
Organism: Tupaia tana; assembly: GCA_026018925.1. Taxonomy (NCBI): domain Eukaryota; kingdom Metazoa; phylum Chordata; class Mammalia; order Scandentia; family Tupaiidae; genus Tupaia; species Tupaia tana. The sequence continues at coordinate 231,755,212 of JAKSZU010000001.1, read as the reverse complement.
CCTAGGAAGGTCAAGGAAACCCATAGTAAAAGTGATTTTGCAAATGTAATTAAGGTTAAGAACTTTGAATTTACCTGTGTGGGCCCAATCTAATGGAATAGTCCTTAAAAGAGATAACCTTTCCCAACTATTTTCAAAGAAAGAGAATAGGACAATTGCAGGCAGTGTAAGGAGTCAACTGCCACTATTGACTTTGAAGGAAGAGATATAGAATGTAGGCAGCCTCAAGAAGCTAAAAACAGCAGGAAAATGGATTCTGCCATATAGCTTCCAGAAAGGAATTCAGTCCTGATGACACTCTGATTTTAAACCCAGTGAGATCTATGCAAAAATTCTGACCTTCAGAACTGCAAAATGACAAATCTATATTGGTTAAATCACCAGACTTGTTGTAATTTTGTTACAACATTAGAAACCTGAGAGACTATATAGAAGTAACTTTATTTTTATAAAATATTCATTTAATTACTCAGTCTAGTTCTAGAAATAATATACATGGAATATATACAGACAAAACCATTAAACTTAAGGTAAACTGTATTCAAGGTATAGTTTGGCAGCTAAATATTTATGTAAGAAAACTTTCTTCACCATCTGGACACTAATTTCTTTATCTGCAAAATGAAATCTACATAGCAACTGTTATGAAATACAATGACAATTATAGTCAATATTATATCAGGTTCAAGAAACCTCAGAATTAATGAACAGAATATAGAAATATCTATTCATTCAAGATGTGTTATTAAAATAAGCATTACATCACTTAATTTATAGAATGAATACTACATTAAATTACATGAGCAACCAGAATTTAAAATGTCTTAAAATATATAATAAAACCCTCAATGGTATGATCAAATTTTAAGGCTCAGGAAAAACAGAAAAGGTTTCTTCAAAGGAAGTCTATAATATACAAACTATATGAGGGCTGATCCCTTAGCATGCTGGCTAAGTACTGCACAGAGAAAGCCAGATCCCACATGGTGAATCAAATCTCAGCCCTGAAAGTTTGAAAAAAATGTGAGTTCACGCCCAGGATTCCTGACAGGATGGAACACTGGGAGGAAAAGGATTATGGTGTGATTGGGCTCCACTGGGGGTGCTTTCTCTCTCTCTCTCTCTCATACGTGAATACATGTGTGCACATATGCTCTCTGGCTTAAAAAAATATACATTTGCATGTGTATGGACAGATTGATAGACAGGATCTGAAGAGTATTATTATCTAAGGTACAGACAATAAAATCAGATCATTTTTCACTTTTTAACTACCTGTCTCTTCATGATTCAGCCAGAGAATTTCACAGGAAAATTGTTTTTGTTATTCAGAGATTGACTTGTTTTCTTTGTATATTTCCCTCACTGTATTTCAGTACTTTTTGTACAAAAGATCAGTTATAACAAGGTATTTATGTCACTTCTCAAAATAAATTCTGAGTAGGAGTATATACTATCATGATGCTGTAGTTTCTCAGGAAGCTATAAACCATCCATGTTTTACAGTGATTCTTACTAGCACACTGTGGTAAAGATTACCAAAACTCTTAAAATGAAAATTCATCACACTTTTGCTTGAGAATTTTGATGTAGAGAAAAAAAAATCATTTTCTCAGGTTCCTAAATAGAAAATATTTTCATTTTGGAGATGTAATCAGTAATTTCTCAAATGAATTAGTGAGCTATTCCTAAAATAATAACTATAATAATAACTACCTTTAAGACTCAAATGTTGTCTAAAGTGGGGCCAGCAGATGGCGTAATGGTTACATCACTAGATTCCTACAAGGCTGACCACAGTTCAAGTTCCAGACCTGGTGCCTTGAAAATTATGCCAACATGAGTACATGCATGTCCAAGATTCTAGGAGGAGAAGGGATTGGAGGCATGGCCATCCCATGGGAGGTGATTTTTCACTTTCCCTCTCACTGTCTCTGTCTCTCTCTCTGGCTAGGGCATGTGCCCTAAGGCAAAGCCTCTCAAAAAAAAAAAGAAAATGTTGTATAAAATGAATAGTAATTAACACCATATTTAACATTCTAACCAGGTCAAAGATAAACTCTCAAATGAAAATGAAAATCAAGAGTGTTATCACAGTTGGGGCCAGCAGTTAGCATAATGGCTATGTTGCTGGACTCTTATGTAGTCAACTGCAGTTCGCGTCCCAGATCTGGTAGCTTAAAACTCACGCTGGACGCGTGTGCTTGCGTGCCCAAGAACTGAGAGGAGAATGAAGGAAAAGGGATTGTGGCGTGGCAATCCCCCTGGGGGGTGATTTCTCGCTTTCTGTCTCTGTCTCTGTCTTTCTGGCGAGCGCACGTGCCCTATAGCAAAAACCTCTCAAAAAAAAAAAAAAAAAAAAAAAAAAACACCTTGAGTTTTGAAAGTATGTACTACTTCAGAATTGTATATGAAATACATTCCTTAAAACTGAATTATGGTCCAATTATGTAAGTTAGTAATATGTCTAGTAGTTGTAGAATTGTAAACTGTGATAACACTCTCTTTTTTGGGGGTGGGGGGTTTTTGCTATAGGGCACGTGTACTCGCCAGACAGAGACAGACAGAGAGACAGAAAGCGAGAAATCACCCCCCCCCCCAGGGGGGATGGCCACGCCATAATCCCTTCTCCTCCATTCTCTTCTTGGAATCTTGAGCACACACGCACATGTGCCTGGCGTGAGTTTAAGCCACCGGGTCCAGGACTGGAACCCCGGTTGACTGCATGTGAGTCCAGCGACATTGCCATGACGCTAACTGCTGGTCCCAAAACTCAAGGTGATTTTTGATGATAGTGTTGTTTAAGCACACTTAAATCACAGAATCCAGCAGATTCAGAGAAAAACATATACACAATCTGGCAGTGACTCTTCAACTACTTTTCTTTTTAACACTTTGGTCTATTCATAAAAAAAAAAAAAAAAAAAAAAAAAGGAATACTGTAAGGGAAAAAACTATATACTGACTTTGTGTGTTCCACCTTATAATGTGATACCAAAAATAAATCTTTTTTCCCACATGTCACAAACAAGAAGATACCACTACATGATGGCTGGGCTGCATGGTTCTTATCCAACCTAAACAGGCAGTGCCCAACAGTGCACATCTACAGTTTTACCAAACTAGAAAACTGTGGTAAGAAGGGTCATGACATGGTGAGACACTGTCAAGAATGTCTGCCTGTCTCTCTTGCACTCTCCCTCCCACATACTTTTTGTCAATCTCTCATTTAAAAAATGTTTAAAATAATAATAACATGCTATTTTCTTTCAAATCATAATTCTGACAATATTACTAAAGACAATCCTAGGGATATAATTATTAAAGGTAATTCGCATAAGCAGTCATTCTATATATAGGTGCCAAGTGTCTCAGTCACTATTCACTTAAATCAATAATAACTTGTCTTTTATTTTAATAAGTTTCTTTGCATTAAACTATCATTTAAGCATTATATCCTCAACAAACTTTAGAAAAATATTTTAATATCTCAGCACTCATTACCAAGTTTTTTTTTTAAATTAACACCTGTAGCAAATACTAAAGTAAAAGCCTTTGTTTATTCTTGCATCTAAAGATACTATACCAACTGTTATGAAGAAATACCAATTTAAAATTGTAACACATGCCAGTACAAAGTACTTCTGTAAATTCTTAATCAATTTAGTGGTAAATATTCAACATATTTAATATAAAACTACACAGACAGACTTACTTACTTACTTACTTACTTATTTGCTTGCTTGCTTGTTTGCTTGCTAGAGGGCACATGCACTTGCCAGAGAAAGACAGACAGAAAGAAAGAAATCCCCACATGGGAGATGGTCATGCTACAATCTCCTCCATTTTACCTTTTGGGGTTTGGGGCATGCATGTACACATGCCCAGCCTGATTTTCAAGTTGCCAGGTCCAGGACTTGAATTGTGTGGTTGGCCATGTGAGATCCAACTGCCTTATCCATCATGACACAGGCTGGTTCTACAACTAGTTTTTAAATGCAGGTGTTTATAATTAAGAGACCAAAAGTTACGCTTCTGTGTCTTACACCAATCTCTCAGAATTAGCTAATCTGAATATAAACAGTTTCATTTCACTTTATAGATCAAAGTATGTAACCAAAAAGGAATATCCATCAGGATTATTTAGATATTGTCAGTTACTTCATTTCTTTCCTATTCTTATAATATTGATATTTTTGCATTTCTTTCTTGTATGAAATGGTGACTTCAAGCAAATTCTGCCTCAAGCCAGTGTAGCAGTTAAGGCGCTAAACTCCCCACATAGCCAACTACAGTTTGAGTCCTGGACCCAGCAGCATGAAACGTGGTGGGTACATGTGAGTGCCCAAAATTGCAAGAGGAGAATGCAGGAGAGGGGACTGCAGTGTAGCCATCTCACCCGGGCGTGGAGATGGGGGGTGATTTCTACTTTCTGTCTCTCTGTCTCTCAGACAAGCACATGCAACCTATAGCAAAAATCTCTCTCTCAAAAAAAAAAAAAAAAAAAAAAAAAAAAGAATATTCTGCATTGAGCTTCCAATCATGATGGGATATACTTAAGAGTTTATACTTGGAAACTCATTAGTCCCAAACACATGATCATTACAGACAAATGAAAAAAGAAAAAAGAAAAAAATAAGGAGCAATACATTTAGCTATTATTTATTTAAAAAAAATAAAGACTTGAACAGATACTTCACCAAATACGATGTGTAATTGGCAAATGAGCACACATAGAGGTGCTTAGCATTATTAGTCAAATGAAAATCACAATAAGATACCAGTACATTCCTATCAGAGTATTTAAAGTAAAAAATACTAAAAATAACAAGTGCTAGTAAGGATAACAAGCAACTAGAATGCATATATTGTTGGTAGGAATGCAAAACGGTAGAGCCACTTAAGAAAACAGTCTGGAAGTTTCTTAAAAAGTTAAACCTACACTTACTATTGGACCAAATAATCCCACTCTAGAGAAATGAAAATGTATGTTCACTTAAAAGCCTGTAAATGAATGTTTATAGTGACTCTTAAAGTTTTTTCTTTTTAATTTGCCAGAAGGTGTGTGTGTTCACCAGCGAAAGACATAAAAACAGAGAAAGGCCATGAGCCTTTAAAAAAGGGCCTAACTCTTAATCTTTGAAAGAAAAAAAAGGGAATCAATGAAATAAAGCCCAAACCTGTAGCCTAGTGGTTAATGAAGCCAGATCACACATGGCTAGCCACAGTTTGAATCCCATCCCTAACATCTTGAAAAACTACCTGGGCATATGTGCATGCCCAATAGGATGAAGAAATAAAAGAGGGGGCACTGGAGCATGACAGCACTCCACTGAGGGGTGCTTTCTCCCTCTCCCTCTATTTGCCTCCTCTCTGTCTTGCTTTGGTGAGTGCATGTACTCTCTGACATTTAATTTTAAAAAATTTTAAAAGGGAAGAAAGAAAAAGCCTCAAAAAAGAAAACTGTCCAAATGTCCTTCAACTGATAAATGGATAAATTATACTACATCCACAAAATGGAATACTACTCAAGAGTAAAAATGAATTAACTATTGATGCATAGCAATTTAGATAAATCTCAAAGACATGCTAAATGTAAAAAAGAGTCACCAAAGGTTAAATGACGTATGATTCCATTTATGCAACATTCTTAAAAAGATAAAACTACAATGACAACGAACAGAGCAGTGTTTGGCAGAGGTTGTGGATGGGCAGAAGATGTGACTACAGAGACAGCATAAGGGAAGTTTTTGGGGTGATGGGATTGTTCTGTTCCTGTTTATGGTCATGTTACATGAATCTATGTATGTGTTAAAATTCATAGATTTGTACCAAAGAGGTTAATTATACTCAATATAAATTTTGAAAAAATAAAATAACCACATATAGACATGTAAACATACAAATTTATACATACATACATACACATACATTTTTCACTCTACTTCTATCCTGTGATCCAGAAATAAAATTAAAATGGGAAGTGGTAAGCAGAGCTAAAGTCATAAACCTACTGAGCTCCTTTGTACAGAAACAAGCAATAGTAGATAAGCAGTCAGTTTCTGTAGAACAAAAAGAACTGAAGTTTTCTAGTTCTAGCAGACTACAGCTTTACTCCTGCTTGAACTTATACCTCAAACTGCCACCACATAACCACCAATCCCATCCTCTAGAAAAAAGCTGGCGAAAACATAAAACTACTGTCAAAGCACCACTGGGGTTATAGCTTCAAAAGAATTACTGAGAGGAAGCTACAAACCTACAAAGATACTCCCTCTTGTTAATTTACTTCTAAACTGCATATGTACAAGGCAAAACTTCAAGAATTCCGGGACCAGCAGTTAGCGTAATGGCTATGTCGCTGGACTCCCACGTAGTCGACTGCGATTCGAGTCCCGGACCCGGTGGCTTAAACTCACGCCGGGCGCATGTGCGTGCGTGCCCAAGATCCTGAGAGGAGAATGGAGGAGAAGGGATTGCGGCGTGGCCATCCCCCCGGGGGGTGATTTCTTGCTTTCTGTCTCTCTGTCTCTCTCTGTCTGTCTGGCGAGCACACATGCCCTATAGCAAAAACCTCTCAAAAAAAAAAAAAAAAAAAAAAAAAAAAGAATTCCAACAGAAAACAGCAACTAGAAAGTGAAAGATCAAGTCAGATATTTCAGTAGTCACACAATGTTGAGATGACTGTATTTTAAGACCTGTCAAGTAAAATGAACCTTTATAAAACACCCTGGATTTTGAGTTAAACATCTCAGAAGGGTTTGCACTCGGGACTATGTGCCCCAGCACAGAATAAGAGAAAATAGATCAACCCTAATAAAGCCTTAAAATGAATCCACAATGGGATCACAGAAGATGATTCACAAAACAGGCATATTAGTATTTTAGATCAACATGTCATTTCTATTTTCTTAAGCATGAAATTTTATTTACTTAATTTTTTATTTTGTTTGATTTTAAAATAGCTAATTCATGCTTCCCATAGCCCAAGTGCTTCTTCACGTGTTGCTTTGGACCTCTGACTCCCCTCATCTTGCCATGGACCCCAACTGCTCTTGCACCACTGGTGGCCCCTGCACCTGAGCTGGCTGCTGAAAATGCAGAGTGCTCAACTGTACCTCCTGCAAGAAGAGCTGCTGTTCCTGTTGCCCTATGGGCTGTGCCAAGTGTGCCCAGGGCTGCATCTGCAAACAGGTGTTGGAGAAGTGCAGCTGCTGTGCCTAAAGGGGGACAGTGCTGCTCCCAGATGTAACAGAGCCACATGCATGAATCTAGATTTTTTTTTTTTCTGTGCAATCCTGATCCATTTGCTACATTCTTTTTCTATGAAATATGTGTATGGCAATAAAAGTTGTTGACCAGAAGAAATTAAATAAATAAAAAAATTAAATAATGGGACCAGCAGTTGGTGTAATGGCTATGTCACTGAACTCCCTTGTAGTCGACCCTGGTTCGAGTCCCAGACCTGGTGGCTTAAACTCATGCCAATCGTATGTGCTTGGGTGCCCAAGGTCCTGAGAGGAGAATGGAGGAGAAGGGATTGCAGTGTGGCCCTTTCCCCTGGGGGATGATTTCTCGCTTTCTGTCTTTCTGTCTCTCTCTGTCTTCCTGGCGAGTGTATGCGCCCTATAGCAAAAACCTCTCCAAAAGAAAAAAAAAATTAAATAGCTAATTCAGTGAAGCCAGTTGATATCTAAGGTACCTATATTTTTATTGCTCTGATCTCTCTTTCAGCAGCTTATTTGCCTTATATACTTTCTTTCTTACTTCCTTACAACTTCAGTTGGTACAAAATTCAACTGAACACAAACTAACTCAACTTCATGAAATTCCATTAGTACAGTTCTTTACTACTAAATCATTCACTTTCCTAACACTAATCAGATTAGGTAAAAATCATTTTTATGGACAAGGATATAAGTAGACTAATGGTCAGTCTATGGATTAGGATTCTCTTGAATCAGGTGTCCCCTCCTAAATCCAAATAACTATAGCTGGAAAAAACAGTATCAAGACATATAAAATGCACACCTGTCTCTTTATAGGACATACTTCTTAGCAGGAGCCCAGAATACAGTTAGCTGTTTTCCTTAGAAAGATTTCTGGGTGAAAAAAACAATTAACAGTCTGTCTTTAAACTTTAGGTTTAAAGATCAACAGTCTCAAATATAATCCTTAAGCTTTGCGATCACTTTTTAAGCTATTCAGCATATATTACCCATTAAGTTCCTGAATAATACTGCGCTATAGGACAAACTGCATAAAAAAGGGTTCTCATACTTACGAAGTATGCAATATAACTGACAAATATTCATACAAGTGAAACACTTAAATAATAACATAAAATAGAATTTGATTCAATGTCAAAATAAATGGAAATCATTTGAGAGGGGGTAAAAAAAACTACTGATCATTTTAGTTTCCTATCTCATAAAAATGCTTTAGTTGTTACTGATCATTAACATATAAGTAATATTAATGTAAGGAATCTTGGGAGAAATACCAAATACTAAGACAAAATCCAAGTTTGGGGGATATCACCTCCATTTCAGAGAATTTTGTTTGGAAGTTTCCCCTAAATTTACAATGATAATGTATTTGGCAGTATAGTTGTTATAAAAATGAAACCCATCTTTCTACGTGCTCTTTTGGGGTGGGGGGTGCTATAATAGGAAAGATTCATTAATTCATTAAGAAATATATATTAAACACCTACCATATGCCAGACACTGTGACAGAAGCTAGGGAGATAATGTTGTAAACAGTATAAACATTTACGAACTATTCACTTCATTGCCTACTGATAAGCATTTATAAATTCTGTATCAATAAAGGGGAGAAGAGGGAAATTATTGCTGAGTAATATTATAGAACTTAATGCAATTTAGGTAAAATATGTATGCATATATAGATATTATATGTATAAAATATATTTGATATAGTATGCCATATAGGTTAATATATCATTCTATGTAATCTACCATATGTTCAGAAGCTGAAGAAATTTCTTCTGTGAACAAACTGAAATAGGAAGTTCTTACACTACATCTTCTGTTTTAGAGTATTTTTTCCTGCTTTTAAACTAATGACTTGTTTATCCTACAAATTATAAATCTACTTTTATTCCAATATTATAAATTATAACATTAATATTATCTGTCACATATGGCTGAAAGTTATTTAATCTTTTACACTGTTCTATACTTGACATAACAATATGCATTTAAAATATCTATCACCTATCTGTTCAACTCAGTGTGTATGATATATAAGTCTACACATTTTAGAAGAATGAAAATGAGGTTAGGATCATTTATCAAAGTTGCTTCAAATACTAAAGGTATATGATTTCCTGACTATATTTGAGAGTATAAAAGCAAACAGTTGGGGAACTAGCAGTTAGCATAATGGCTATGTCGCTGGACTCCCACGTAGTCGACTGCGGTTCGCTTCCCGTACCCGGTGGCTTAGAACTCACGCCGGGCGCGTGTGCATGCGTGCCCAAGATCCCGAGAGGAGAATGGAGGAGAAGGGATTGCGGCGTGACCATCCCCTCTGGGGGGTGATTTCTCGCTTTCTGTCTCTATGTCGCTCTCTGTCTGGCAAGCGCATGCGCCCTATAGCGAAAAACCTCTCCAAAAAAAAAAAAAAAAAAAAAAAAGGCAAACAGTTGAATGCAACAATCTATTGCAATTTGTACACAAGTTAAAACCTTATTAAAACCATAATTTTGGGCCAGCAGGTGGCATGGTGGTTAAGGCACTGGATTCCCACATAGCCTACTGTAGTTTGAATCCTGGACCTGCTAGCTTGCTTTCTCATTTTTTCTCTCTGTCTCTTTCTGGTGAGCACATGTGCCCTATAACAAAATAATAATAATAATAATACATAAATAATAAAAATTTTAAAAATAAGATAAAACCATAATTCCATTGTTACATTGGCTAGTCTATACAGCCTAATTTAATCTCATTCCTATCCTCATCTCATGTTTTCATACATAAAAATCCACAGAACTGGGGTCAGCAGGTGGTCTGGAGGTTAAGACACTGGATCCCACATGGCCAACTCTATGGTTGGTGTCCCTGACTCTTTCTCAAGCATGAATTGAAAAACATGCTTGGTGTGTGTGCATGTGAGCCAAAAACCCCGAAGGAGAATGGAGAAGAGACTGCATTGTGGCCATCATGGGGAAGTGATCACTCAGTTTTCCTCTGTATTTCTCTTTTTCCAGCAAGCACATGTGCCCTAGGCAAAAAGCTAAAACACACACACACACACATACTCAGAAAGTTCAGAAAAGTGAAATATCTAAAAGTAAACATTTAGATAAGAAGCTAAATATTTTTAATTTATACTGAATTATATCTACTATCATTTTATAATCAAGATAAAATGAGAAGATTTTTTATGAAATTAACTAAAAGAAACAGAAAGAAGCCAAGGAACTATTATTGAAAATCAGTAAGGATCAGCTAAGTGCTGTTCAAGTAATGCTGGATCCATTTGGAAAATTATATGTTCAGCTTTCAATTGACTTGTACATACTGGACCTATGTACCCATGATTCTGGCTGGCTAGGGAGACTGAAGATGGAAGAGGTTGTGGCATAAGACTTTGTTAAGGGGACCAGCAGTTAGCGTAATGGCTATGTCGTTGGACTCCCATGTAGTTGACCGTGGTTCGAGTCCTGGACCCGGTGGCTTAAACTCACGCCAGGCGCATGTGCATGGTGCCCAAGATCCCTAGAAGAGAATGGAGGAGAAGGAATTGTGGCATGGCCATTCCACCTCGGGGGTGATTTCTCGCTTTCTGTATCTCTGTCTTTCTGGCAAGCGCATGCACCTTATACCAAAAACCTCTCCAAAAAAAAAAGAAAAAAAAAGACTTTGCTAAGGAAGCTTGTCTCTCTCTCTCCCCCCCCCCCCACCCCTCTCCCTCCCTCCCTTTCTCTTCCCATCCCTCCCTCCCCCTCTCTCTTTCTCATGAGAGAAACATTGTTTTTTATAAGTTAGTATTTTAGATTAACTGATAAATTAACAAAATAGAAACCATACAAAAGAACCAAATGAAAATTCTAACATTTAAAAGTTTATTAATTAAAATTAAAACTTTACTGGAAGGGCTCGACTATATGCTGAAGATAGCACCAAAAAAGTAAAGTTGAAGAGCAATCAATCAGAATTCTCTAAACTGAAAGAAAGAGAGAAAGAAAGAAAGAAAGAAACAAACAAACAAAAAGCTTGAAGAAAAATAAAGCTCCAGGATCTGCAGAATAATTTCAAATCACCTAAAATACATGTATTTGTGGTTCCGGAAGAGAAAGGAGATTGGGGAAAAAAAATATTTGAAAAAATAATGGCCAAAAACTTTTCAAATATGATGAATACCACCAAGTTTCAATAAGTTTAGCCAATCTCAAGTACGATAAATATGAAGAAAACCACATCTAGGCATGTCATAATCAAGCTAATGAAAATCACAAGCTAAAAAAAAAGTCTTGAAAGCAGCCAGCAAAGGAGGGAAAAGCAAAACAAACAAACAAACAAAAAGGACATAAGGACATGTAAAGTACTAAGAGAAATAAGGATGACTACCAACTTCTCACTGGAAGTTAGAAAACAGAATGATATCTTTTAAGTACTGGCGGCAAAAAGTTTCTACCTAAAATTTTATATTCTGCAATAATATCATTCAAGAATAAAGGTATTAACTTAAACAAAATATGACAGAATGCTTTCAAACCAATCTGCACTATGAGAAATGCTAAAGCATATATCCTTTAGCACAAAGAGAAACTGTATCAGTGAATACTTAGACCTACACACAAGAAGAAAAAAGAGCACCAGAAATGGTTAAGTTTATAAATACAAAGACTATGTCTTCTCAAAATTCACTTAAAAATCATATAACGGTTTAAAGAAAAACACAGCCCCATTGTAAGGCATGCTCATGACCTGGTGGTTAAGGGAGCTGGATCCCACATGGCAGACCACATAGTCTGAGTCCCTGATCTGGCAGTTAAAAAAACAGAAGCCAGTTCATGTTCAAGCATACCTAGACTCCTAATAGGGTAGAAAAAATGAAGGAGAAGAGATTGTGGCATGACATGCCTCATGGGAGGTACTTTCTCCCTTTCTGGCAAGCGCACACTTCCTAGCAAATTAAAAAAAATAAAAAAGTAAGAGATATGACAATTTGGGAACAAGCAGTTAGCGTAATGGCTATGTCACTCCTACGTAGTCGACCGTGGTTCGCATCCCGGACCCGGTGGCTTAAAACTCACGCCGGGCGCGTGTGCATGCGTGCCCAAGATCCCGAGAGGAGAATGGAGGAGAAGGGATTGCAGCGTGACCATCCCTCCTGGGGAGTGATTTCTCGCTTTCTGTCTCTATGTCTCTCTCTGTCTGCCTGGCGAGCGCACGCGCCCTATAGTGAAAACCTCTCAAAAAAAAAAAAAAAAAGAGAGATATGACAATTACACAAAGAGGGGGTGGATAAGTAAAATTATATGTTATAAGGTCTTAAATAAGAAATTGGACACAGGAAGTGAGATGGATCCAATAGAAAATGATATCGAGGCAATGTGATATATAAGTTGTCAAATGTGAAATGTGGGAATTTTCTGATAAGATGGAAATGTTCTTACTTTATGGTGGTGGGTATATGGAAACAAATAAGGAAATTAGATATTAGGTTGCTGGAAAAGTCATGATGCATTTTTACAAAGAAAAACAGAAAAATATGACTTTTTTAACAATCCAATAGATTTCCATACATAATAAGGAGTCAGACATTAATGCATATATAGATGTGAGAATAAAAGGGAAATGTCTAAAATGACTAAGTTTTTTGGATTTTTGGATGTCAGAAAAGTCATGATACATTTTTTTCTATGTTTTTCTATGCAAACATACATCATTACTTTTCTAACAACCCAATATCATAGCACATTTAATAATAAAAAGATACAGAAAAGAGGCAGCTCACTTAACAATGAAGCCATGAGTTGATGGTCATTGGAACACAAAGTCAACAGAATGCAGAGAACAAGTGGAAATTAAGTGTTAAATAACAACCACAAAAACTTGGAAGCAGTTGAGGCTAGATAGGATGATTCTTTTAAAAGAGGTAAGTAAGGCAATGAAAATTGCATACCATTTACCCTTACTACTGAGGTAATTACCACGAAAAAGCCCAAATAGGGCATGTGCTTGCTGGAGAAGGCAGATAGACAGAGGAAAAGTGAGAAAGCACCTTCCAGGGAAGATGGCCATGATGTATCCCTTCTACATTTTCATCTAAGGATTTGGGGTATGCATGCACATATGCTCGGCATTTTCTCAAGCTGCTGCCACGTCCGAGATTTGAACTGTACAACTGGCCATGTGTGATCTAATCACCTTAACTTTTAAGTCATCTCTTGGTCTCCCTAAACTGCCATTTTTTAAAGTCCAGCTTCTTTTAACTAAACTAACATAATTCAAAGACTTCACAAATTAGTACCAGAGTTGATCAGATGATTTATTAATATTTAGCATGCTTAGAAATAGTTTAGCATGATTTCTAACTTAGAAATGGTTTAGCATGATTTTACAAAAATTAATTTTTCAATTGATATTCTCTAATCAAACTAACATTGGTTTTAGAAAAGAGCAAGTAATTTCAGTAGGTTCACTGGAAACAAACCTATTTCTATGTCATTTTCCTTTCAATTCCAGTTATACCAAAAAATTTAAAATTGATAATACTTGGTCATGTATAAACCCAAAGATCACAAAGTAATAACTTTACATTAACTAAATATAACAACTAAAAAGCTAGATATCTGAATAATTCAGCATTATTTTGAAAAATACAAGCAAGGATTCTCTTAAATTCTCTTAAGTATATATCCCTGAATACAAAATTCTGAAATATATATGTTTAATTCCCTCATTCAAAAACACTAATTTCATTTAAAGAGCTCATTATATAAACTTTAAGTCCTTTATTTCAATAAAATAAAGTTGTAGTGTGATATAATGTAGTGGTTAAGAATGTCGGGGACCAGCAGTTAGCGTAATGGCTATGTCGCTGGACTCCCACGTAGTCGACCACGGTTCGCGTCCCGGACCTGGTGGCTTAAAACTCACACCGGGTGCGTGTGCATGCGTGCCCAAGATCCCAAGAGGAGAATGGAGGAGAAGGGATTGTGGCGTGGCCATCCACCCAGGAGGTGATTTCTCGCTTTCTGCCTCTCTGTCTCTCTCTTTCTGGCGAAAGCATGCGCCCTACAGCAAAAACCTCTTAAAAAAAAAAAAAAAAAAAAAAAGAATGTGGACAATCCAAGCTACCTTAGATGAAATTCCACTTCCATTTGTAAGTTATGTCAATGATTTAAACATATCACTTCATTTCTTTGTACCTCAGCTTCCTCCCATGTAAACTTGAGATGATTAGTCACATTATCTCATCAAGTTATTATTCATTTTAACTGAGTTAATATATACAAAGTACTCAATACAGAGAGTGATATATAGCAAGCATAATATAAATGTTAACTATAATTATGATTAGCGTTTTTCTCTTGTTACATAGAAAAAGGCCTGGATTGCGACTTAAATTCTAATTCTACCACCTGTTATATTCCTGAGCAATTTACTTGAGCCTCCTCTATTTCGTCACCTGCAAAATGATACTCTAAAGTCTCTTTCAGTTTGAGAACCCCTGATTATATTACAAAGTGTTAAGGAGAAATTCACAGCTACTTTCTCTGTTCTCATTAAATTAGGGCCTCATTTCAACTCTGCTCATTCTAAAAGTATTTCTTTCTCTCTTAATGTCTCATTTCTGTTCATTTATTTTAATATTTACTAATTTATTCAAATTCACTAGCTCAATTATTTATTTGCCTCTAGTAACATTTTCTTAGGGACTTGATAAAATTGTATTTTTATAAAATTTATTTAAGTTTAGGGACCAGCAGGTGGCGTGGTGGTTAAGGCGCTGGACACTCCCACATGGCCGATCACGGTTTGAGTCCCGGACCTGGTGGCTTGCTTTCTGGCTTTCCCTCTCTCCCTCTCTCTCTCTATGTCTCTCTCTGGTCAAATTAAAATATGTGAATGAATAAATAAAAAACTAAATAAATAATTCTTTAAAAAAAAATTTATTTAAGTTTATTTATTTGAAAAGAGACACAGGCAACACCAACAGGATTCCCATACCATGATTCACCCCCGTCTTGGCTAGCCTGGATCACGGGCATTTAAACACATACCTGGCATTACCAGGGAGGTTCTATGTGGGTACGACTGCACTATCACTATACCTGGTCCCTATAAGTGTATTCTTAACTTGTCTTTACTCAGTTATTTCATTTCTGACAAGACCATGTCATGGTCTGCCACCCCATGATAGAATAGCAGCACCAAAAGAATGTTTTATAACACTTTTACATTCACATTCTCATTACCACAACCCTGTGAAAGGTTATCAGGCTCAAAGAAAGAATGTTATCTAACCTATAACATTCAAAGCCAGAACATGAACCCAGGATAAATGCTGTAGAACACTATTCTTTTGTGTATGTGATTCCTCACTTGTATTACTTGAATATGCATGGAATCAGTTATCAAGAGTTTCAGCATCAATCTGATACTTCCTGTTTGTCCTTATACAAGATATATCACAACTGTAAGTTTGTGTCATATCAGTATTGTATCATACCACTCAGTTTCCCCATTTGAAATATTGGTATGACACAAGGGTTTTGTAAGACTAAAGCAACAATGACAACAGAATATGAAACCTAAGGTGCTATACTTTCTCAATATTAAGTTCTGCCAAAATCTGTCTATTTCTGATTTATTGCAAAACTCTAGTTTCTTTCCTGGACCCATGCACTGTAGGACAATATCAGAATTTACTCTACATTTTGAATTAACCCTCTAGTTTTCAGACTTTTTTACTTCTTTTAATCCATAGAAGGCACATTTTGTACTTCGAAAAGTCATTTCCACTGAACGGAGGAAATACAGTCATTCAAAAATTTGTTAAGTATCAACCACATGCCAGGAACTATCAACCAGAAAATAATATATGAAAAGAATAGATCTATTAAAAGGCAGAAAGATCATTAAAAGTAAAACCTGAGCAATTTTTCTGAAAGAGGATTTTGCTTTGGGGCATGTTTGCTCACTGGGGAGAAAGAGAGAGAGAGAAACAGTGAGAGGATAAGTGAGAAATCACCCCCCCCCCCCCCAGAGGGGATGTCATGCTAAAATCCCTTCTCCTCCATTCTCCTCCCAGAATCTTGAACATGCATGCACACATGCCCAGCATGATTTTCAAGCCACCAAAGTCGGGGACTTGAACCATGGTTAGCCATGTGGGCGTCTTGTGACCTAACTGCTATGCCATCTGCTAATCCCCTGACCAATTTTTTACCCATCTTACAAAGAGATGAGATATTTCTCCATCCTCTTCTTTATTTATTTCTAATTTCTTTCACTTCCTCTATTGGGTAGAAAAAGACAGCAAAAAGAAGAATGAGGGGAAAGCTGAGCGCAGTTGCAAAGGCTACCCCAAAGACAATGAGAATGAAATAGGGTACCCAGAGATATATAGCACTTCCAACACATCTAGATATCCCATCTAAGACACAGCAAAAGAAAGAGCAAAATTATTGAACAAGTATAAAATGCCAGTCATTGAGGTTTGCATTAAGTACATAATCACATTTAATATCTACACAACTGTGAAAGTTAAGTATTTTTCTTTCACTTAACAGATATTCACTGAGCACCTACTATGTGCAAGACACTGTTCTAAGTACTTGGAATATACCAGTAAACAAAATAAACAGATGAAGACTCCTACAGTGATAGAGTTTATTCTAACTAGAGGAGACAGATAAATTCTAAAGCAATACAAAAATTAAGAACTATGTGAAACAGTAATAAATGCTACAGAAAAAAATAGAATAGATAAGGAGGATTAGAAGGATAGAGAAGAAGGGTGTATATGAAAGGAGAGCAGATTGAAATTTTAATTATAGTAGTTTAAGAAGTTGACACTTGAGAGAGTTGGTTACATGGTACCTGGGGAAGAGTATTTAGGCAAAAGGAGCCATCAGTGCAAAATCCTAAGGTAAAACCCCATTTACATGTACTAGGATCAGCAAGGAGGCCTTTGTGGCTAAAGTGGAAAGAATTAGGGAAGAGAATGAAAATAAAAAGGTAACAGAAAAGAAGAGGTAACGGGAACAGATTTTGTAGGTCCTTTTAGGCCACTGGTTTTTGCATTGAATATAATGAGAAACCACTTGAGAATTCAGAGCAAATAAGTAACATACCTTTGTAACTTTTTGAAGGGTTCATTCATGCTACTGTGTTGGAAAAAAACTGAGAGTATGCATAAGAGTGTAATTAAG
This sequence comes from Tupaia tana, assembly GCA_026018925.1. NCBI lineage: Eukaryota > Metazoa > Chordata > Mammalia > Scandentia > Tupaiidae > Tupaia > Tupaia tana. The sequence goes on along the minus strand of JAKSZU010000001.1, from coordinate 231,737,796 downwards.
AGACAAGTTAAAAGGCTATTATAGAAATCTAGGTAAAAGATAATGGTGATTTGGACCAGGATGGTGGCTGTTAAGGTGATAAAAAATAAAACATTTTGGATATATATTGATATTTTGAAGTTAGAACATGCCAAGACTTTGATAAGAAAATGATTATAGGTGTAAAATCAAGGATGGCCCCAACTAGTAAAACAGAGTAGACATTTACTAAGCTGACAAATACTTTAGGAAGAGAAAGTTTTAGAAAGGGAATTGGTATAATTGGTTTGGGACATACTAATTATGTTAACAAGATACCCAAATGACAATGTTGAGTAGGTATAGACACCTGTGTATGTGTATATATACACACACACACACACACACACACATATATATATATATATGTTTGTATAATTCAGGAGATGTATCTTATACAGTCATATGGATTTAGGAGTTGTCAGCATATAGTTGGTATTTAGAGCCATTATCAGAAAAGGTATGAATATAGGAGTCAGCAAGTAGAGCAGGAGTTAGGGCACTGGACTCTCACATGGTCAAACTGCAGCTCGTGTCCCAGACCTGGTAGCTTGCTTTCTCACTTTATCTCTCTCTCTCTCTCTCTGATCAAATTAAAAAAATAAAAATAATAATTAATAAAATTAGATAATGATATTTTTTTTAAAAAAAGGAGTGAGTTTAGATACAGAGGAAAACCAAAGTTATATGCTTCAGCTTTTTAGAGGCTGGGGAGGGACTAGCAGTTAGTGTAATAGCTATGTCGCTGAACTCCTACATAGTTGACCGTGGTTCAAATCCCGGACCTGGTGGCTTAAACTCACATCGGGCGCGTGTGCGTGCGTGCCCAAGATCCTGAGAGGAGAATGGAGGAGAAAGGATTGTGGCGTGGCCATCCCCCTGGGGGGTGATTTGTCACTTTCTATCTCTCTGTCTCTCTCTCTCTTTCTGGCGAGTGTACATGCCCTACAGCAAAAACCTTTCCAAAAAAAAAAAAAAAATAGAGGCTTGGGAAGAAGGAGCATAAATGATACAGGAAGAAAGATTTTCAAAAATTCAGCATCTTCAAAGTCATCCAAAGAAGGTATATATAAGATGAAATTATTAAATATATCAAATGCTGTTGCTAAGTCAAGGGAGATGATAAATATTGAAAAATTAATTTGAATTGATCAATATGAAGGTTATTGATGACTTTATCAGCAGTAGTTTCAATGCAGTGATAATGGAAAATGCCTATACTGGATTTAAGAAGAAACAAGAAGAAGGAATTACAGACACTGAGCATAGACAATTTTTCCAGGCATTTAATTGTGACTAAGAAGCAAAAAAAACCCCAGTGTTATCTGGTGAAGCGAGTAGGGTCAAGTAAAAGATGTTTTTCAGATAGAAATAGCAGGTTTGTCTTCTTATGGCACTGATACAATGCCAAAAAAACTCACTACTACTTTTTTTTTTTTTTTTTTTTTTTTTTTTTTTTTTAATAGCCAGAAGGAGTGTGTACTTGACAGAGAGAGGAAGGGAGAAAGAAAAGATACCCCTCTATAAAGCATGGTCATACTGAATGCCTTCTCCTCCATTTCTCCATCCTATTGGGATTTGGGCATGCACACAAATACATGCTCTATGTGTCTTTCAAGCTGCCAGAGCTGGGATTTGAACCACACTGGGTCATGTGAGATCTGGCTCTCTTAACCACCAGACTACGGACTGGCCTCCAAAAAAACTTTCTGACATAGGAATCAGAGTTGAGAATTGCTAGAGCATTGTCAAAAATAGGCATAAGGAAATATAAACTAATACACAAATAGAGTGACTGGCTTTAGAAAGGTAGAAAATAATAGGTAAGAAGATGGGGAATATGGATGCAGATACTGGCAGGTGGGTAGTTGTGGTAAAAGGGCCCATTTAAGTTCTGGTTGCTTCAATTGTGTTAGTGAGGTAGAAAGCAAAATCATCATCTGAGGCAGAGATTAAAGATGAGATGTTGGAGGTCTGATAAGAGGAAACATGAGATAAATCATTTAAGAAAATAAAAGAATAAATCATCTAGGAAATATATAATACAAATGACAGCTAGCATTAAGAATTTATGTGATACTTGATATTTGTGACCATAAATTCAAGTAAAATTAGTCAGCATGATTTTACATTTTCTTTTATACACATAAAGCTGCTTAGGTAGAGAAAAGTTGAAAGAATGTTAGGTATAAGTAGAATTTGATCAAATAACAGTGAAACAAGAAAGCTGACGGAGTTGAGGATGCCCTTCATAGATTAAAAAGGACCACAAAATTTAAGTTAGATAAAAGAGGAAGTGATGTCTCAACGAACAGAGAGATAAGTTAAAGAATAGGATCAGTAAATTATTATCCCTACTTCATAGACAAGAATTAAGTTATCCAAATAACACAGCTTTTGAGTGACAGAATAGAAATAAAATTTGAATGTGGATATGTGTCCTTCCAGCCCAATTATTGTGTCCATGGTACCAACAGCTCCAGCTCTCTTATAATATTTTTTTTTTGAGAGATTTTTGCTATAGGGTGCATGTGCTCACCAGAGAGACAGAAAGCAAAGAAATCACCACTAGGGTAGATTGCCATGCCACATCCCTTTTTCTCCATTCTCCTCTCAGGATTTTGTGCATACATACACACACACACACACACACACACACACACACACACACACACCTGGCATAAGTTTCAAGTCGCCAGGTGCAGATCTGGGACTTGAACCTCAGTCGACCATGTAGGAGTCCAGCAGCTTAACCACTACCTGGTCTGTTGGCTCCTCTCTTGCAAATTTTATTCTCATTGGCATACTAACCTCCAAAAGGATAGACCTAAGACAAAAAGATAAGTTCAAAAATTTCCCCAGGCCTCTTTCACTTCCTTCTCGCTCCACATACTCAAACTCCCAAATGATACTGAATCTTGTCCCTCCCTCAATATGTATAAAATTACTTTCACTTTTTCTTACTAATGAGCCTCCCTCATAAAAAATTTGAAGCACTAAGAACTGGTTTGAATAGAAAAATATTCAGAGGTCAGCAGGTGACATTAATGGTTATGGTGCTGGGCTCCCACACAGTCGAGCACTGTTCGAGTCCTAGATCCAGTGGCTAGAAATTCACATTGGGCGTGTGTGTGTGTGTGTGTGTGTGTGTGTGTGTTGCGTGTTGCATGTGTATATATGTATATGCCCAAAATTGCGATGAGAAGGGAGGATAAGGGATTGTGGCATGGCCATCTCCCTGGGGGGTGTTGGTGAGGGTGATTTCTTGCTTTTTGTCTCTATCTTTCCAGAGAGTACACATGCCCTATAGCAAAAATCTCTCTAAAAAAAAAAAAAAAGAAGGAAAGGAAAAATATTCATACATACAGATGAGTAAATTAATTCTCCACATGAGTACTTTTAGTCTTTTTTTTTTTTTTAATTTGCTAGAGGGTACGTGCACTCACTGAAGAAGGACAGAGAGAGAGAGAAGAAAAGTGAGAAAACATACCCTCTTGGGGATAATCACACCATAATCCCTTCTCTTCTATTTCTTGGTTTAAGATTTTGGCAAGCACACACATGCACATGTGGTATATTTTTCAAGCCACCAGGTCTAAGATTCGAACAGCACAGTCAGCCATGTGGGATACAGCTGCATTAACCTCCTACCACTGGGTGGTCTGGTATTTTCATTCTAACAAGGATTCTGGTTAACCAAGTTTTATCTCTTCTGTGAAATATACAAGAAGATTTCAAAAAGTCTGTGGAAAAATAGAATTAAAGTATGAAATTACTTTGATACCAAAAAATTGAAATTTATGTATCATTTTCTCATGATATAAATTTTCTATAAGCTCTTTGAAGATCCTTCATATTAGGCAGATACTTGAGCTAATATCCTCTCCCTTAAAAAAATATATATCCTTTACAAAATCCCAGGATTCAGATTTCAATCTTATCTCAGAGAATAAGAAAGTGATACTGACATGCCAAGATCAGGCCCAAACTTGTGTTAAAGATATTTTATATTTAAAACCTTAAGTTGAACATTATAGTGAGTATGGAACTAGCTGGTAAAACAAAAACTAAATGCAGTCAGTTCGTGGGCTCTACTGTTCTTGGGTAAGTGGTTAAAAAAATCAAAGGTCCTATTCATAATTTATGTCTAGACTATTATTATTTTAAGAAACCATCAAGTTAGCACAATATGTTTTCAGTTCTGAATACACACAAAAGTAACTTTGATTATTACGGAAAGTACAAGGTAGAATTCTACTATAAACATACGCATTTCTACATTTAACTTATTTTCAATTAAAACATATGGTGGAAATGTGCAATTATTCATTCCATCTTCATTCAAAATAATCATCTCTGCTGTGAGGGTGGCATGGTGGTTAAAGGCGCTGGACTCCCACATGGCCGACTGTGGTTGGAATCCTGGACTTGGCGGCTTGCTTTTCTCTCTCTCTCTCTCTCTCTCTTGCTCTGTCTCTCTCTGTTCAAATTAAAATAAATAAATAAAGTTAAAATAAAATTAAAAAAAAAATCATCTCTACTTTACAATACTCCTATACACCAACTTATAGTACTCCTATAGAAATAAACATTACTGTCCCATCAACTTTGCCCTTGGTCACTGATCTTCTTTGGCCAATGGCATATCAACAAATATTCAAACAGAAGTTTTAAAGAGTCACCATGTATTTCTGCCAAATCTTTTTCTTTCTGTCCTCTGTGACAAGAACAACATGGCCCAAATAGGAGTTATTCTCCAGCCTTGAGCTCAGAATTATAAGAAATGTAGAGCAAGAGAGAGGCCATTGCCAACCTTTAGCCAACATGAGTAAGAACAAAAAAAGAAACAAAAGTTGCTGAAATATTGGGATCATATATGTTATGCAGCATAACTTAGCAAAAGTTAATATAACATGTATTACTTTCATAATCAGAAAAAAGAAGGGTTTTGGTGCTTCCATCTTTAAGGGCAAAAGTTACACTATTTCAACAACTAGAAAAAAATGAACAGTCACATTTTTGAAACATCAGACTGCTTATGAGGTAACAAAAAGTAGATGAACTAAAATTCTAGGAAGAGAGGATTCCCTCTGAGGTAAGTTAATAATAACCTGCCATTTTCTTTCCTAAGCGCATTTAAAGATTCTGGACACAAACTAAGAATGAGATTGGCCCAAGCAAAAGGATTCTAATCATGAAAATAGAAATCAGCAATATTTTAGTGTGGTGGTCTGAAAACCAGAAAATCTCAAATGCAAGGCTAAAATGAACATTTTCTGAATTATAAGTGATGCGGGAGACTATAAGACTGAACCAAAAAGGCAGAGTAAAAGCTCTTTGTCTCATGGTGGTTAGGAAAAAAACCTCTTGCTAAAAAAGATGAACTACAAACAAAACATAACAGATCTCCAATATTTGCCTGAATTTGAAACAAGAGATAAAAGAGCTCATCTAAAAACCTTCAAAGATATCATAACCAAAGACACAACAACAACAAAAAAGCAAACTGTAGACCAATATCCCTGATGAATACATATGCAAAATTCCTCAACAGAATATTAGCAAATCAAACCCAATAGCAAATTAAAAAGATTACACATCATGGGTCAAGTAGGAGTTATCCCAGGGATGTAAGGGTGGCTCAACATATGCGAATCAATCAATAAGATACAGGACATCAACAGAATGAAGGACAAAAGCCATATCATCTCAAAAGGTACAGAGAAAGTAGTTAATAAAATACAACTGCCCTTCATGACAAAAATAATAAATAGCATATAAAAGGCACATTACCTCAATGCAATAAAGGCCATATATAACTAACCCACAGCTAAAATCATACTTAACAGGAAAATGTTGAAGGTTTTTCATCTAAAAACTGGAAGAAGACAAGGATATCCACTTTCACCACTTTTATTCAACATGGCACTAGACGTTCTAATTAGGCAAGAGAAAGAAAGGGCATCCAAATTGCAAAGGAAGAAATCAAACTGTCCTTTTTTTGCAGATAATATGATCTTACACATATAAAAATCTAAAGGCTCCAATAAAAATTGATAAACAAATTCAATAAAGTTGGCTTAGCCATGGTGGCAGTCAGGAGTGTGCTGAGCTACAGTGCTAGAAGCCACATAGCAATTTCAGTTCAAATCCCTGGTCTAGTCAGCCTAAAACATACTGGGCATGCATTTGATTATCCAAGATCCAAAAAGCTGAAGGACTAGATAAAGGGGATCACAGCATGAACAGACACTATAGAAGATGCTCTTCCCTCCTCTCCTCCATGTGCACACACACACACTCCGTTATGAGTTAAGGGGAAAAACAGTCAGTAAAGTTGCAGGATACAAAAGCAATGTACAAACATCAGTAGCATTTTCATACACTAATAACAAACTAGTTACAAAATAAATTAAGAAGGTAATCTCATTTGCAATAGCTACAAAATTTTTTTTAAAACCTAGAAATAAACAACCAAGAACATAAAACATCTCTATAATGAAAATTATAAAACACTGATTAAAAATTTTTTTTAAATGGAAAGATATCCCACATTCATAGACTGTAAGAAATAATATTGTTAAAATACCCATACTTTCAAAAGGGATCTAGAGAATCAATGCAATACCTATCAAACTACCAATGACATATTTTACAGAAAAAAAAAAAAAATCACAAAATTTGTATGTAACCATCAAAAGACCCCAAATAGTCAAATCAATCCTGTGTGTATGTGTGTGTGGGGGGGGGGGGGGGGAGGAAAACACAAAGCTAGAGGTCAGCTTCATAGTACAGTGCTTAAGTACCATGCATTGAGCACCAGCTCCCAAATGGCCAACTGCAGTTCAAATCCTTGCCCAGGCAGCTTGAAAAACATGCCAGACATATGTGCATGCATGCCTCGAATCCTAAAGAGAGGAAGAAATGGAGGAGAAAAGACCGTAGTATGACCATGCCCCCTTGCGGGACTTGTTCTATCACTCACTCTCTCTCTCTCTGGGAAGTGCATGTACCCTCTAGCAATTAAAAAAGAAGTAACTATAAAAATAAGTAAACACATACACATACACAAATCAAGAGACATCAAATTACCTGGTTTCACAATATATTACAAGCATGGTATTATAAATAGTATAAATACGAACACACTGAACAATGGAACAGAAGAACAAACTCAGAAATAAATTCACCTATATATAGCCAACTTATTTTTATAACAGTGCCAAGAATATTCATTGGAGAAAGGACATTTTCTTCAATAAATGGGTCTGGGAAAATTGAACATCAATATGCACCAGAATAAAATTAGACCCCCATCTCTCATCACATACAAAAATGAACTCAGAAGAAATTATAAACTTAAACATATGATCTGAAACTGTGAAAGTAATAATAGAAAACAAAAGTATGGAATAATAGAGGAAACAACCAATAGAATGATGAAATAAACTATACCAGGGATCCCCAACACCTGGACCATGAATGGATACCCATTCGTGGCCTGTTAGGAACCAGGCTGCATAGGAGGAGGTGAGCAGTGGGTAAGCAGGCTAAGTTTCATCTGTATTTACAGCTGCTCCCCATCACTCACTCACCGCCTAAGCTCTGCCTCCTGTCATATCAGTGGTGGCATTAGATTCTCATAGAAGTGCGAACCTTAGGGACAAGCAAATGGCGTAATGGTTATGTTGCTGGACTCCCACATATTTGATGTGGTTCAAGTCCTGAACCAGGGGGCTTAAAAAAACTCATGCTGGGAGCATGTGTGTACATGCCCAAGATCCTGGAAGGAGAATGGAGGAGAAGGTATTGTGGATTGGCCATCCCCCCGGGGGGTTATTTCTTACTTTCTGTCTTTCTGTCTCTCTAGAGAGCACATGCAACCTATAGCAAAAATCTCTCTCTCTCAAAAAAAAAAAAAAAGTGTGAACCCTATAGTGAATTGCACATGAGAGGGATCTAGGTTGCATGCTCCTTATAAGAATCAAATGCCCAATTATCTTAAGTGGAGCTGAAATAGTAATGCTAGCACTGAGGAACAGCTGCAAATACAGCATTATGATGAACTGTGTAATTATATTATTATATACTAAAATGTAATAATAATAAAAATAAAGTGCATAGTAAATATAATGTGACTGAATCATCCCAAAACCATCCTTTTCACCCAGGTCCATGGAAAAGTTGTCTTCCACAAAACCAGCGCCTGGTGCCAAAAAGGCTGAGGACCACTGACCTACACAATAGGAGAAAATATTTGTAAACTATACACCTGACAAGGGATTAATAACAATACATAAGAAACTCAACTCAGCAGCAAAAAAGTAAAAAAAGTAAAGGGTAGATCATCAAAATACATGTTTCTCAAAAGAGGACATAGAAATGGCCAACAAGCAAAGAAGAAAATATTCATCATCACCACTAATCATCAGGTAAATAAAAATCATAACCACAATGTGACATCTCTCTCCAGTTAGAGGACTATTACTAAAAAGACAAAACATAACAAATGATTGTCAAGATCAGAAATAGAGTAAGTTTTTTATACTGTTGGTAGAAATGTAAATCAGTATAGTCATTACAGTAAAAAGTACAGTGGGTCTTCAAAAAATTAAAAAATAGAACTACCAGGTGCTGGCAGATGGCATGATGGTTGGGGCATTGTACTCCCACATGGCCAACTGCAGTTGGAGTCCCACACCTGGTGTCTTGCTTTCTCATTTTCCCTCTCTCTCTCTTTATCTGTCTTTGTCTGGTCAAATTAAAAAATGATAGTAAGTAAAATTAAGTAATTAAAAAATAAATAAATAAAAGAGTCATCTACTGCAATCTTATTACTAGGACATATCCAAAGAAAAGGAAATCAGTATGTGACAGAGATATCAGTATTTCATTTTTTAAAAAGACATTATCAGACAAAAAAAAAAAGCTTAGAAAATGTATCTCCAACAGATGGGCTCTACAAGAAATAGTAAAAGAAATTTCCCAGACTAAACAATGATGATTCCAAAGGGTAGCAAAGAAGTGCCCAAAAATCAATGAAGAACACTTAAAATGGTATATATGTAGATGAATATGAAAGAATAGTGACTGTTTACCAAAAGAAGCATGTGGTTATATCATATACTGAAGTAAAATACCTCAAAAAATAGCGCAAAACCTAAGAGGAAATAAATAAAGCTAAACTGCCTTGGGTTTTGCACTGTTTGTGAAGCAGTGAGAGTATTAACATACACTCATAAGTTAAAAATGTTTAAGAAAATCTCTATGATAACTCAAATATTATATTTATAGAAGAATGTATAACTGGAAGCTAATGAGTAAAAATGGAATTCAGAAAACTTAACTAATTAAAAAATAGAAAAGAAAGAATTTTTTTTTTTTAGAGGTTTTGTCTTATGGAGCATTTGCTGGCCAAGGAAAAAGAGAGACAGAGACAGAGACTGTGAGAGGAAAAATGAGAATTCACCCCACCTCCACCCCAGGGAGGGATGGCCACCTTGCAACGTCTTCTTCTCCTGGGATTTTGGGCATGTATGCACATGTGCCCAGCATGAGTTTCAAGCCACTGGGTCTAAGATTCAAACCACTATAGGCCATGTGGGAGTCCAGTGATGTAACTGCTGTGCCATCTGCTGGTCCCAGAAAGAAAGAATTTTTAAAAACCAGAGAACAGAACAGATGGGAAAGGTAGAAAAGATACAGTGATATTACAAATTTATGCCCAACTATATTAATAATTACATTAAATGTAAGCAGAATAAACATTCCAATTAAAACACAAAGACTGTCCAACTAGATAAAACAAACATGACCCAATTTCCAAAAGACATACCTTAAATACAAGAATACATACAACACAAGATTGGCTGAAATAAAAGAAAGGGAAAAATATACCATGAAAATATTAATGAAGGGACCAGCAGTTAGCGTAATGGCTACGTTGCTGGACTCCCATGTAGTCAACCACGGTTCGCGTCCCGGACCCGGTGGCTTAAAACTCACACCAGGCACATGTGCGTTTGTGCCCAAGATCCCGAGAGGAGACTGGAGGAGAAGGGATGGCGACGTGGCCATCTCCCCTGGGGGTTGATTTCTCGCTTTCTGTCTCTCTGTGTCTCTCTGTCTTTCTGGTCAGTGCATGCGCCCTATAGCAAAACCCTCTCAAAAAAAAAAAATATTAATGAAAAGAAAGGGAGAATTTATATTAATAGAAGTCAAGGCAAGAAATACTGCTAGAGAGAGTTATATAATAGCAAAAAGGTCGGTTCAACCACACAATATAAAAGTCCTAAACTTCTATACATTTCATAAAAACTTCAAAATACATGAATGAAAAGTTGAAAACACTAAAAGAAAAAACAGACAAATCTTCAGTCATAATGGTTAATTTTTAGATTTCTCTTATTACTGATAAAACAGGAAAAAAATTATTTGAAGAATTGAATATGATTCAACAATTTTGACCTCATTGATGCGTACTACTAACACCAACAACTGCAAAATAATCACAAACTTTCAGAGAATCAAAAGACAGAGAAACTTTACAATTGTTTGGGGCCAGCAGGTGGCGTGGCAGTTAAGGCACTGGAAACTCCCACATGGCCAACCATGGTTCGAGTCCCGGACATAGTGGCTTGCTTGCTCTCTCTCTCTCTCTCTCTCTGTTTCTCTGTGTGTCTCTATGGCCAAATTAAAATAAAATGAATAAATTAATAAAATTTTGAAAAAAGAAAAGAAACTTCACGATTGTTTTTATGAGACTAAGAAACCATGATACCAAAGTCTGAAAAAAATACTATAAGAAAGGAAAATTATAGGCCAATCTCTCTCATGAATAGATATAAAAATCCTAAACAAAATATTAACAAATTGAATTCAACAATACCTAAAAGGGATAACAAACCGTGACAGAATGTTTATCCTAGAAGTGCAAGGTTGCTTTAACATGTGAAAATCAGTTACTGTAATTTATCATATTACAGAATGAAGGACATAAATTGTATGATTTATCTCAATAAAAGCAGAAAAAAAAATTTGATAAAAGTTAACATCCATTCATAAATTGGAAAACTCTCAGAAAACTAGAACTAGATAAGAGCTTCTTTAATCTGATAAAGAGCACCTATAAAAACCAATAGCTCAGGACTAGCAGATGGCGTGATGGCTATGTCGCTGGACTCCCATGTAGTCGACTGCAGTTCAAGTCATGGACCCAGTGGCTTAAACTCATGCCAGGCGTGTATGCATGTGTACCCAAGATCCTGGGAGGAGAATGGAGGAGAAGGGATTGTGGCGTGGCCATCCCCCCTGGTGGGTGATTTCTCACTTTCTGTCTCTCTGTCTTTCTTGCGAGCACACGTGCACTACAGCAAAAACCTCTCAAAAACAAACGAACAAAAAAAAAAGCTACCATCATAATTAATGGTAAAATATAAAATACTTTCCCCCCCCTAAATTTAGGAATGAGACTATCACTATTTCTACTAAACACTGTTCTTGAAGTCTTGGCTATTGCAATAAGGAAGAACAAAGAAACAATTATAAATGTGGAAAAGAAACACATAAAATTGTCATTATTCCCAGGTGATTCCTATAACTCCCAAACAAATCTACAAACTATTAATATTTTTGAGAGAGAGATTTTTTGCTACAGGGCACATGTACTTGCCAGAGAGACAGAGAGACAGAAAGCAACAAATCACCCTCCAGGAGGATGATCACACTACAATCCCTTCACCTCCATTCTCCTCTTGGGATTTTGGGCACACGCATACACACGTGCACACACACGTCTGGTGTGATTTTTAAGCTGCAGGGTCTGGGACTCAAACTGTGGTTGACGACATGGGAGTCCAGAGACATAACCTTGATGCCACCTGCTGGCCTCCAATCTAGTAAATAATTAAAATAAGTAAATTTAACAAGGTTGCTATTTATATGATCAAAATACAAAAAAAAATTATATTTCTGTTTTAATATGAAACAGTCTGCGTGCAAAATTTAAATAAACAATACCTTTAACAAAAGCACTTTTAAAACATCTAGTACCTGGCCATAAGTCTAAAAAAAGAATGGACAAGACCTCAATATTGTAAAACACTACTGAGAGAATTTAAAGATCACAGTAAACAGATAATCCATGTTCATGGACTGGAAGACTTTGTATTGTTAGGATGCCAAATGTCTCCACACTAATCTATAGCTGCAATGCAATCCAAATTTTAATACCAATAGTTTTTCTTTAAATTGCACTAAGATTCTAAATGAATATGAAAACACAAAGAATGGAATATAGTCAAAAAATGAAAAAGAAAAGAAAAAGAAAAACTGAAGAACAAATTGGGGGAAGTTACACTACAAGATATCGAGAGTTAGTATGAAGATACGCTAATTAGGATGGGGAAGTACTGGTGTAAACATAGTCAAACAAATAAAAGAAAACATACATTCTAGAAATAGACCTACCTGATACCTATCAAAGGTACTTTAAAATCTAGTGGTGAAAGAACACGTTTTTCAAAATATGGTGGTAGTTCAACTGTCTACATACTTCTTTTTCTTTTGGTTTGGTTTGGTTTTTGCGCTCACCAGAGAGAGACAAAGAGAGAGAGAGAGATCACCCCCAAGGAGGATGGCCATACCACAATCACTTCTCCTCCATTATCTTTTTGGGATTTGGACACACACACACACACACACACACACACACACACACACACACACAGGCTCAGTGCTTTTCAAGTCTAAGGGTCTGAGACTTAACTGCATAGTCGGTCATGTGAGATTCAGTTGCCTTAACCACCACACCAGCAGCTGGCCCTCAACCGACTATATTGTTTAAAAAAAATATATTGATTGCTACCACACATTATTCATACAAATTAATTAGAAATGCATCATACAGCTTCAAGTAAAAAAGAAAGCAATAAGATTTCTGGAAGGAAATTTTGGAGAATATGTACATGATCCTGCCTTAGACAAAGATTTCTTAAACAAGACGTAACAAACCACTAACTATAAAAAGCACACTTGATGAATTGAATTTCATTAAATTTAATAACTTTATTTATTATAAGATACTATTAACTGAGTGAAAAGACCAGCCACAGACTGGGAGAAGATATATGCCATACAAAGTTCTCATATTCATAATACATAAAGAATTCCTTAAAATGCAGGAGACAAAGACAGCCCAATTTTAAAATACATCAAAAATTAATATGTTAAAAGGTGCTCACCATCATTACTCACCTGGGAAATGAAAATGAGAAGCTAATGAACCTTGACCACCAGAATGGCTAAAATTAAAAAGACTGACAAATCCAATTCTGACAAGAATGTAGAGCTATTCAACTTCTCCTATATTGCTGGTGATGATATAAAAATGACACAACCATTTTGGAAAAAAATACCCAGCAATTTTACTCCTAGAAATGAGGCAATATGTTCATCAAAATACTATACAAGTATGTTCATAGGAGCTTTACTTATAATAGTCAAAAAAACTCCATTAATAAAAGAACAAATGTTTCATTAATTCAATGGAATACTACATAGCAATAAAAAGAATAAACATATACCAACATCATGGATAAATACCATAAACATAATGCTAATTGGAAGAAGTCATTCCATTTATTTGAAGTTCAAGAAGAAGCAAACTATTAATAATGATAAAAATCAGAATAATGATTTCGTGGAGGAAAGCAAGGGAAGTACATTTTGACTCACAAAAGGCATGAAGGAGGCTTTCCAGAACCCTGGATATGTTCTACATCTTGATCTGGGGGGGTACTTACAAAGATTGATACATATGAAAAACTTCATGCTGCACAGTTAAGACTGTGCATTTTACTGTTTGTATGTTATACCTCAAATTTAAAATCTGCCGCTATAACAAGAAATTCAAATGGGTGTATATCTGGAACAAATCTTACTACTTACTAATCTTACTATTAATAATACACACTGTCTAGTCTTTAAAAATATCCAAGACTGGGAGTAAAGTGCCCAGTTTTAGCTCCAACTCATTTAGATGTACAACCTTTAAAAAGTCACTTAACAATCTTAGTTTATTTACCTACTATAGTAGGTTAGTACATATAATCCTTAAAATTCTTTCTGTATTCAAAAATCTGAGTCTTTGTTTAATTAAAAAGTCAAATTCTCAAATTTCAAACTACTATATAGTCACATAAGGTTTAAATGTAACAAAACTGCATTAGTTCTTAATTCAGTAAGGTTAAAAATCAGACAACTGCATGCTGCTATTTATCTTGAATTCCCAATACCTATATTTAAGTTCATCTACTTCAGCCTAGATACTCTGTTGCCAACCCTTCAGCACTCATGATACCTGACAGCTAGATTACCTTTCCTTTTCTCTTCTAAGGATACATTATTCATTCTTCAGGTCTTGTTCAAACACTACCTTCTTTAAAATGCCATCCCTCCAACAGCCATTCAGTCAAAATTAATAGTTCTTTCCTCTATGCACCCACAGCATGTTGCCTGTACTTTTATTATAGCTCTCGTGTCATTCTGAATTTAGTTGCTTGCTTTCATATACTCAAGCAGGCCCTTTCCAGGAAAAGGTTATACCCCCTTGACCACCTAGATCAGACAAATCAACCCACAGTAAGAGCACCTCTATATTTGTGTCAACATTTATAGCAGTAAACTGAGATAGTAGATGCTAAAAGCCACTGCCCCCTACTCAAAACAGGAAGCACTTTTTTTAACATTTTATTTTTTGACATATTTTTAAATCAAATAAATATTCATGATACTGAACAAATTCCAGTCATTGCTTCAGTTTACTCTCCAACAGAAAAATGAAACAAAGGCAGAGAGCTGACAAAGAATTAAATTAGGCTATACATTAAGGTAACGAATTACTTTATTTCAATAAATTCATAGTTAGAAAGCAAGAGGACTATTTGGGGATAATATATTCAGCATATTTTTTCTGTTAACTGATCCGCCCCTGTCTTCCTGGTTTGTGCAGCATAACCTCTATTCCTTGATCATGGATGACTGGTGTAGGACAATCAGAGTTCTTCCTCAAAAATTTTAGAAACGAGAGCCAGCTTCATAGAACAGTGGTTAGTTAGGTGCTGTGCAGAGGAAGATAGGCTCTAATAACTAACCAGGATTTGAGTCCCAGTCCCACTGGCTCAAAAAACACAATGGGAAAGCACACTGCCCAGGATCTTTACGGGACAGAGAACTGAAGATAAAGGATTGCATCCTGGCCAGACCTCACTGGGGAGTGCTCTCTCTCTTTCTCCCATGACTGCACCTTCTGGCATTTAAAAAATTTTAGAAGTAAACTCAAAAATTAAGCCAGTCCCCTGAATGGCTGAAATAAACATGTAAAGAATTAGGGAGCTACTGATTGTACTGTTTTTTCAATTGTGGAAAGGTAGATCCATGGTGAGAAAATAATGAAAGTTTATTTGTAGAGTAAAGCAAAGATGAGAAACAGGAAATTGAATGTTAGGACATTCAACCCTGGTCCAATATTCTCAGGGTCTCATCCTGTATTTAGGTTTTGTAAGATAGATACCCTGGGATCAGCAGGTGGCATGGTGGTTAAGGCACTGGACAATCCCACATGGCCAACCATGGTCCAAATCCTGGACCTGGTGGCAGCTTGCTTTCTCACTTTCCCTCTTTCTCTCTTTGTGTCTCTCTCTGGTCAAATTAAAATAAATGAATGAATAAAAAAATTTTTTTAAAGCCAGATACTCCAGTATTCTATATTATATACAATTCTATAATAAAATTTCCTTTTACTAAAACTAGTTCAATTTAAATTGTTATTTGCAACCAAAATAATCTTGCATAGATATTTACTTTAATGACCCTCCCCACAATTAGCCATACTTCCTAGTATTCACACTATTGTGAAATCTCTTCTCACAACAGTCTGGGCTGAGCCTGTGACTATTTTGACCAACAGAAAATGGCAGAAATGAAGCTGTGCCAGTTTCAGGCCTAGACTTTAATTGGCCTGGCAGCTTCTGCTTCTTCCTTCTCACAATGTTTGCTCTTGGAATACCTCTTGGAACCCAGCTATCACACCATGAGCTTAATGAATCAGTTATCCAAAGAGACTCACATGTAAGAGAGCCAAAGCCATGGCCAATAGTCCCACTAGAGCCTCTGGATGATTATGCTATATCAGAACCCCAACCAATGCCACCTGAAGCAGAACCACCAAGATAATATGAGACACATTAAATTGCAGCTTTAAGTAACTATGCTTTATGATGTTTTGAAATGCAAAATTTTACTAATGTATAAGATCACTCACATGCAGATAACTTCTATTTTTCTAATACACACTATGTTGGGGTTGGCAAATTACAGCCAGCTCTGGCCCACCATCTGTTTTTGTAAATAAAGTTTTACTAGAAAACAATCATGTTTGTTCATTTACATAATATCAATGTCTCCTTTCATGCTATAAGAACAGAACTGATTAGCTGTGACAGAAATTGTATAGCCCACAAAAGCTAAAAAATGGACTGCTTAGCCTTTTACAGAAGTTTGGCAAACCCTGTCATGTAGTACTTGTCAAGTGTTTTAACATAAAAATGACTTAAAATGCAAATCTACTTTACAATCAACTTATCACATGTAAAGTGCAACATTATAAATATTTAGTAGTTTCAGCCTACCATAATGAAAAGCACATCACGTGGTACACACAAAGACGGGCTCTTCAAAAATTTATGGAATATATATATATATATATATATATATAGTGAGAAAACTATGTATAATTTTTTTTAATTTGCATCAAGATAAACTCACTTTTTTTTTTAACTTTTTTTTGGGGGGGAGTGGTTTTTGCTATAGGGCGCGTGCGCTCACCAGACAGAGAGAGAGAAAGTGAGAAATCACCCCTCGGGGGGATGGCCACACCACAATCCCTTCTCCTCTCGGGATCTTGGACACGCACGCACACGTGCCCGGCGCGAGTTTTAAGCCACCGGGTCCAGGACTCGAACTGTGGTCGACTACAAGGGAGTCCAGTGACATAGCCATTACACTAACTGCTGGTCCCGATAAACTCACTTTAATTGCGTTTTCCATGATCTTTTTAAAGTATCCTCCTATCAAACCAAGTTGTAGTGTCTGTTAACAAATCCTTCTATGATCAGATAATACATTACTCATAAACAAGAAGACAATAGAATACTAAAATTAGACCCTATTTAGCTGCTTAAAAGTTTCTTCTATGGGGCAGATCTCCATTATTCATCTTTGAGTTTTTCATGTATTAGATATGACCCACTTCTGAATGGCATCAAGAAATAGAAACGAATGAACATTTTATTATGATATATAATTGACAATTTTTTAAACTAACACCTTATAGACCCATGTACATAAGAATATTGAAAAATCCAACTCCAGCATTAACCTGACATAATAATTCCCAAATTTTTCTGCCAAAAATGATCTTTGGCAATATCCTACGTTCTATAGACTCTCTTTTGGCACCTGATAATATATGGCATAAAATATTCCTCCGTTTTTATATCCAATAATTATTTTTTCTTAGGCCCCAACTCATTTTTTATTCAAACCCAAACACATAAGGTTCAAGCCCTGGAGTTTATTATTTTCCTCATTTACCAACTAAAAATTCTCCTATTGCAAATCAACAATTATCTATATAAACAGCTTTATTTTGCCCTTATTTACCACTCAACTTTACTGCACCATTTGTATAACACTTAAAACTTTCAAAACACTTTCTTGACTATAGATAGTACTTAGTACTCTGTAACTACAGTACTAACATGCACATAGAGGTAATTTTCTTCACAGGACTTACCAAGTTTCCCACACACACTTTAGTTTAAACCTATAATTCAAAAATTTCAAATTCTTGCCCTTAGTTACTACATGACAAATAGCATATTCTGACTCTGTCTAAAATTTAAGCAGGAAAATAAAATTCAGATCAAGCCGAACTCCAGTAGAGTACTGATCCTTAACGAAGCTTTTAAAATAAGATATAAATTGAACAGTACAAAAAAACCATTGAGGATAAACCAAGATTGAAGTCAGACATCTGAAATTTATAATTTTCTGTTATCATGGTGATAAAGGTATTTACAATCAAATTATTATAATAGCAAACATGTAGTGAGTACTTATGTGGGCACACATAATTATGTGGGCACACAAATGCTTACATTTATTATCTCACTTATCACAACAACCCTCTAAGGCAGACATTAATTTATTATTTTCCATTTTACAGAAAAGAAAAAATAAGTAAGTTTAAAACTTAATTTCACTTAACTCAGATATAAACGAAGGTGGTCTAATCCAAAACCCACGCACTATTCTGACATCAGATAAGCATTAACATATCATATTTCATTAAACAAAATGTCTTATTTTTACAACAGCTTTATTTGAATTATATAATGACAACGTAATAATAACTTTGGGGAGAAAGTATTCATTTTTTCCTAAGTCTCTTGTATATACTTTAAATTAAAAA
Source organism: Tupaia tana (assembly GCA_026018925.1). Taxonomy (NCBI): domain Eukaryota; kingdom Metazoa; phylum Chordata; class Mammalia; order Scandentia; family Tupaiidae; genus Tupaia; species Tupaia tana. The sequence continues at coordinate 231,719,246 of JAKSZU010000001.1, read as the reverse complement.
AAGAAAAAAACAATAGCTCACTAATCATTATTATTCTTCTAAGCTTGATTGGTCTAATCAGTCATTAAACTTACATTCACCTAATTTTCATTCTAAGTATTAAGCATTTTGCAATTTAAACTCTGTTGCATGTGATAGTGAATGAAATAAAACTGCACCTACAATGCAGTTAAAGTACCACATTTATTTCCAGTTACACTTGGTATGACTGTCAGTGTCTTTTTTCTAGCAAATTTTCCTATTTGAAGTAAGGAAGACATTTCAGACAAATAATATTGCTCAGTAATAGACTGTAGATAACATAAATATAAGCAATGACAGAATATTAAACACAAGGTATGCTTTTGAGATTGGTATTAAGATTTCAGAGCTGAAGGAGATTTTAGAGATCATCTAGTTAATATTTCATTTTACAGAATATACTAAACTCCCACTGGAAAAATTCAAAATATTACTTCCTCCAGTGTTCTTTCCCATGTAGTAGTAGTAGAATCTACAATGGTAAGTCTCTAGTCTTTGCTATCACAGACTTTTCTGAATAAAATAGGAATCTATTCAATCAACATTGTAAATTATATACATATACAAATATACATGAGTATGTGTGTGTGGGGGGGGGGGGCGTATAACAGAAGAGCTGGATTTGCAGTACAGAAGTATTTGATGTTGAAGAGAAGCTGGTCCCACATGGCAACCAACGTTTGAATTCCCAACCCAGTCAGCCCAAAAGCACTCAGGGCAGGGGCCAGCAGGTGGTGTGGTGGTTGAGACACTGGATTCCCACATGGCCAGTTTTGTGGTTCAATTCACAGACCCGGTGGCTTGAAAGTCACCCTAGATGTGTATGCATGTGTACCCAAAATCCCAAGAGAAAAACGGATTGCAGTGTGGCCATCCCTACTAGGGGGCGGTGATTTCTCACTTTCTCTTTCTCTGTCTCTCTCTGGCAAGAATACGTGCCCTATGGTGAAAACCTAAAACAAACAAAAAAAAACTCTTCAGGAGTACATGTAAGTGTAAAGGATCTGACAAGCTACAGGTCTGGGGTAAGGAGATCACAATGTGACCAGGCCCTATGGATAGGGTTCATATACCTTTCTCTCCTTTTTTCTCTCTTCCTTTCTCTCTCTCTCTCTGCCTCTCTCTCATGTATATGTATGCACTCTATCATAAATTTTTTTTAAAAAAAGGTGGAGTTATCCATTTGTAAACTGCTGATTTCTTCTAAAAATTGGAAGTTATGATTGGGGAAAAATATCATTATTTTTAAAAGTCAAATCCAGGATGAAATCATTAACTTTCACAGTAGATATTATTTTAGGAAACCACTATTTCTTTTTATTTTAATTATTTTATTCATTTATTTATTTATTTATTTATTATTTTTTTCACATGAGTTTTGCCAGAGAAAGAGAGAGAGAAAGAGAGAGAGAGAGAGCAAGCTGCCAGGTTCAGGACTCGAACCGTGGTTGACCATGTGGGAATTCCAGCGCCCCAACTACCTCGGCACCTACTGGTCCCGGAAACCACTATTTCTACAGCCAAAAACTAAAAGACCAATATAAAGGTTTTATACAGATTTTTAAAAGATCATTTGCACAGGAAAGACCTAAAGAGCTGCTAAAAAGAACTCTGGTGTGAACTAGCAGATGGCATAATGGTTACGTTGCTGGACTCTTACGCAGTCGACCACGGTTCATATCCCAGACCCAATGGCTTGAACCTAACACTGGGCACGTGGGCGTGCCCAAAATCCTGAGAGGAGAATGGAGGAGAAGGGGTTACAGAGTGGTCCTCCTCCCTGGGGGTTGATTTCTCACTTTCTGTCTCTCTGTCTCTCTGGCAAGCACATGCGCCCTATAGCAAAAATCTCTCTCAAAAAAGAAAAAAAAAAAACAAAAAACCTTTGGTGTGTTTTGAATACGTGTTTCATTTTCAAATAAGGCAAAGATGCGCTAGACTAAATAAAAGTTAATAGGATCCACAATTATATTTCTCACATTTTTAATATGTTAATAGCCTTTAATATACTTAGAGTCACCCCAAAAAGGGGTATATTTTGTAGGACTTCCCAATTTTACCTGACTCTATGAAAACTTTTTCATACCATACCTATTATAATTTCTCCCAGACTAAAACAAAACACTGAAAGACACCATTTGAAGAAAGACTAAGGATGCATAGCTATTCATTAATTCAAAATAAAGAAACATTAAAAAGGCCATTTTAAAACTTAGTAAAATCCTACCCTCTATTGTATACTACTGTTCCGAAATGTCCCTAAGGCCATAACCATTTATACAGAATATGAAAAAGTAGAAGTCAAGCACTGTGAATGCTCCAGATATATAAATGCCTTTGATAGTAGAGAGCCCTAGGTTGTCACACCCTAACTGCTCCCAATTCTAATTTAAAACTGTCTGCCAGAGCAGTATTTTCATGGAAGAAGCAGGAAAAAGAAAGAGGCACACATGAAAAACTATATTCTTAGGGGGGAAAAAAAAAGAAGGCAAAAAGTCATCAAGACTCCAGGGAACCTCTAGAAAAGAAGATGTCTGCTCAGAACACTCTTACCCTTCTAGTAGCAGAAATTCCTCTTCTTTTTAAAACTGTTCTTTCTCTTCTGCTATGGTCCGAATGCATGTGTCCTCCCAAAATTCAGATGTTGAAACCTAGCTCCCAAGGTGATATTATGTGGAAGTGCAACTTTTGAGAGATAATTATGCCAATGAAGGATCCACTCTCGGGAATGGGATTAGTACCCTTAGAAAAGAGAAATGAGAGAGCCCTTTTTGCCCTTCTACTTTGTGAGGTGTATCTAGAAGGCACTGTCCTTAAAGAAAGAAACCTCAAAAGACACTGAGTCAGTTAGCTACTCAATCTTGGACTTTCAGCTTCCAGAAGTGTGAGAAATATATTTCTCACAGGACACGGTTTCACATGCATGTACTCCAGATACTTGGGAGGTTGAGGCAGGAGAACTAAGTGGCCCAAACAGACTAAGCTATCCTCTCTATCTGATTCTCCTGAGTCTACCTGTTTAATATCTTACTCCCAAATGAATATATAATACAGATCTGGCCAATCAAAAACCTCATCCTCCTCATCACAATGTAAGCCAAGCTAGGTGAAGAGGCATCCTGGAATTATTATGTGTTATTTGTGTGTGTGTGTGTGTGTGTGTGTGTGTGTATAAACATACATACACACATGAGAAAGACACTTCCTAACCTGACCTTCCCTTTCCAATTCTCACTACAAAAAGAAACTTAGCCTGCAACATATTCAGAAAATAGAGCACTGAAATAGAGAATAAGAGTCTATGATTCCACTAATTCCTTGATCACAAAGTTCAAGTCTATAAAATCGGTTGCTCCAGTATAGTCTGCTGCTATGTAAATTAGTAAGATCCCCTTTCATGTACTTTTGAGCTCAGTATATGTCTTTTGTAAAAGAGTCCTAATCTACCTGCATAACTCAAGAATTTGTAAATATTAAAAATATACCTCAAAATAACTTGCAAATACTAAAAAGTTAATACTTAATGAAGGTGAACATATTAATTAGTACATTATTTCTGAAAGACAAATTAATAATTTCTTTCAAAATTTCAAAATTTATGTCCTTGATCCAAAAATTATACGTACATTAATTAAGTTTATAGTTTAAAAACTCATGAAAAAGGAATAATAAACACAATATTACTATCTACAACATTTGTCAGTGAAAAATTACAAACTTTAATTTCTGTCAATTGGGATCTGATGTGATGCCATTAAAAGGAAAAATATATATTAATATCTTTAAAGAAATATAGGAAATAATTTACATATTAAGGAGTATAATGTGGTGGCTAACAAGCTTACCCTAGGGACAAACTTCATAGGTTCAACTTGAAGATTGGTCTCCTAGCACAGTAACTTAAATAAGTTACTTCATCTTTCTCTGCTACAATTTCCTCAATTGTAAAATATTGATAATACCAATATTATGAAAATTAAATGAATTAATACATTTTATAACAGGCTCTAGAAAGGATTTCACACTTGATAAGCTCTCAATACAATTAACTATTTAGTATTTTCACTAATATTAAAAGATGTCAAAATACGATGCAGAGGGACCAGCAGATGGAGTGGCAGTTATGTCACTGGACTCCCACATGGCCAGCCCCACTTGGAGTACTGGACCCAGTGGCTTCAAATGATTCCAGGAGGAAGATGGAGGAGATGTGATTGCAATTACTTTAACAAATTATTGTCAAGTGAGAAAGAGGTAGTAGTGCTGCTGAATGCTGAAAGGCTAAAAATATAGGTTTTATATAAAATATAATCCTTTTGTGGGGGAAGGGCCCATCGCTCATTGGTTAAGCCAGATTCCACATGGCTAATCACAGTTCAAATCATCAGTCCTGCAGCTTAAAGAACACTCTAGGCATGTGTGTGTGCATGTGTGCATGCCCAAAATCCTCAAAGGAGGGAGAAATGGAAGAAAAGGGATTATGGCATGACCACAACCCTATTGAGAAATGCTTGGTTTCTCTCTCTTTCTCCCTTTCTTTTTCTCTTGCTCTCACTCTCTGGTGAGCACATGCAGCCAGAGTAAAATATATATTTTTAAATGTTAGAAACTAATACATTTTCTGAGACATAATATGGGCCTAATGAAGCAGATGTACTAGTCAATTGTGGCCAGTGGTCTATTGCTTTGCAAGCTATGATATATGAATCCATATATATATATTAAAATATATGACTGTATGTAAAAGAATCAGTAAAAACAAAAATTGTTGAAGTGGTTAACACAAGAGAGGAGATAAAAATATACTTTAATATGTTTCTTAAAGCTAATTAAAAGCATGAGTTAAGAATTTAGAAGCTTTCCCACTTGCAATTTAATTCAAATGTAACTTCTTCCACACGGCTATTAATTTTATCAAAATATTTTTTTATGATATAGAGTGCATGCATGAGAGAGAGTGAGGGAAAGAAAAGCACCCTTAACAGGGTCTCACTGTGCAGTGATTCCCCTTCCCCAGCACTCCATTTCTCCAGGAGCCTACTTATCTACTGTCTGGTGTGTTTTCAGGACTAGCCATGGATCAGAACCCACTGACACCATGAGGCTTCCAGCCTTGTGAGGTACTGCTTCACCACAGTGCCACAGGGGCTGGGCCAAAGCATAATTTTTAAAGTTTGCATTAGAGTAAAAATATTCAGTTCTTCACCTTTTTCATGTCTCAAGATAGCACTTATTACTGTGTTCAATTTCTTATTTCCAACAGTTCTTAACCTGAGTTATATTTCAAAGATCATTAATTATAAGGGTACTTTTTCATTAATGTTTAAGGAACATTAGAGAATCAAAGAAAACATTTAATTTCTACTTAGCACTCAGATTGCATATGTTTGTTTTCTTTCATGAGTTTCTGTATTTTTAATGTTTTCAGCATCAAGTAAAAACTTGATCCTAAAATTGCCAAGTACAAAAAAAAAAAGTAAAACCATTTATTATAGTAATATCCACTCATCATCTAATCCCCTGAATCCAAAAGTCAAAATCCTTATTTTTTAGATACTCACTTCAAGTCTAACTGAATATAATATTATATATAATTTTTAGTAAGGTTGTGTCTGTGCTTCCCCAAGATACAGAAGATTAAAAACTGAAACAGAAAGTATGTAAGGTAAGTATGTAAAGTCAAAATTGAAAAGTAAATCTTATAAAACTATACTATCTGCTGCATTCCACAATAAAAGATATTCAAAATAGAATATACAAATATAATTGCTAAGGTAGAGTTAGACCTGCACTTGAATCCTGGTGCTGCTACTGGTATAATCCTGAAAGTATTTAGTGTCTATTCGCTTCAATCAGTATAAAAGAAATAAGATTGTACTTTACAAATGTTAAGAGGATTAAATAACATATCCAAAGTGCTTGGTATAATCAGAACATATAAGCACTCAATAGATGTTAGTCATATTTATTTAAACCTGCTTACTTCAAAATAAAAAACTAAATAAAATTGTCCGATAGCATCTATCTTAGAAAGCAGATATGAATACTGATTTAAAAATTTGTATTGAAAATGGCTTGACATGAAAACATTTTTAGTGATTACACTTTAGTTATCTACATAAGAAATGAAATATAAAATTTTATTCTCTGAAATACACCATAAATAAACATGCATTTGTCAATATCCAACTTGACTGAATATTTTCATGTTATGGTGCTAAAATACAGGGTTCAAGAAGATAAGAACTGAGTACTTCTTTTTTTAAAAAAAATTTTTCCAGAAGGTACATGAGCTCATTGGAAAGGAAGTGATGAGAAAGCAAGCACCCTTCTTAAGGAAGAGACACTGCAACCCCTTCTCCATTTCTCCCTCCTTTCAGGATTTTTGGAATGCACACACAGGAGCCCAGTGTGTTTTTCAAATTACTGAATCCAAATTCAAACTGTGCAGCCAGCCTCATGAGATCCAGTTCCCTTAAGCCATGTCAGAGTTGGCCTCTGTCTTCTCTCTCCCCTCCCCCTTTTAATCATGAGAGAGAGAGAGAGAAAGGTAAGCACCCTCCAAAAAGCTCTGGTCCCACCACAATTTCATTCCTCTAGTCCTCCAGCCTGTTGGATCTTGGGCACTTGACCAGTGTGTTTCAGAGGGATAGGGCAGGAGATTCTAAAGGTGGTCACCACATGAGATCTTTGGAGCAGCGTATTACTGATGTGCCACAGAGCCAGACCAGAGCCTATCTTACTCACTATTGTATCCCTCACTTAGCATAGTCTGACAAATAGTAGGTGTTGAATAGTGAATACATTTGATTTATTCTTCATAATAATCTGACAAGGTAAATATAATTGCCCATTTAAAGTTAAGGAACAAGAATAATGTGGTTGAGTTGTCTTGGAAGCAGTAGAAGAGGTATAATTTTTGATTCCTATCAGTGCTATTTTGATCAGAAGGGTTAACCTTCAATGTAACAACATCTTCAGAACTTTTTTTAACCTATAATTTCAAATTTTCAGTCTTTAAAATGACATCAAATTCCATTACTTTAATCAGTATATAAACTAAAGCTATATATGAAATTTGATACTAAAACAACTCAAATACACAGTATTATTAATATCATCCTATTATCTGAAATGTGTAACTTAAAAAAATACTCAACCTACTTCATCTATCCTGATACTAGTAGTAATATCCAAATTCTGGTTTACCTAAATGATTCTGGGTAGCTGCTTCCTAAGATACTACATGAATTTTACACCATCTATTTTTTTCATTAAGCATGTTCTATGCAATGACTTCACTAATAGGTGCTATGACAACAAGACACAAAAGAATCAAAGAACATAATCATCTGTTTCGAGAACCTTAAAGTCTACTTTGAATAAGATGCACATACATAGAATGTTAGCAAATTATTCCAAAGTGACAAGTAAGGAAGAAACTAAAGATTATTGAGCATTTACTCTGAACTGGAAATATTTAATAGGCATTTTCACATACATTATTTCAGCACTTAAAATTCTGTGAACTAGGCATTGCTATCTTCACTATGGAGAAGGAAACAAATTCAGAGCTAAATGACTTCCCAAACGAATGGCAAATCAGGATCTGAAATCCAAGTCTGTCTCACTCCAAAGCCTCCCCCACCCTTTTTTTAAACTATTCCACTGCAGTCTCCCCCTATGCATATGATTATAGGATAGAGACATTTATTACGTTGTCTGGAAAGTCATGCCATATTTTTCTGTTATTTTATGCAAAAACGTGTCATGACTTTCTACATGACCCAATATAAGCCCCATAGGAAAACAAAGACATTAAGGAAGAGAATAGTTCCTAGGAAAGATTTTGTTAAGGAATTTTGTTAAGGAAGTGAGGCTTGATCTGAGTCTGAAACTAGATCTAAGACTAAAACTACTAGTCATAAAAATATTAATTCTACAAAAATTTCTAAATGAAAAATATCCTTTTTTACTTCAGGTTATAATGACAACCAAACTTCAGAAAAATTTATCTTTTCTTCCATTTATGTACTTGCATTTTTAAAGTCTTTGTTATGTAGAATCTCTATCTCTCCTATAATATTATACAAAAAAATTTTTAATTAAGTCTAATATCCTATATTCTCTTTCCAGCTGGTCAAGTGCTTAAAAAACAGAAAAGATACTACCATGAAAGCCTCAAGTGATCTTAGAGAACAATTTCTTCATTTTAGTGGTGAGAAAAGCTAAAAGAAAATTAAGAAATATGCTCAAGGTGATAAAACTTAACTAACCCAACTATGATTATAACATGGGTATTCCACTGTTCTTTCTATGATCCAGCACTCCTTAATTTTTTTTTCACCCAAATACAAATTATAGAAAAGAATGAATAGGTCTAGAGTTACATGAAATTTCATTGAAGATTCTGATTTTATGGTAAAAGCTTATGTGAATTCTAGACTCAGTGCTTAATTTACTCATCCTTAATATTAAAGTGATTTAAATTGGGACCTGCAGATGGTGTGTAATGGTAATGTCACTGGATTCCCACGTAGTTGACCACAGTTCAAGTCCCAGACCTAACAGCTTTAAACTCACACCAGGCGCCTGTGCGTGTGTGCCCAAAATTCCAAGAGGTAAATGGAGGAGAAGGGATTGCAGTGTGGACAATCCCCATGGGGGGTGATTTCTTGCTTTCTGTCTCTCTCTCTCTTTCTCTTGGCAAGCATACACACCTAGCAAAAATCTCTCTAAATTAATTAATTAATTAATTAAAGTGATTTAAATTACATACTCTCAAGTAAAATTGGTATTTCAAAAAGGTCTGCTTATTCCCACAGCTTAGATTTCAAACTCCAGAGTACCTCTTGATATTATGCCATATGCCAATTTGAAGAGCTTAGCACAAAGTTTAGTAATACATCTTTCAGGTTTCATTTTCTTGCTCCTTTCTTTTGATACACACACACACACACACACACACACACACACACACACACACACAAATATTGCCATAGGGTGTGTGCACTTGTTGGAAAGACAAACAGAGACACAGAGAAAGTGAGAAATCATCCCAGCCCCCCACTAAGGGGATGGACACACCACAAGCCCTTCTCCCTTTTCTTCTCCAGATTTTGGGCACACATATGCCATTTCAAGCCACCAGATCCGAGATTCCAACCACAAAGTCAGCCACATGGGATCTAGCACCTTAACCACAAAGTCACCTGATGATCTGCTACTTTATTTTCAATTAAGAATTTTTTTAAGTACTGTAAATTTAATACCACTCTTTCAAAATGCATAAATACTGCAAAGCTACTGTGAAAGTTGTAGGGTTTATTTATATTATAAAATTTTCAAGAAGTTCTACTTAGTTATCAAAATTAACTACTTTAATCAAAGTTTATGAATTTATTAAACAAACTGGTTAAAACTACTTGGTAAATACTGCATTAGACACCTGCTTTTTGAGAGGTTGCACTTATCCTTTTTTTACTCCTTTTTTTTTAAATGAAAGTACTATTACATGCTATTCATATTGACTAAAGTCCCCCTTACTTTTAAACAGGTTAACAGGTGGATTCTTTTGCTTTTTTTGGTAATTATCTTCTCTACCCAGGTGTGAAAGAAGATACCCTTTGTTGTTTTATCACTTTTTCAGAAGCTCTTTTAACATCTCAAAATCTAAATATGTTTCATTGTTCTTCAATCTTACTTACAAAAGTAAAGTATAGATATTATTTATTTTACTATTTCAAAAAAGCACCTGTTGAATTTGACCAGGAATCTTTCACTGGTAAGAATAAAAACACTCATTTGCCAGTTTCTCCCCAGTAGAATACTGTTGATTCTCCACTATATACCTCAGTTTGGGGTCAAATTTGTTTTTGATATGGTTAATTTTTATAATATAGCAGCTGACAGTTCACAAAGTCTTTGGCCAGTCATAACAGTATTAATTATATTCATTAGAAATTAATTTAACATTTTCTACTTTGACTAAATGTTTTCTTTAATATATTACTTCCAATTAAAAGTTCATGGAAAAAATCTAATTTGAGAATTAGCCTCCTTTTATTAGTCTTGATCAACATAAAAAATACACATTGAGGAAAAGGAAAAAAACAAAAACAAAAACAGGTAAGTTTGCCATAACAAAGAATTCTGTTTGGTAGGATTCAGGTTTTATTTGTAATAGCAATTTGCCTATTTAATGACAACATACATTCTTTTTTTGAAGAATTATTATTTATTTAATCTTATTTATATATTCATTTATTTTACTTTGACCAAAGAGAGAGGGGGGGCAGAGAGAGAGAGAGAGAGAGAGAGAGAGAGAGAGAGAGAGAGAGGGCAACTGAGAAAGCAAGCCACCAGGTCAAACCGTGGTCAGCCATTTAGGAGTATCCAGTGCTTTAACCACCATGCCACTTGCTGGTCCCACAACATCTATTCTTAAGGGGAAAAAAGACATATTTATATAACCTTATCAACAGATGGGCTTTTCAGAAAACAGTATCTAACATATAACACATAAGAACAAGCTTGAGAAATAAAATAAAATTATAACATAAAATAAATGCTTGACAGGCCACGAAGTAGTGTGGAGGTTAAGTCCCTAGATCTCACATGGCCAGCTTCACAGTTGAGTCCCTGACCCAACAGTTTGAGACTCACACAGGCAGGGTATGTGTGCATACCCAAAACATGCCCAGAATCCCAAGAGGAGAGTGGAGGATAAGAGACTGTGACGGGGCCATCACCCCTGGGGGGGAAGGGTGATTTCTTACCTTCCTTCTCTCTCTCTCTCTCTCTCTCTCTCTCTCTCTCTTTCTCTCTGACACACACACACACACACACACACACAGACTTACTTTCCTTCTTCCTCTCTCTCACACACACACACTTTCATCCTCTCTCCCCCTCTCTAGTACACAACCTACAGCAAAAAAACAAAATAAATAAATGCTTGAGCAGTTCCAGAGTTGCAAGAGAACTATCTCCTTCATTAGAACTTGGGTTTTTTTTTTTTTTTTTTAATATTTAGAATAACTTTATTGCTGAATGACTGAAATGCTCCCTACTTGTAAAAGTATTATTTTTGGTGCTCTAGTTTACAATTAGCCCTTTATCTAATCACAATCACCTACTCTTACTGATTTCAAATCTACAACATAGTACACTAAAAATGTGTTACTAAGCAAAACCATGAATTTTTAAAACGCCCTATCCTAAAACTTTGCATCATTTTCTCACCCATGCCATGCTGGTAGAAATTTTCAGTGATGAATTATCATCTTTAGCTAGAGGCATTTGAAGTGGCTAGCCAAAACATGTAATATTAGCCAATGGACATTATTTGATTCTATATCATATATGTACATATATTCATTATTTTCCTGGTAACATTTCTGTGGAGCTTTTATAATGGTAGAAATAGTTGCTGCCTTGATAAACTGTTTCTTTCAAAATAGGAAAAAGTAGGTGAAAAGTGATACATCTGAAACATAGTGAACCTGCTACATGATTGTTAAGACTGTAAGTATAATTACTTAAGCAGTTAAAAAAAAATTCTACACCACCGTGTATCATGTTTCTAGTTCTGAAATAGCAGATACTTGTTTATTTGCCTCATGTTATTCATTATTACATTATCTTTAATATCTGTTATAAATAGTAATACTAATAGAGAATATTAAACAGAAATATTAAACTGGATCTTTTGTCATCAAAGACCACATTACCTTTGTTGCTGGCAAGTCAACATGAGATGGTTACTAATAGATTTTGTTCTTAGAGATGGATAATAATCTTCAACATAAAATATTTTCTTGTACTATATAAATATATACACACACACACACACACACACATATACATATATTCTCATTTTCCTGATTAAAAAAATAATTAGTATAACCAAAATATCCACATTACATTATCTGAGTCTGAGAATTACAAGTCCTAACTGATTCAGGATAGTCAAGCAAAAAAGAAATGCTATTGCTAAATAAATATTTTCCTTTCTAGCATTATTCTTTCAAAACTCTAATGCAGTTAATTAGTTTGATAAGAAGATTCAGCATACTGTGTTCTGTAGCAGCCATACTCATAGCTGAAATGAAGATAACAAAAACATTAAAAGTTTCAAAGTATAAATATTATCCTTCAACAGGTATCAAAAATGTCTGGGAACCAGCAGTTAGCGTAATGGCTATGTCGCTGGACTCCCACGTAGTCGACCGCGGTTCGCGTCTCTGACCCGGTGGCTTACAACTCACGCCGGGCGCGTGTGCGTGCGTGCCCAAGATCCCGAGAGGAGAATGGAGGAGAAGGGATTGCGGCGTGACCATCCCCCCTGGGGGGTGATTTCTCGCTTTCTGTCTCTCTGTCTCTCTCTGTCTGTCTGGCGAGCGCACGCGCCCTATAGCAAAAAACCTCTCAAAAAAAAAAAAAAAATGTCACAAGGAAGTCAATCAAGGACATTAGAGATGATATGATTTCAGTGAAATATTATATAATACTTTGTAAAGTGCGGGGGTAGACCATATTTTCCACTATCTTTGTAAAATAGATATAGATAAAATACTTTAAGATATTTAGATATTTATTTAGATAAAATAATAAAGTCAGGTCCAGCAGTTGGCGTAATGACTATGTCGCTGGACTCCCATGTAGTCAAATGTGGTTCGAGTCCTGGACCTGGTGGCTTAAACTCACGCTGGGCGCATGTGTGTGCCTGCTCAAGATCCCGAGAGGAGAATAAAGGAGAAGGGATTGTGATGTGGCCATCCCTCCTGGATGGGGGGGGGGGCTGATTTCTCGCTTTCTGTCTCTCTGTCTCTGTCTTTCTGGCGAGCGCATGCTCCATATAGCAAAAACCTCTCCAAAAATAATAACAATAAAGTCATTATTGTGAAGCATGCCACAGAAAGTTTTTAAAAATAAGCCCTCTAAATTTGAGAGCCATGAAAGACCAGCAGATGGCTTAATGGTTACATCACTGGATTCCCATGTAGTCAACTGTGGTTCAAGTCCTAGACCTGGCAGCTTAAAACACAATGGGCATGTGTGTGTGCATGCCCAAAATCCCAAGAGGAGAATGGAGGAAAAGTAATTGTGGTGTGGCCACCACCGTTGGGGGGGTGATCTCTTGCTTTCTGTCTCTCTGTCCCTCTCTGCCTCTGTTTGTCTCTCCAGCAAGCACATGTGCTCTTTAGCAAAAATGTGTCTAAAAAAAAAAAAGCCACAAAATATAACTTATTAAAAATATTACAGTTTTAGGGACCGGCAGTTGGCGTAATGGCTATGTTGCTGGACTCCCATGTAGTTGATCATGGTTCGAGTCCTGGACCCGGTGGCTTAAACTCATGCCAGGCGCGTGTGCGTGCGTGCCCAAGATCCCGAGAGGAGAATGGAGGAAAAGGGATTGCAGTGTGGCCATCCCCCTGGGGGGTGATTTCTCGCTTTCTGTCTCTCTGTCTCTCTCTGTCTTTCTGGCGAGCACGTGCGCCCTATAGCATAAACCTCTCCAAAAAAAAAAAAAAAAAAAATCAGGTTTAAAAGTGATCTCTTAATAATTTTTAAGTATCAAATCATAGTATGTAATTTTTTTAGGGTTTTTGTCATAAGGTATGTGCACTCATCGGAGAGAGACAAACAGTGAGAGGGAAAGTGTGAAGTCACCTCCCACCATAGCCATGCAGCAATCCCTTCTCCTCCACTCTCCTACTGGGGTTTTAAACACACGCACATGCACACACACACACACACACACACACACACGCCTGGCATGATTTTCATGACTCCAGATCTGGGACTCAAACCACAGTCAGCTATGTGGGAGTCCAGCACCTTAACCACTATGCCACCTGCATAGTATACCCATATAGTATGCAACTTTACAGAATTGATGAATAATTTTACGTGGTTAAATTGTAATACTTGAAGTTCTAGAATACACAAAATTGTAATCTATAACTTCATTTTTATAGGTTCCTCCCCTAAAAAAAAAATACACACACACACATGGAACATTAAAACCATAGAAATTAAGCTAGCTGTAATAAAATTCTCTATCTACTCACTGAGAGCTGGTGCTCCTTCCTCTAGTTCTTCTCCATGTTTCCAGCCTCCATCACAGTAGATAATATTTATATCAATAACTTTTTAAGAGAAACCTTCAGTTATTTCTGACTTCAAAAACCTACTTTATTGTTAAATCCTATTGCCCTGTTACCACTTCTTCCAAATCTGCAGCTTCCTTTTCATTTGTTCAGCTACATCCATATTCCTCGCTCTAGACTTTTCCCCAAGACTATTTTACTTTATTTTCATGAGATAGCTTTTCCAGATTACCTTTAATTCCTCTGCCAAAGTTATCTTCTTTCCTTGACATTTTGTCTATGCCACCTACCTATTCCACCTAAGTTTTTAAGAGGCCTTTACACTGCATTTGTATTCTGCCTGAATGCACCATCCTAACTATTTATTTATAAGGTTGCTGTTCACCATCAACTCTCTGTAAAAATACCAGTTTCCTCTTGACTCAGGTAAAAGCACAAAATTCCCCATATTTGCTCCTAATCCATGTGTACATGGAATGCCTTTTGCATGTAGCGCCCAAACACAAAGGTAATATATTTAGACAACTTTTATACAATACATACATACATTGCCTTTGTCAGTTTTCTTTGCATATCTGTTACCCCTATTAAACTGTAGTTATGCCCTATTAAGGGTTACATTTTCCAAACACTTTGTACAACACCTATCTACCAGTCAGCTGGCCAAGGTAAGAAGATATATTAAATAAAACTATATGGAAAGCGTAAATAATTTCTCATGTTATTTTTAAAAATATTTCTATGGTTTAACTTTTAAACATCTGTTGCCTTTCATTACCAAGGACAACTGAATGCACTGGTTTTTATTACACTTTACTTTCACTACTTTATTCATTTTCAAAGTAAGGCTAGAATTTAAAATGCACCTCGAAGATCAATACAGGGTATACATTTTCACAACCCAGAATCAGATTTTCCACAAATCAGTAATGACAACTCTAAAAATTCTGAGAAGAAACTGAATCTTCACATAGGGCTAACAGTTTCAGCACCCGCAAAAAAGAGAACAGCGCATCTTCTGATTTGGAGGGTTTTCTCCCTGCAATTAGTTTGGACTAGTTTCTCTATCACCGGGGCTTTTGATCAGGAAAATTCAATATATCACCCTTAATATCTGGAAAGAATTACCAAGGAAAGCCATTTTATTATTATTATTTTTTTTCTACTCAAAAGAAAGGGAAGGGGGCGATGGGCATCCCCTTTTCACAAAATTCGGCAGATAAATTAACCTTTGTACTCGGTATCTACAGGCATCTCAGAGATCTTTTTCTACCTAATAACAAAAGCAAATCTCATTCAGTTTAGTCCCTCCTCGAGCGCCGTCTCAACCTGTCAGAATTTGACAAGGAAAAAAATTAAAAAAGAAGTGGGGGAGACACTAGGATTCCCGTCAACATAGCTTCTTTTTTCCGAAATCACATCACTGAGTCTTGGATTTTCTTCCAACCAAACTAAGCCCTCAGATTCCAAATATAGTTCTTTAACCCCCGCCTCGCCAATTACACAGAAATCTTGCCAACTACAGAACCACAGCAGAAGCCCCTACAAATCGGTTTGCTATTCATCTTGGAAGTCATGCCCTGCAGCAACTGCCGATCGCCTAACTGAGGGATATTACCCAAATACAACGCAACGGAATCAGACATGCAGAGCACACACGGCTTCCGTGAGGGAGGGAAATGCGACTGGGGAAAAGTGGGCTCCCCCAGCTTCGGGGCCATCTACCGGGAGATGAGGGTTGGGGGTTCCCAGAAGGGAGGGGGAACGAGGATCTCGAGCGGGGGAATCCTTCCCTTTCAAGTAAAAACGGCTGGGTTTCCGGCCGCAGGCTGCAGCCCGTCTACGCTAAGGAAAGGAAGTCAGGCAGAGGGCCCTCAGCTCGGAAAGGAGGAATGCAGACACTTTCCGAGGTCCGGACACAGGCCGGCACCCCCAACTCCCGGGGGAGGTGAGGGGTGTCCCAAGGGTGGCTGAGGGGATGCCCGGCCCGAGAGGCAGCCCGTGGCTGAGCAGAGTTCGGGTGAGCGCCCGAGTCGTGTCCGGCCGGTGCCCTAGGCGAGCACAGCTAGAGCGGCGTGGGGCCGCCAGGCCGGGGGAGGGGGAGGCAGGAAGGGGTGGAGATGGGATTCCCCCCTCTGAAGAGCGTTAGCGGAGGATGCGCCCGGGCGGGCAGAGCGCGGCGTGCTCCAGACTGCGGAGCCGGGATCCCGCCGCCTGCACCGGCAGCGCGGAGCCCGGCAACGCGGAGCCCCGCAGCGCCCGCCGCACCGGCCCCTCGGTCCCCGGGGGCCAGAGACTTCGGCTGCGAAGGCGCTGGGGCCTGACACTCCGCTGAGGCGGCCCCAGTTCCCGGGGGATCTTTGGGTACACCCCAACCCTTGTCAGCTCTCAGCGGTTGTAAAAATGCACCCCTCCCGTCCCCCTCCTCAGTCTCCCCCCTCCCGAGGCCGCAGAGAAGGGCCACCACAGATGAGAAGCCTGAGGCAAGTCGAGGATCGCGGCAGCGGCGGTCCCGGACCTCCTCCCCAGTTACCTGTGAGGACTCCGACACGGATTTGATGATCGTGGTTAGTGAGAATCATTCCCTCGGTCGCCATGTTTCCCAGCGCAGTCACCGCACTGACAGAAGCCGGGAGAAGCCAGAGCCCAGAGCGCGCCGGCCGGGAGCGCGCTCGCCTTGGAGAGCGCGAGAGCTAGGGCGCCCGGGGAGCGCGAGGCGAGCGGCGAAGGAGGGGGAGGCGGCCGAGCGCTCAGTGGCCTGCGTGGGGGAGAGGCCGCGCCGGGAGTGCGCGGGGCCGCGAGAAGGGGCGGAGTCAGGGCGCGCGACCCCGAGTCCGGCGCGGAGCTGGCCAGCGGGGGTGGGGGGGCGCGGTGGCCGCACTGGGAGAGCGCTCAGAGGCGGCGGAGAGAGGCCAGAGAGACCCGGGCCGCTCGGTGGAGCCTGAAACCCAAGGCGGCTGGATGGTAGGAGACTGAGGGGAAAGGAGAGCACACGCTCTGGAGGTTGCGGGGGCGGACTCGGGGACAGGGGCGGAGCTACACCCCGAGGCGTGGAACTCGTGGAGAGTGAGGGGAGGAGTGAGAGCTCGGGTGCCGAGTCCTGGTAGCGGGAAGGAGCGGGCCCAGCCTGAGTAGGACCGCGGGACGCTCCTGGGCGCGCGTGTAACGCCGGATTGGCTGGCAGAACGTGGAGCGGGTGCGCGTGAGGCACGAATGCCGCCTCAGCCGGGCCCCAGGCAGAAGCAATCCCCTGTCGAGCCTGGCACCTCATCGGTTGTCCGCCGCCTCGGGCCGGCCTTCCCCGGCGGCCGAGCCACTCGGTAGGGAGCGTCGGGGGAGCGAAGGCTCAGCTCGCTGGGCCTCCCTTCGCGGCTCCTGGGAGCTTCAGGTCGCCCCCACAGAAGGCGCCGGAGAACCTAGAGGTGGCTCAGAAAGCGGCGTGCGCGGGGGTGGCTCACTGGCAGCTACTGTGACAGCGAGCCCGCCGAGGGCGAAGAAGGGAAGTATCCTGTCCAGCCTTATCTCGGCCGCTTCCTCAGTCAGCTCTCCCTGGAGGAGGATTTTCGCCCCAGCCGTGGTGTTGGATTCCGTCTTCAAGTCTGTACTTATAAGATGCTCACAAGCAAAGCTTAGGAGTCTGCTGCGGGGCATCTTGAGTGGAGATACCTGGCTTCTCATCCTCTGCTGTTCCATGGTTTTGTGGCCTTAAGCTTCTTTGCTATGACCTCTGCTTTTATATGAGAAGCATCACTGGACCTCTGCCCTGCGTTTAGATGAGAAGCATCAATCTACTCAGAATGAGAAGGACATGATCCACTTGAATGACAACTATTATTCTGGTGATTGAGTTTTATTTCAGTATTTGTGGGATATGAGATTACCATGAAATAGCTTTTGTTGCTATCTATTTTCATGTGCCTTTAGTAAAAATGTATTGTTGATAACCAGAAGCTATCTTAGGTAGAATTCTTAATTGCCTTTCGGACCCTTTCAGCCTCTGGGTTTAAAAAATTATATGTATATGTATACGAGTACGTATACATACATAGTTTGCTTTTTCTTCTGTTCTCAGACATAGTAGAACCTGGAAGCATAAATATGAAATGTAAAGAGAAGTATCAAAGCATTGTACACAATTAAAATCTTAGAGTAAATTTGATGGTTGAGTTTTTACTGTTTTCGTTGGAACATGAAATTACTCATCCTCTGACTGAAGATTCACATTATGTGTTTCATTTTAAATATTGGGAAGTACAAAGGAAATAATGGGTGA
This sequence comes from Tupaia tana, assembly GCA_026018925.1. Classification (NCBI taxonomy): domain Eukaryota; kingdom Metazoa; phylum Chordata; class Mammalia; order Scandentia; family Tupaiidae; genus Tupaia; species Tupaia tana. The sequence continues at coordinate 231,700,838 of JAKSZU010000001.1, read as the reverse complement.
AATTGAAATGGTATAAAATAGTGCATTTTTGGGGACCTGTATTTCTAGTATTTTTTTAAAGTGGATTAATAGTTTAAGCCAGGTGATGAACTGACTTGATATAATTATGACCATAGATCCTGGTGGCCAACAGATTCTTAACTAGTTTCAAATGAGGGATATAAATGAGAAAGTATGGCCAAGAGAATGACTATCTTTATCTCAAATTAAAGATGAAAAACAATAGTTGGTTTACCTTTCTATTATAATATTATCTCTTTAACCAATCTCTATTTTGTACTCCATACTCAGATTATAAATGATTAGAAAAATATCTTGAGGTTTTTAAAGAAATAAGTTCTAAACCTGTTCACCAACAGGTTATGTGACCTTAAACAACTTTGGGCCTTTTTCTTCAACCTTTAAATAAGATCAACTAAACAAGTATCCTTTAGGTAAAATAGTAGACTAAATAAGCAACCCCTTCAACTCAAAATATTCTATAACTATTCAAAGAAGAAACTATTAATTTTGTTTCACAAATCACTAATAGAGGCCAAAGAACAACACATCTATAAAATTAGTAATGGTGAATTCATTAGAATTTAATTGAGGAAAGTGAATATGATTTAACTCTTCTAAGGTACATGGAAGTTCATTAAAATTTACATTTTGCTAAATGTTAGTACTAAAATTGCTGAAAAAATAATAGAAATAGACAATTAACAATAGATGCTTGTCTGCCAACAATTTTTCCCATGCGTATTCATCTCTTTCAAATTCATCAAGCTTTAACTAATAAAATTTACTCAGAAAAACTCAGCAACCTAACTATCTAATGTGGCCTCCCTTTCTTTTACTGCTGGTTACTGAATGAACATTACAATATGTATACATTTTTTTCTTTAAGTTTTTAAAAATTTCTTCCATGAGAAAAAGTGCAAGGGAGAGAGAAACTAGAACGCCCAACAGGGTCCTCACACTGAGATCCTCCCCAGCTTCAGTTAGTCGGTATAAATCATAAGCACATACACATGTGTCCAGCTAACATAGGGAGTCCCCAGGCCATGAACCTGGGACCTTCCCATGTGAGTCCACTGTTGCACTACTATTGCAGGCCTGGTATACCCATTTTTACTTCATTCTAGTGTGACATTTCTTCAATATTCATCCTAGAATTCAGTGTTATAGCAAAGAATTTTTTCTAGACGATAAGGAGGGTAGCATTTCTAAATATTGGCAGTTTCAGGAGACATATTGGGAGTGGGGGCAAACAGAAGTTAAAAAATTGAGTTTGCAGGACCAGCAGTTGACGTAATGGCATGTTGCTGCACTCCCATTTAGTAGACCACGGTTTGAGTCCCAGACCCGGTGGCTTAAACTCAGGCCGGGCCCGTGTGCATTCATGCCCAAGATCCCGAGAGGAGAATGGAGGAGAAGGGATTGCTGCGTGGCCATCCCCCCCGGGGGGGGGGGGGGGGGGTGATTTCTCGCTTATTGTATCTCTCTGTCTCTGTCTTTCTGGCAAGCACACATGCCCTATAGCAAAAACCTCTCAAAAAAAAAAAAAAAATTGAGTTTGCTCATAAAGAATTAGAAGTCCCAAGAATTTATCCTCTCCATTCTTAAGGTTTTAATAATGAAAATAGAGTTTACATTAACCATCTGAGGTAAAATAAAAGATAGGTAAATATCTAGCTTTCATTATGAAGATGAAACTGTTTTTATCACTAGAAATGAAGTTTGAGAGCTTTGTTAGTAGTGGTTTATTTACATTTGGCCCTCAAGTTAAATTAATTTTCCTGTGGTTAATTACAGTTGCAATGTAAATAGGGAAAAATCTCTAACTTTTCTGGGTTCAGATTGTCATTAGCAAGAGATTGGCCATGAACAAATTTGGGAGTGGATTATGCTTTATGCTTTCTCTAAGGTTTATTCCACCTTTGTCGCTTTCCTGATTGGCTGTTATTCAAATCTAAAACTGGATGCATTAAAAATGGGTGCAAGCTGTCCAGCCCCATAGGACAGTGGTTGAGCACAGTGAATAGGGAGCTAGATCTCACTTGATCTACCACAGTCTAAATCCTAACCCCAAGAACTTGAAAAACACAATTGGCATGTGTGTGTGCATGTTCAAAACCCTAATGGGAAGGAAAAAAAAATGCAGCCTGGCCACCCCCACCGTTGGAGAGGGCATTGTTTCTCTCTCACTCACGAGTACACATGCCTTCTGACAACAAAATAAATAAAACCTGGGTGCAAGCATCATTTTGAATATACTTAATGCTATTGAATTGTACATTTTCCACACTATTAAAATGATAAATTTTATGTATATATATTTTACCACAATTTTTACAAAAGGATGCAAGGTAAAGTTTTGGTTGTGTTTAACCTAATATTTCCCCAAATAAAGCTAGATTGTAATTAGAATGAACTTTAGGTTGGCTGAATTAGGCATTATATTCATTTCTTAGGGTTGCCTTAACTACCACAAACTCAGCGGCTTTAAACAGTGAATTTATTCTCTCATTGTTCTGGAGACCAGAGGTAAAAAATGAAGATGTGGACAAAGCCATGCTCCTTCTGAAGGCCCAAAGGAAAAATCCTCCTGTGATTGTTAAATTTAGGAGTCTGTTTGACTGGATTAAGGAATACCAAGAAAACTGGCAAAATGTTATTACTGGTTATGTCTGTGAGGGTGTTACTAGAAGAGATTGACCTATGATTCTATGGGATGAGTAAGGAAGATAGTCCTTCAATCTTGGCAGACACCATTCAATTGGCTAGAAGTTCAAATCTAATAAAAGAGGCAAGCAAAGGCCATTTCTTCTTGCTTTCCTAGAGTTGAGACACTTACTCTCCTGCCTTCGGACATTAGAACTCAAGGCTCTCTCGCCTTTGAATTATAGGGTTTACACTAGCAGTCTTGTGGGTTCTTGGGTCTTAGACTGAGATTACATCATTAACCTCCCTGCTTCTAAAGCTTCTGGGCTTTAACTGAGCCCCTACCTTTGTATGGCTACCACCCTCCCTGTGCATGTTTTCATATGCCTATCTTTTTTTGTTTTCTTTCTTTTTTGGAGAGGTTTTCACTACAGGGCACATGCGCTCACCAGAAAGACAGAGAGATACAGAAAGCAAGAAATCACCCCCCCAGGGGGGATGGCCACCCCGCAATCCCTTCTCCTCCATTCTCCTCTCGGGATCTTGGGCACACACGCAAATGCGCCCGGCGAGAGTTTAAGCCGCCGGGTCCAGAACTTGAACCGCGGTCGACTACATGGGAGTCCAGCGATATAGCCATTACGCTAACTGCTGGTCCCTTCATATACCTATCTTATAAGGATATCAGTCATTAGATTTAGGGCCCACAGTAATCAAAAGGCATCTTTTTTTGGAAAGGTTTTTACTATAGGGCGTGTACGCTCATCAGAAAGACACAGACAGAGAGACAGAAAGCAAGAAATTACCCCCAGGGAGGATGGCCATGCTGAAATCCCTTCTCCTCCATTCTCCTCTCGGGATCTTGGGGACGCACGCACATGCACCCGGCCTGAGTTTAAGCCACCGAGTCCAGGACTCGAACTGTGGTTGACTACATGGGTGTCCAGCAACATAGCCATTATGCCATCTCCTGGTCCCTTTTACTTTTTTTTTTTTTTTTTCGGGGGGGGGGGGGGAGTGGAATGACCTTATCGTAATGAATTACATCAACAGCAACCATATTTTTAATTAAAAAATTTAAATTCATTATAGAGCGCATGTGCATGCACACAAAAGTGCACTTTGTAGGACTCCAGTCACTCCATGATCCAAGTCCTCTAGCCCACCAGAATCCTGGACACATGGGCATATGCCCAGCGTGTTTCTATGTCAGCTGTACTAGAGACTCAAATTGTGGTTGGCATGTGGCTTTGCAATCTGGCATGCTACTGACTGGGCAGAGACCCTATTTCTAAATAAGGTTACATTCTAAGGTTACAGTAGATGTGAACTAGGTAGAGAGCACCACTAAACCCACTGTGGGCAGTGACAGATTACATTACTGTGAGTTTCATGAAAGCATATAGAGAAGAGGGTTCAGATGTTTCTTAGACATGCTCAAGAAAATACAGGTTTATAGACTAGAAAAGGGGAAATTTTTTAAATATTTGACCTAAGTAGTCTAATGCATTTTCCTCAGAAATCGTTTTCTAAATTAAAAATTTCCAAAGTCTGGTAAGATAATTTTATTTATTTCTACTAATTAAATTGACATTTTTCTTTCAGTTCTGATGCCCTTATCGTTGAGTGACAGTGTGAAGTAAGCTGAGCCACCTCCATTTTCCATGGAATTCAATGGTACTTATTTAAGAACTAGGACAGTATTTTCCACCGTCTGTGATATTAAAATAAATTTGAGCTTTTCCTTGGGTTTTTTATTTTATATCTCTGTTGCCCGGATTGCTGTTTGAATAATTTTTTAAAAACTTTCCAGACATAGAGGGAGATGAGAAAAGCAACCCCCCATGGAGAATGGTCACACCACAATCCCTTCTCCTCCATTTCTCCCTCCTGTCAGAATTTGGGGCATGCACATACATACACCTGAAGTGTTTTTAAAGCTGCTGGATCCAAGACTCAAACCGCACAGTCAGCCATGTTGGGTTCAGTTCCTTAACCAATATGCCATAGGCTGGCCTGAATAGTTATTTTATGTGCTGGTCTCTTATATTTTCCCACCAAGCTCTTTCCTTTTATCCTCCAATTAGAAACCCAGATGTCTGAGGACATTTTTGGTTGCAAGTGGCTGTTTCTTGTTTAAGCTGAAAGGAATTTGTTGGCTCATGCAGCTAGCAAGTCTAGACGTGTATATAGCTTCAAGGTTGGCTAAATTCAGTATCTGAAAGCACAGCATCAAGATGCCATTTTTCAGCTATGCTTTCTTCTTTGTTGACCTCATCCTCACATTTCCTCTTCCTATATGATGGTAAATATGACATTGGCTGTTCTAAGCTGTAATTTAGGTCAGTAGTTCTTGAGTATGTCTGGGAATACTTGAGACCCTTTTAAGAGGGTCTGCAAGTTTAAAAAAAAATGTATTTTTGTAGTACTACTAAGGCATTATTTTTATTTCCACTCTCATTTTCTCTGTAGATAGAATTTTCCAGAGGCTACATGATGGGTAATGATGTAACTGTGATGCTAATGGAATTTGTGTTTGTATATTTTTATATTATGTATTTTTTCAGTTTGTTTATTTCTTCCATGAGCCAGAGTGAGAGAGAGAGAGAAAGAGAGATAAGAAAGATAGACAACACCCCCAAAAGGGCCCTGACTCCATGTTCCACCCCCAGCCTTAGGCAACAATGGATCATGGGCACATGCATTCCCAGCCTACTCAGGGAATGCTGCAGTTGTAAACGTTGGGACTTTCTCATGTGGGTCTGATTGACAGTGTCGTGGTTTACCACTGCACCACCTTTTAGCCCCAATATATTTTTATATTTAATTTTCAAAAATGTATATTGTAAATAGTTATAGATATGACTTACATGAAATTTCTTAAGATCTTCATTATTAATTTTAAGAATGTAAAGGGTCCTGACACCAAACTTGAGAAACATAGATTTAGTTAAAATGCCAATCCTCAAAGCACTTACTAAGGCGAGGGCAGGAGAGTGGCATTTTAAGATTATTTAGGCCTCGTCACGTACTTGTCAAGAGGATGAAGATTAGCTGTACTTTTACTAAATGGACTGAGGTAGGATAGATCTAGAATATCATTTATGAGCCTGGTGCCTTGATAGCGTCACAGTTCAACTCTTTACGAACCCCCCTCTCTCTCTCCATCATGCTACAGAGTTTATTCTTTTCTGAGGACTCTAATTTATACCTTTAGTACTGCCTACATATCTCATATTTATATTTAGAAGGCAGTGAAGTTCTTCCTTGGTATGTACTGACAATTTACAAAAACAGAAAGTCACCATTTATTTGTATGACTTCTTGTCTGATAAAAGAACAACAAAAATGTCTAATTTCTAAAGCACTGATTTTCTCCCTCAATTATTATTATTATTTTTTTTTTTTGGAGAGGTTTTTGCTATAGGGCGCATGCGCTCATCAAACAGACAGAGAGAGACATAGAGACAGAAAGCAAGAAATCACCCCCCAGGGGGGATGGTCACGCTGCAATCCCTTCTCCTCCATTTTCCTCTCGGGATCTTGGGCACGCACGCACACGTGCCCGGCGTGAGTTTTAAACCACTGGGTCTGGGACACGAACCGCGGTCGACTACGTGGGAGTCCAGTGACATAGCCATTACGCTAACTGCTGGTTCCCTCTCCCTCAATTATTTTGGTTTGTTTTGTTATAGGGTGCATGCACTTGACAGAGAGGTGGGAGAGGGAGGACCTGAGAAAGCACATGGAGGATGATCATGACATAGTCCGTTCTCTTCCATTTTCCTCTTGGGATTTTGGGCAAACACGCACAAGCACCCAGCCTATTTCTCAAGCCACTGGGTCCGGGACTTGAACCAAGCAGTATACAATAGTCCACCTTTATCTGTAGCTTTGTTTTCTGTGATCTGTTTCCCCATGGCCAACTGTGACCCAAAAATATGGAACGGAAAATTTTAGAAATAACTAATAAGTTTTAAATGTGTGCCATTCTGAGTAGCGTGAAATCTCTTGTCATCCTGTTCCCTCCTGCCCAGGATGTGACTCATCCTTTTCTCCATACAGTATATCCACACCATATATACTACCCTCTCAAAAGTCAGTAGCCAAGTGGTATTGCAGTGTTTAAGTGATCTTTATATTAATAACAGCCCCAAACTGTAAAGGTAGTGATGCTGGCAATTCAGGTATACCAAAGAGAAATTGTAAAGTAGCTCCTTTAAGTGGAAAGGTGAAAATTCTTGACTTAACCAGGAAAGAAAAAAAAAAAATGCTCAAGTTACTAAGATCTGCGGGAAAAATGAATCTCCTATCTGTGAAATTGTAGAGAAAGAAAAATAAATTTGTGCTAGTTTTTTTTTTTTTTTTTGAGAGGTTTTTGCTATAGTGTGCGTGCGCTCACCAGACAGACAGAGACAGAGAGACAGAAAGCGAGAAATCACCCCCCGGGGGGATGGCCATGCCCCAATCCCTTCTCTTCCATTCTCCTCTTGGGATCTTGGGCACACACGCACATGCGCCTGGCGTGAGTTTTAAGCCACCTGGTCCGGGACTCGAACCGCGGTCGACTACGTGGGAGTTCAGTGACATAGCCATTACACCAACTGCTGGTCCCAATTTGTGCTAGTTTTGATGTTACAGACAAATATAAAGGATAAATAAAAGATACATCCAAACATATGATAAGTGATTAGTTAAGATGGAAACATTAAATTTGTGGGTGGAAGACATGAACAGAAAATATATTCTGACTGATGGCAACATGTTGTATTGGAAAGCATTGAACCTGTATGAAAACTTCAGCAACAGATCCCTGAAATGAGTGACACTAAGCCATTTATTGAGAGTAAGACATGGATACACAGATTCAGAAATGAGTTTGGACTGAAAAACATAAAAATTATTGTCTGCCTTTCATTGGCTGCCTTAGCCAATGAAAAAGCTACTATTGAATTTCCAGCAGTTAAAGAATATAATTAAGGAGAAAGGATAGCATTCAAAGCATCTTCAAGTGTGATCAAACAGGGCTTTTTTGGAAGGAGATGCCTAATAGAGCCTATATTTCTAAAAGTACAAAGAAGGCACCAAGGGTTAAAATACAGACATACAGATTAACTCTGATACCTATGCGGCAAGGCTGTAGGGCATATGATAAAGCCAAGTGTAGTGTACAGAACAAGGAACGCACATGTTCTCAAGAACAAAAATTATCTGCTCTTGTTCTGGCAACATAATCAGAAAAGGTGAGTGACCACTATCTTGTTTATGTAGTGGTTTCACCAGCTTTTCATACCAGAAGTGAAAAATACTTGGAAGAGAAGGGTTGAAATTTAAAGTCTTGTTAATAATAGACAATGTACTTGGTCAGCCTTTTCTATAAAAATGAAAATGTTGATATTGTATTTTACCTCCAAATCAACCTTATTGTTCCAGCCGTTTTGCTGGGTATCATTCATTTTGTCAAGGCTACATAAACCCACCTAGTATTTGACCACATTAGATCAGTAATTTATATAGGCCCTAATTTGAAGTAATGCAGTACTGGAAATTATTCACTCCTGCTATTATAATAATATTCATCAAATCTACTATGGATTAATTAAAATCAGAACTAAATGCCTACTGGAGGAACTTATGGAGTAAAACTGTAAGCAATTTTAAAGATATCCCAGAATACAATGGAGAAGTTGGAAAAATTATTTCTGTAGCAATAAATGATTTGTCAACATGCATGTGAAGAAGTTAATATGTTAAAGGCCATTGTGAAGTGTTAACAAATGAGGAATTGGAAGAACTTGTGTCATCTTCAGAGGAAGATGAGGAAGAAGAAGCTGAAGTAGAACCAACAATGTGAACATTAACAAAATTTGCCAGAGTATTTCAAATGGCATAGACATTAAAGAACAAAATTACAAAATACAATTTTCATATGGATTACAGCATTACAGTCATTCACATGATCACCAAAAAATTGCGATCTCTGCAGCAACACTTGGATGAATTAAAGAAATACAACTTCTGATTGTAATGTTTTTCCACAAGGTTTTAGCAAAAACTAAACAAAAGAAAAAAAACTCCAAATATCAGGAATCTTCATCATCAACTCCTGACATCCAACCATTGACATCATCAAGAGCTGATGATCCAGAATCACCCAAAGTAGATATCCTCTTTCTGACTTATTAGAAAGTTAATAATAGACTAATGTCATGATGCGTCTGTCATTCACCTCACTTCATCTGATCATGTCAGCATTTTATCATCTTACATTTTCACAAGAAGGATGAAGACAGTAGTCCACATAACCTTCCCTCACTTATCCACAGTTTTGGTTACCCACAGTCAACCATGGTCCAAAAATATTAAGTGGAAAATTCCAGATATAAATTATTCATAAGTTTTAAGTCATTCACCATTCTGAGTACTGTAATGATATTTCACGCTGTCCTGCTAAATTCCCTCTCCATCACAAGAAGGATAAGTACAGTGCAATATCTTGAGAGTGAGAGAGAAAGAACATACCTTTCTTTTTACAATATATTGTTGTAATTGTTATATTATTGTTAATATCTTAACTGTGTGTAATGTATGAATTAAAATTATCATACATATAACTGCATAAAATAAAACATAGTACATAAAGGATTTGGTATTGTCTAAGGTTTCTGTTATCCACCTGGGGATCTTGGAATGTATCTCCCATCGATAAGGGGGGACTACTGTACATAAGTCAAGAAAAAATAGTCCTAAGTTTAGAACTGACAAGAATTGATATTAAGTGAATTTTTTAAAAAGTCTTAAATTGTTATGAATTGGTTTTCATGTAACCAAAACTTACCTTAAAGCCAGCTTTCCTAGAAAAAATACTTTCTCTATAAAAGCAATGTACAAAACAAGAATTATTTTGTTAAGTAATCTCATTTTCCTACAGGTTGATTAACTCCTTAAAAAATGAGTTATTTGATATCCCCTAAGTATTGGGAAATATAGGGTAAATAGGTTTTATAGAATAGGTTTTAGAATGTTTATATCATATTTTATGCTTAAGATTAATCTTAAGTAAAAGTTTTGAATGTTAGAGAACATAACTGAATTGGTGAAAGAAGCAGAGGAGATGAATTTTCCAGTTGTCTAAAAGATTCTCCTTTTACCATATAGTAATTACATTTCATATTTATCTGCCTATGTATTTCCTACTGTGGGAGTAATTAGTTGCAGAGCAAGTCTCCCTTTCCAACACAAAACCTTGTTCTCTTCTCATTTCATAATATTTGATGACTAAATAAATGCAGAACATATGAAGCAATAAGGACTTTGAATTGGTAACAACGTAGGTTTCTCCCAAGGTGCCAGATGGACTGTTAGAAATTTGCCTTTGCATGCAACAGATTGCACAGCTTCTACCTATAAAAGAGATACTGCCTAAGGTGTCCATAGTTTACACAAACAATTTTCAACTGGATTTTTTTTTTCTGCTCGTACGTTAAGATTTTTTAAAGCAAGATATTGTGCACTGTCACTTGTCCTTTTTGATGATTCCCGACTAAAGATTAGGCCTTTGTAGGTCTTACTTTAGGAAAGAAGTCTGACAAACATTACTAATCACTTCGTGGTCATTGCAAAAAGGCAACTTTTTAAGGTGAAATGTTAGCAAATATCCTCTGAATAGCTAGAAGGTCAAGATAAAATAAATGAGATAAACCACAAAAATAGTACTGCCCCAAGTTATAGTTTATAAATGTATTGCTGATGGGGCAGAATTTTTTCTCAATTGGCCTTCAAATTAAAAGTATCTCCTAAGTACTGTAAAGAACATCAGAGGTTTTATTCTTAGAGAAACATAATTGGAATATTATAAGTACAAATAAAATTGCAATAATTATATTTCAATCACTAATATTTTCTGATTACTAATTCCATTTCCTATAACTTGATTCAAAGATGGGAGTACCTTAAACATAGACATATTCTAACTAAATTGGGAGAAATAGCCCTCTCTGTGATCTAAGTTAATATTTGGTTTATCACTTAATCTCTTGGGAGTTTGAGTAGCTTAGATGAGTCTCCAATATTTTGGATAAGTTGACCAAATAAATGCATTCGTATCTATAAAGCCAAGATCTATATCCTAGATTCACCAAACTGTAGACACTCATGAAGAGGCAGCCAGTCTAAATGATAACTTTGCCCTGTTATAGGTAAAATCCCAATGTTAAGTCTTAAAGACAAAGCAGGATAAAAGGCTTAATATTTCAGTATTGTGTTTTGAAGAAACTGAAAGGTTTAGAACATTCGAATGAAAGATGATAAGCCTGTCTGATAATGAATTTATAATTTCAGTGTTTTGGAAAAGTAAAGTAATTCATTTTTTAAGAATCTATAAACCAGGACCAGCAGATTGCATAATGGTTATGTCTCTGGACTCCCACATAGTCGATCACAGTTCAGGTCCTGGACCCAGTGGCTTTAAACTCATGCCAAGTGCGTGTGCATGCCCAAAGTCCCGAGAGGAGAATGATGGAAGAGAAGGGATTGTGGTGTGGCCATCCTCTGCTCCCCACCCCCGGGATGATTTCTTGCTTTCTGTCTCTCTGTCTCTCTGGCAAGCACACATGCCCTAGCAAAAATCTCTCACTAAAAACAAAAGAAGTTATAAACCTTTGTTAGTAAGTATACCAGTCTATTTCATGTCTTAGTTAATCAAAAACGGATAGCGAATTATATACAAATATAAACACGTGGTAGTGATAAAAATATAATAATTTTAAAACCTTCATATGATGCTCTTTTAATCCAATTTTAAGATTGAGAATCTAGGGAACCAGCAGGTGGCATGGTGATTAAGGTGCTGGACTCCCACATGGCCGACCGTGTTTTAAGTTAGTCCTTGGCAGCTTGAAAATCTCAACTAGCGTGTGTGTGTATGTGCCCAAAATCCCAGGAGGAGAATGGAGAAGGGATTGCAGCCTGACCCTCCATTCTGGAGGTTGATTTCTTTCTCTCTCTCATTCTTTCTCTCTAGTGTGAGCATATGCACCCTATGTTAAATACACACACACAAAGAGAAGAGGCCAGCAGGTGTTGCAGTGACTACAGAGCAAGACTCCCACATAGCTAACCACAGTTCAGGTCCAGACATAGTGCCTTGAAAATCATGTTCTGCGTGTGTGCCCAAAATCCCAGGAGGAGAATGGACTGTGGTGAGAATGGCCATCTTCCCAGGTGGTGACTTCTCTCTTTCCTTCTCACTGTCTCTCTCTGTTTCTCTCCAGCAAGTGCCCTAAGTGCCTAATTAAGGCAAAAACCTTAATTTAAAATGAAATTAGGAATCTAAGGCTTTTAGGTTAAAAGACCAGTTTAAGGTAGTCAGTGGTACAGATTATATATTCTTGTCTTTTGTTCTTATTTCTTTGTCTAATCCAATTAATTTGGAAAATCTCTCTCAAGACTGTCTTAAATTTCTCAGAGATTAAATAATTAAGAGGTGGCTTTCTTGAAACAATACAGATTGAGAGACCAGCAGTTAGCGTAATGGCTGTGTCGCTGAACTCCCATGTAGTCGATCACGGTTCGAGTCCCAGACCCCATGGCTTAAACTCATGCTGGGCGTGTGTGCGTGTGTGCATGTGTGCCCAAGATCCCGAGAGGAGAATGGAGGAGAAGGGATTGTGGCGTGGCCATCCCCTCTTGGGGGTGATTTCTCGCTTTCTATCTTTCTGTCTCTCTCTGTCTTTCTGGTGAGCGCACGCGCCCAATAATAAAAAACCTCTCCAAAAAAAACCAGATTGCATACTCAACTAACCAAATAGAACATAAACAGAATATTAAAATAATCACTTTAGAGCTTTAAACCTTGTTATTTTTGTAGTCAGGAGAGGAAAGATATGTTAGATTGGTCTATGAACTGGAAGTAGTAATACTTAGGCTCCAGTAACCAGCTCTGGCCCCAATTAACCATGAGCCTCTGGACAACCTACCAACATATCTGAACTCCAGTTTCCTCTTTCGTAAAGTGAAGGAAATTTTTTAATTTTTAAAAGTGCCTTCTAATGTCAAAATTCCGTGATTTCTTAAAAACCTTCTTTAGTCCCAAAGTACATTTTTCAAAATTCACCTTTAAAATGCACCTTTAAGATTTTGAATTAACCTTGGGAGAAAGCACATTTTGAGTTACTTTGCTCATTAACAGAAACTATGGAAGAATCCCATGAATTATGAAGCATTTTGTGACAAATCAACTCTCTCATATTGACATGCAATAGGAAATTAATGCCAACTTAATCAGAGTAAAAGAAAAGATCTGAAGATCTCAGGAATAGCAATATAATCCAGTAGCAGTTTACATAAGACAGGGCATCAGGAGGCCTGAGAGTTGGCAATTAACTCTGTAGCCTTAAATAAATGTACTTCAAAGTATTCACGGATAAAAAATAAGGGCTAGAGAGTGGCATTGCAGTGAAACGAGATACTCTATGAGACTGACCCACATGGGAAGGTTACAGGTTCAAAACAGGAGACCCCCTTGAACACACTGGGCACATACACACCCATAATCCAGTGCTAGGCATATACATGCCCATAATCCAGTGCTGGTTGAAGCTGGAGGTGGACTTCCATCCAGAGACCCTATTGGGGTGCCTGTGCCCTCTTTTTCCTTTAGGGAAGAGAATAAAGTTTTTTAAAAGTTTGTAGGAAAATGGAGTTAAAATATAATTTCATTTTGGCACAAAAAGTTTTGAAATCTATGTGTAATTCTTTTCTTAATACACGTCTTCTATGTTCTTTATAAAGACCCCTCATACGATATTTACTGAGCCTCTATTAAATCGCAGTCATTGTGTTAGGTAATCAAAAATGAAAAGATGAACAACACATAATTCTGGATCTCAAAGAGCTCACCATCTGGTTAGGGAGATAGCTGTGTAAACCAGTAACTGCAATAACTCATTAAGTGCTATAATGGAAATAAGAAAGCCTAGAGTAGTGATTCTAAGACCTAACTGCACATTGAGAATTTCACAGGGAGCTTTTAAAATATATAGATGCTTTTACCCTCTTTTTCAGAGATCATGGTTTAAATTATCTGGGGAGGGATCTAGAGAAATACTATTTTTCAAAGCTCCCAAGGGGATTATAATACACAGCTAGGGTTGAGAATCACACTGAGTACCAAACTCAGTCCTTAAGAAAAATAGTCAGTGGGCAAGCAGACCATGAAAGAGAATCTTTAACTTTGTACATGGAAATAATAGAATTCATGCTATATGCAGGGTACTGTGAATAGTTCTGTAGAACTCTTAGTTTGTGTAGGGTGTACGAGGAAAGGGGAATACAGTGAGTGATGAGATTGGAAGGCAGGCAAGACGGCAAGTCTGTGAAGAAATTGGGACATTACAATAAAGTCAGTGGGAAACCAATGGGGGAGTGACATGTCCTTTTTTCTTTTTGGAGAGGTTTTTGGTATAGGGAACGTGCACTAGTCAGAAAGACAGAGACAGAGAGACAGAAAGCGAGAAATCATCCCCCAGGGGGATGGCCACGCTGCAATCCCTTCTCCTTCTTTCTCCTCTCGGGATCTTAGGCACACATCCACACGCACCTGGCGTGAGTTTAAGCCACTGGGTCCGGGACTCAAACTACTACGGTCAACTACATGGGAGTCCAGCGACATAGCCATTACACTAACTGCTGGTCCTGAACCTATGTCTCTTTTGGAAAACAGTTTCCTGGTTTCCTTTATTACTTAGAAGGTAGATTAGAGAGTCTGGAAGCAGGGAAGCTAATTAAGAGGTTTTGGTAATCCAGTTAGGATAGAGAGCCTGAACACAAACAGAGGTACTGGAAAGGTAGAAGAAAGTCAAGGAATAGATTACAAGGAGGCAGGTTCAACAGGGCAGCTAGACGTGGTTGAAGAAAGAGCTAGGGCATATGATTTCTCTTACTTTGTACCTTTTGCACATTTGCCTGTGATGGATCAGCCTAGAATGAAATATTTCAGAAATGGAGACAAACTTCTTTTTATCGACTTAACAACATATAGTGGAGTTTTAATCTTGTCATTTCAAATCTAGAATGATCTAAATAATCAGAAGCTTTTTACCACCCCTAAATGACTAAATTCCTGACATGCTTAAAGCCAGGCATCTAACATTTCCACCCAGATTGGTAGGAGGAGAGAGAGAAAACATTACTAAAACAAAGGTTTGAAAGATTTTAATTAACACAAATGGCTGTGCCTAGTCTTTAAATCTGTCCAAAGCAAATGGAGTGAAAGTCTTCTAATCCTTCAGAGCTTCATCTGGCAGTGACCTTAGAAAAAAGAGCCTCCCTCCTACATCATCGAACTGGTTTCCTTTAGCTCCTTGTTGTTCGGTGTGGGATCCCAGAATTCTCTGAGAGAGGAGAAACAAAGCAAACAACAAAAACAACAGAAACAAAACAAAAAAGACAGCTAGAATATTGAGCATTCACTTTGCAAATATCCTAAAAATATTAAGTCAGAATGTATGTTAACAAATGCATTCCAGAAATCCTACTATCCAAGACTTTAAAATGACTTTTTAAAAGAAAATACAAGTTCTTACCGCATTGGGTTCGTTTCTATTGGTAGTTACTCTGCCCACAGTTGTAGTTCCCATAGTACCTGATTGGAAACAGGAAAATGAGCCCTTCCTTTGAGAAAAACATTGGTTTTATTTTTAGTGGTAAAGCTATTAATATTCATCAAAGTATCATATAATTATATTGCTATAAGGCTGACTGTAGCATTAGTATTGATGTGAATTTTCCAGTTGTTTTAGAAAATAACTTCCATCAAACAATATTTTTTAAGTTGAAGTGGTGGATCTTTTTTCTGTTTGGAGCTCATGTCCCAAAGGGATAAAATCATTTTAAGATTACATACAAGTAAAAACAACTTTGAGAAACTACAAAAGGTACTTCTAATACAACTTCTAGATGAGGGAATAAAATAATAAAGCATGTTCATGTATAAACATTCTCAGATAACTTAGATATATTTCACAAAAATAATCTATTATGGGGAGCAGAAAACAAACAAAAGATAAAGGAGGGAATGGGGGAGAGAAAGAAGGCAGATAGAATGATACACATTGGATAAGAGGGAAGGGGAAGAGGGAGAATTACAGGGTGCTAAATAGAAGTGTAGTGAACTTGTCCTAAGTTTGAGTTGCCAGACTAAAATATAGGACACCCACTTAAATTTTAATTTCAATAAGCAGGGAATAGTTTTTAGTATAAGTATGTCCTGTGCGATATTTGGGATACACTTATACTAAAAATTATTTATTATTTTTCTAAAACTTGAATTTAGCTGGGTATATTATTTTTATTTGCTATCTATAACAACCTTATTGTAGGCATCTTACTGCTCTCCTGAATGAAACACAAATTGCAGAATCTATTGTCATCTATTAAAATTATCCTAATATTAGTAAGGGAACAGTTTGCTTTTTTCAATCCTCAAGATTTATATTTAAGGAAAAAAGGAATTTTATTCTCCCCCTATATGTTTGTAGGGCTTTATGATAAGTGAAGGAATTAGTTTAGATATTAACTATAACCTACTAGTCCCGTAAACCTAATTTTGACATTCAAAAAATTCAACTTCCCCAAAGCCTAAAAAACCCTATGAATAAGGACAGTACTACTTATCAAGGGCCCAGATTTAACCTAGTTTTGGTTTTTCTGCCTCTGCCTTACAGCATTTACCTTCATCAGCACCTGATGAAGTGTATTTCAGCCATCAGGAAGAATAATTCTAAAGTGAAGTAAAGGTTAAAGCTAGAGGAATGACTTACTTTCAGAACAGAAGGAATTTTAGAGTAAATAGGATCTCAAGAGTATTCATTTCCCACCTCATGGTCTTTCATCTGAATTTTTAAGTGTAGCATAATATTCACATCCAACCTTCAGGTTCTTCTCAAAAAGACCTCAAGAAAATGCTGAGTTGGTGGGGTGACGGTGGGGTAGAGAAAATCATGTCTGTCAGAATCAAATATCTTATCATAAGTTACATTAATGCTAAAGATAAATCTCTTCTTTAAACACCAGCAGGTGTGATGAGAAATTCAGCTGAATAGAGAGATTGCCTAGTGCCTGTGCTCTTTAAGATAGGTGATGCCAAAGGCTGCAAACTGCTCTCTTGACTCTAAAGAAACCAAGCTGGGCTGCCATACACCGACAAATTATACTTTTACACTGGTCAGGAAGTAAATCCTTTCAAATATAACTGTCTCTGGAAAGACCAAAAGGAAAGACTTCACCCAAGGTATAAACAACATAAAAATGTTTTCTCTTTTAGAAGACTAGGTGATGCAATATTCTAAATAGATTAATACTGACAATGGCAATGCTACAACCTGGGCCTCAGAGGAATTAAAAGTGTGGATTCCTTCAAGTGTAACAAAGTCAGTAATATTAAAGATTGTATTTCACCAACCAAATGAATCACACTCAGCCAAACAGCACATAGGACAGTGGGAGGAGGGGTAAGTGGGTTAACTGGGGTAAGCTCTTCCTTTACTTAGAAATGCCTCAAACAGAAAGACCTGTACCCTGATTTACTAGGAAATGACTCTAAAATTACATGCTACCCTTTCTTTAAGATAGATTTGCGAAATTCAATTCCTTTGAAACTAGGTTAAAAAGAACACTAACTGAGAATACTATTAAGTACTTAAATTTCAAAATAATCACCACCTTGTGCAATTACCCAACCTATTTTTTTTTTTTTTTTTTACTTCAGTGTCTTAATCACCTGATTTATCTTCAGTAGAAAGAACCAGTATTAGACAAGGGCTGTGCACAAAGTTGGCAGTGATTGTGTTTCCGGATGGCAAGAACTGTAGTTCAGGCAGTAGAATAATAGGTAAGGATTGTACAGCGAACACTTGAGTTTTCTAATCAAGTGTGACAGTAATACATCTTGGTGTCACAGAGCATGGCACAAAAATATCAATAGTTTTTCTTTTCTCATTTGATATATTAATGTGGCACATTTTGTCCCAAGGGTAATAAAAGGCCAATGTTTCCCACAGTATGTCATGTTTCCTGAAATACCACAACGTGGACTTGATGCCTGGATGTGGATGGTGCCACCTACTGGGATAAGTATAGAATTACAAATCTCTCACTCCATTTTGGAATATGTTTTATTATTAAACAAATTAATATCAAGAAGTATGATTCTTCACTGGGAGGGTTATACATAAGACAGGTGATAGTTTGGATTCAAATCATAGCCTTTAGAGCTGGAAGAGGCATAACGAGTCACATTCTTTCCCTCTGCCATTTTCTTTTTCTTGCCGTAGGGTCTGTGTCCTCTCTGAGGAGAGAGAGAGAGACAGAGACAGAGGCAGTGAGAAAGAATATGAGAAGTCATCCCCAAGGGGGATGGCCACATGACAGTTCCTTCTCTAATCTCCTCCTGGGAGCCTGGGTACACACACACCTGCATTTGGTGTGATTCTCACCCACCAGGTCCAGGACTCAAACCGTGATTAAATATGTATGAGTCCGGCACCTTAACCACCATACTATCTTCTGGCCCCCCATACAAGTTTTAAGTAGAGTCAGAAGTCTGGCTTCTCTGTGTTTATTTCTTGTTCTAAAATACCTATTTCCTAGGTATATAAATTTTGAATGTGTGTGTATGTGTGTGTGTGTGTGTGTGTGTATTTTAGAGAGATTTTTGCTATAGGGTGTGTGTACTCACCAGAGAGAAAGAGACAGAAAGACAGAAAGCGAAAAATGACCCCCTCCAGGGGCGGGGGATGGCCATGCTACAATCACTTCTCCATTCTCCTCTCTGGATTTTTGGGCTGACATGGGCCTGGAGTGAGTTTTAAGCCGCCAGGTCCGGGACTCAAACCACAGTTAACTACGTGGGAGTCCAATGACAGAACCATTACACCATTACACCATCTATTGGCCCCTATTTTTTGTTGTTTTGTACAAATAGGTACATACATTTTTAGTTTTTTTTTTTTTTTTTTTTTTTTTAAGGCACGTATGCTCGCCAGAAAGAGAGAGACAGAGAGATAGAAAGCGAGAAATCACCCCCCAGAGGGGATGGCCATGGCCACACCACAATCCCTTCTCCTCCATTCTCCTTTTGGGATCTTGGGCATGCATGCACACACACCCGGTGTGAGTTTAAGCCACCGGTTCCGGGACTCGAACCGCAGTCAACTACATGGGAGTTCAGCAACATACCCATTATGCTAACTGCTGGTCTCGGTACATACATTTTTTAAAATCCATTTGAGGGTTAAACAAATTTATAGGTTTTTCACATGCTCTATAATATGTTACTTTTGTTTTAGATCAAGGAAAAGTAATACATGACTTGTTTAGGTTATATAACTGGTGAGCCTCAGAGTAAGGTCTACAACTCATGTATCTGAGAATATCTTCAGTGCTTTTCCCATTAGATTATACTTTCTCAAAATTTTATGGTGAGATGATTTTATTTGGTAACCAGGAAAAATTTATAAGGTGTTAGAAAACATTATATACTACAACTCACATTAAGAAAATTATTCCCTTTTTTTTCAAACTTAATGGTATCAAAAAGAAAGTTTCAATTCGGTGCATATTTTCTTCAAAATCCTCTATTTTGCTAATCTCACTTCCTAATAAAGATAAAACAGGCCTAAAGCCAGCAGGTGGTGCGCCCGTTAAGGTGCTGGATCCCACATGACCAAGTCTATGTTTCAAGTCCCAGACTCAGCGGCTTGAAAAACACACTGAGCATATGTGTATGTGTGCCCAATATCCTGAGAGAAGAATGGAGGGGAAAAGTTTGTAGCATGGCTATCATCCCCTGAAGGATGATTTATCACTTTTTTCTCTCTCTGTCTCTCTCCAGTGAGTGTGCATACCCTGTGACAAAACTCTAAAAAAAAAAAAAAAAGAATAAAGAAAAAATAAAAATCATCTTCAACATTTAAAATTTTGTTTTTTTGAATTATTATTATCAAGTTTACCTTCTACTTCAGAAAACTACATTATTTTTTCATTTAAAATAGTAATACAAATTTTATTTTTAAGGAATGCATTTATGAAATTAGAAGTCAATTTAAATATAAAATAGTGAATAAACAGTAGTCCAAGTAATACATTAAGATGAGAAAAACAGTACCACTCATCTACCATGCTACCGTCCCACTGCTGGTAATAAGCTCTTAAAATAATTACTTTTAAGGGCCAGCAGGTGGCATAGTGGTTAAGGCACTGGGCTGTCATATGACTGACCACAGTTTGAGTCCTAGATCTGGAGGTTTGAAACCCATGCTGACCATGTGTGCATGCATGCCCAAAATACCGAGAGGAGAATGGAAGAGAAGGAATTTCGGCATGGCTTCAGGGTGGTGATTTCTCACTTTCTCTGTCCAGTGAGTGCATGTGCCCAATAGCCAAAATTTTTCTAAAAAATAAATAAATAAAAGTAATTACTTAAAAAATTCCTCCATGAAGGGAACTCATTCTTTTTTTGTTATTTTCTTTTTAAACAACCAAACACTAAATATGTCAACATAACCAAAATCTAGGACTTTGTTAGATTTCAGAACCACTTCAACTCAAACCCAAATATTTTGTATATGAGTATTAAAAGATGAATCTGGCCTATAATTGGTGCTCAGTGAATATACAGTCCATAAGACATAGGACCAATAGGTCACTCATGCCTGCAATGACATTAATTTGTAGTAACTAAACAATATAGTACCTTATTACTTAATTCTCCAGAAGCATAAGAGGAGAGAAAAGGGTGTTCATGGGCTGTCCCCATTTTCAGCTGATTCAGTGTTCTGCAAGGGTTAAAAAAAAAAATCTCCCAAGACAATCAGTTAAAGGGAACTCCACTGTTCACTAGTCTAGGCCTGATTTGAATCTGATGCTAGAAGACTTTTGGCTCTTTATCCTTTGGATCCCTTGGGATGACCTTCAGCCAGTTTTAAATCAAGTAAAACAGTTATCTGTCTGTCCTCCTTATACCCTCCTTTCCCCTATTTTTTTTTTTAACTTGTATCTTAATGACTTTATACTCCTTCTGGTTGCATTCCAGTTTCTTGCTTTTCAGCTTTCTGCTATCCAATTCTAATCAGAAATAAGTTGAAAGAAAAATATGTGTAGAAAACTGCCAGAAGGCTAGGGTAGGATCTAGTCTTCTGGATTTTTAAAATTTTATCTCTGGGTCAACAGAATGCTATATACCTTGGCCAAATCATCTAGAGTTAATCCTTCATTTTATACAAATGTAAGATTAACAATTTGTTATTAGGCTTGTCAAGGAACGGATAAGAAACAGCTGAGGAAATTTAGATTCCAAATTTATTTTAGAAATGTTGAAGACATTGACTACTGTTAGCACACATTTAGTGTCCTGTTCCCACTGTAAGAACCTGGAGAATAAATTTCTCAGGTCTTAGTACTAGGAAAAGCTTTGTTTCTTCTGAGAATTGGTTTGCTATTATTTCATAGATACTGCAGATCTGCCTATTTTGTTTGTTTTTGGTTTGGCTGGGAAATTTAGAACCTAATTTATAACCTACTTTACCAAATATATGGTACTCTCATTTTTCATTTGCATATATTTACCTGGCTTCAACTTATTTTCTCTTTTCTTTGATCTACTCATGTATTTATTTACTTATCTTTTGAGAGATTTTTGCTATAGGGTATGTACACTCGCCAGAGAAGAGAGACAGAAAGCAAGAAATCACCCACCAGGGGAAATGGCCACACTACAATCTGTTCTCCTCCATTTTCCTCTCAGAATTCTGGGCATGCATGCACATGCACCCAACGTGAGTTTTAAGCTACGAGGTGTGGGACCCGAACCATGGTCAACTATGTGGGAGTCCAGCAACATAACCATTATGCCATCTGCTGGTCCTTACTCGTCTATTTAATTTTATGTGTTATGTGTGGTTTTGCATGAGTGTGTACATGTGAAGTATTATTTTTTAAATAGGGTATTATTTTGTTGCAACCCTCCTGCCTCAGCCTCCTAAGAAGCTAGCACCACAGGTGTGTGCCACCACACTGACTTTTGGGCTGGAAATCAAACCTGGGCCTCCCATGTGGTTTCAGCCTACCAAATAGCAGCATTCAATGTGCACTGCAACTATCAGACCTGTGTGTGATTTTTATAAGCTATTCAAGCCTTTTTTGGAACAAGACAGAAGAAATTAGAGACATACATCTGAATAAACATTGTCTTTCTTTAGCCATGATTTCCCATTGCATGTTCCTTTTTAAAAGTGCAGAGTTGAGATTCATAGATACTTGAAAATTTAAAAATCCTTTCCCCAGCCCTCAGAGCCATTCCTTTATTCTATTTTTATGGTAAATATTATAATTTCCTTGAATGATGCCATAAATTCTTTGGGAGAAATTGCTGAAACTCGCAGAGGAACATCTGTATTAGTGAAATTCATGACCATTGTTAAATATCTATCACCTGCCTTTCTGCTCTGAAGTGAATTGAACAACTCTAATTCCTAGGAGGTAACTATTATTTTATTGAAGGTCAACTATGTATCAGTTACATATGCTAATTACATAATGTATTACTTTATCTTTACAAAGAAAAAATTAATTTTCTCCAGAGAGAATTCTTACCTTGGTACTAGAGCTTCCAAGTAATAATGATGATGATAGTGAAAGAATTTATTATCACACTTCTAAAATTTAACTTACTGTGTGTTGGTCATTGTATTCCTCACTTTGTAAATAATATCTCCAATGAAAATCACACAAAACAAAACCTTAAACCTATATTACTTTACCTACCTTGGGACCCGGGAAGATTTAAAAGTGCTTGCTTTGGCTCAAAATTCTGCTGTAAGTACAGTGATAATTTCAGGTCATTGGCCTTTTGGTAATTCTTCAAGGCTTCAATTCTCAGCTCAATCACTTTGCCATGAAAGTCATTCTGAAAGAGGACATTTTTCAAAATTACTTAGGTAGTATTGGCTTTCTAAATCTACTGTTACTTGAACTCTCTTTACCCAGAAGTGTGAAATTATCCTATTATGCTCAGTCTTTAAAAGTTGGACAGAAGGTATTTGTGGTTTTCTCCCCACTTCAAATAGAACAAAATCAAAAACATAAAAAGCAATACTATTTATACCAAGTTACATGAAGTGAAGCTTAACACAGGTTTCTACAGCCATCTCTCCATGATACATTTTTTTAATTTAAAATATATTTTTATTTTATTATTCTTTTTTTTTAGAAATATTAGCTTTTTATTTTTCTTTTCATTTATCTTTTTAAATTTTTTTCATTTTATTTTCTTTTATACATTCAATTACATTATTATTTGACTTACAAAATGGATATTTCAACAGGTGAACACTTCACCCTAGTACAGTTGATAAAACTACAAAATATCTTCAACAGATAATACCACATTTATTTGTGCCATTAACTCTTTGCCTCCCTATTTTTCTTCTAAATGTCCTTCCTCAGACCGTCCTTTTTCACAAACACTATATCTGGTATTTACATCTATATACTGTGTTTCTATATCCTTTAATCAATTAGTTTCAGTCATAGAGTGTGGAAATTTGGTATATATTAAGTGGGGACATACAATGCCTCTCCTTCATAGCCTGGCTTGCTTCACTCAGCAGTAGATCTTCCATATTCATCCACTTCCTGTCAAAAGCCAGGGTTTTGTTGTTTTTTTATGGCTGAATAGTATTCCATTGAGTATATGTGCCACAGTTTTTCTATCCATTCATCTGTTCGTGGGCATTTGGGTTGTTTCCATACTTAGCAATTGTGAGTAGTGCCGCAATAAATATCTATGTGCAAGTACTTTTCCAATTAAGTATTCTTCTGTCCTTTGGGTAGACACCAAGGAGTGGGATTGCTGGATCATATGGTAGTTCTATTTGTAGATTTTTGAGGAATCTCCAAATTGTTCTCCACAGTGGCTGGACCAATTTACATTCCCACCAGCAGTGTAAGTGAGTTCCCCTTTCACCGCACCCCTGCCAACACTTATCGTGTTTTTTTTTTTTTTTTTTTTTTTAATCTTAGTCATTCTGACTGGGGTTAGGTGGTATCTCATTGTTGTTTTGATCTGCATTTCCCTTACAATGAGGGATGTTGAGCATTTTTTCATGTGCCTTTTAGCTATTCGTATGTCATCTTTAGAGAGTGGTTTTTTTCAACTCATTCTCCTGCCTTTTAATAGGATTGATCATCTTTTTTCGGAACAGCTGCTTGAGTTCCTTGTAAATTCTGGTTATCAGTCCCTTATCTGACACATAGTTTACAGAAATATTTTTCCATTCTGAGGGCTGTCTATTCACACTAATTACTGCATCTTTTTCCATGCAGAAACTTCTTAGTCTGATGTAATCCCACTTGTCTATTTTGGGGATTATCGACTGTGTTTTGGGGGTCTTATTTAATAAGTCTTTCCCTACCCCAATCTCCCAGAGTTTCCCCAGTGTTTTCTAGGAGCAGTTTTATTGTTTGAGGTCTTAGATTTAGATCTTTGATCCACCCTGACTTGATTTTTGCCAGAGGTGAGAGGTAGGGGTTCAGATTAATCTTTCTGCAAGTGGAAATCCAGTTTTTCCAGCACCATTTGCTGAAGAAGTTTTCCTTTTCCCACTGGATTAACTAGTATCCCTTGTCAAAAATCAGTTGACTGTATGTTTGGGAATTAATTGTTCTTTTAACTTTTTTTTCTCATGATTTATTTCTTTTAGAAGGATAATTGATAATACAGTAGGAGGAAGTTGGGTTTAACAATATCAAGCTTGGGGCCGGCAGGTGGCGTGGTGGTTAAGGGCGCTGGACTCCCACACGGCTGACCGTCTGACCGTGTTTTGAGTCTCAGTCCTGGCGGCTTGCTTTTTCACTTTCTCTCTCTCTCTCCTTCTCTTGTCAAATTTAAATAAATAAATAAATAAATAAAATTAAATAATTCTTTTTTAAAAAGTAAAGCTAAAAGCATTTATGTTCTATAAATAAAAATGTATCCCATGTTCAGCCTCGGAAGACCTTTGTACCTGAAGGATGTTGGCTTGTTCTTGATATTTGACCCATTCCATTTTCCTCTGTTGCTTTTCCTGGTGGAAGAAAGAGCCTCTGGGTGACAAAGTAAATTGAGATCAGAAATCAGAAATCAATATACTATAAAAAACTCATAGCAGAATTATTGTGTAATAGACTCACAATAAAGCATTTTAAAATAATTTCTCCTTGGGACCAGCGGTTAGTGTAATGGCTATGTCGCTGGACTCCCATGTAGTCAACCGCAGTTCGAGTCCCAGACCCAGTAGCTTAAACTCATGCCCGACACGTGTGTGTGTGTGTGCCCAATATCCTGAGGGGAGAAAGGAGGAGAAGGAATTGCGGCGTGGCCATCTCCCCAGGGGGTGATATCTCGCTTTCTGTCTCTCTGTCTCTCTCTGTCTTTCTGGCGAGCACATGCGCCCTATAGCAAAAGAAAAAAAAAAAAAGAAAAGTTCTAATTGGCTTCTCCTAGCTTCTCCTATATAATCCACCTTTTAAAAGGTAAAATCTAAATGAGGATGATCATTTTCTGTGAATGACTTGTTATGCAAAGATGAGAAATGAATGTGATACATCTAAATAAATTTTCAAAAAAAATTAATAAATATTCTGACATCACACAGTATTGTGGAGTTGTCATTGTTGGTATAGCTTCTTTCACTTCACTTTAGCTAACATTATTTTCCAGATCTTTGAGATGTCACTCTAAATCAAATATGATATCCTAAGAAAACTAGATTACTTATACAAATTTACATTGGTCAGGGGCACACCATAACTGCTGCATTAAATATTTCTAGTTTGTCAGCTCTAAAATCTGCTACTGTTCAAAGTGACTGTACTACCTTCCTCATTTCCTTCACTTTCTCTGCAGATGATGTTTCCAATTCATTCTTGGTCTTCATAGTTGATGAGGGGGATTTGAGAGCCTAGGATGAAAGAGAGCTAAAGGAATAGAAGGCCCCAGGAAAGATGTACAATATCTGAGCAGACTATAAGTCCGGTATATCCTTAAGACCCAGATCCTACCTATCTGTCTACCCAAATTAGCCTTGATTGTTAATAGGCTGTTTCCAGCTGTGTGGGATGAGCGATCTTAACATTTTAAGTACTTGATGTACACTTGCCTTTCCATCCTGCAAGTCTGCCTTGGTTTTTATCTGTGGTGTTTTTTGTTGATCAATGAGATCTTCTGTCTCGAATGTCTGTGGAAAGACATTTTGACAAAGCTTTAAATCAGTGGTAATTAATGAGCAAAGTGGAAAAACAATACAGGTCAAGATTTTTGGCTCCTGCCAATCTGCAGCTTCTCAGGGCCCCAAATGAAAAATGTTCTACCTAAGGGGGTTCAGGATGTAATGAGCCCTTTCATTTGGTCCCTTGAGTATAACTTAGGATAATAAAAACCATTTACTGAGCCCTTAATATATGCCAATCACTACTGTAAGCTACTTACTACTTTATAATACTTACTCTCACTACTACATTACAGATGTGCTTATTTAAAACTCATAGCTCTTTGGGGACCATTTTCATTTCCATTTTATAGATGAGAAAACTGAAATTTGGGGAGTTTTAGTCATTTGTTTAGAGCACACGGATAGGAAAGTACAGAGCTGTAAATATGAACCAGATCTTTGTGACTCTGAGAAATGTGTTTCTAATGTCTAGGCATGCAATTCTCCATTTCTCCCTATCCAAATATGAGTAAGAGACAATTGATCACAAGCTAAGGTATATGGACATCCCTTATAAAAAGTCATTCAGAAGCTCTGAGAAGCAAGCTGGCTTTTGAAGAGAAGTAGTTTTAAAACATTTCCTATCATAAGGACTCAAAAACTTAGTAACTAAAACTTCTAGCAATTCATAGAACTAGTTAGTAGCTGCCACTGAAAACTACGAGCAGATCTCAGAACAAAATGCATGGTTGAAGGTATCTTGATTATTTATAGAAAGGTGAAAATAAAAAGAAAAAAGCCAATTATCAATTAGAGGCCAGAAGAATGGAGGGAAGAGACAAATAGAGAAAATTTGGTTAATGAAAACAAAATTACAGATAGATAAGAGGGATAATTTCTTATTTTATGAAGTACAGTAGAGTGAATATATTGATAGTTAACAATTTAATGCATACCTCAGAATAGTTTTAAAAAGAGGATTTTGAATATACCTAACACAAAGTAAAACAAATGGTTGCAATGGATATACCAATTACTCTGATTTAATTGTTGCATATTATATTCTGTCTTTTTTTTCTTTGAGAGACAGAAAGAGACAGTAAGACAGCGAGAAATCATTCCCCAGGAGGATGGCCATGCCACAATCCCTTATCCATTCTCCTCTCAGGATTTTGGGCATGCACACAGGCACCCAGTGTGAGTTTCAAGCTCCCTGGTCCAGGACTCGAACCACAGTCAGCCACGTGGGAGTCTGGTGCCATAACCACTACACCACCTGCTGGCCTCCATATTGTATTCTTGTAATGAAAAGTCACATTGTACTCCATAAATTTGGGCAATTATTATATGTAAAGGGAAAAAAGCAGAGATCACATCAAACAACTGTTTTTATCACAAGACACAATCTGTTCTAGTTTCATAGCTTAGTCTACAAAGGAATCCTTCTCTCTCCAGGATTTCCCAGCAAAAATGGTCTAATATTGTTATCTTAAACTGTCTAGTGATTGTTGTAAAATAACAGGGGCATTTGGGTTAATTTATTAATTAATTTATTCAACTCACATTTATCTACTATGTTCCAGGTAGTCTGCTAAGTGCTAGGGATTCAGACAAAGCAATCAAGATGATATAATGTGTTTATAATATTAAAATGTGTTATAATAATATGTTTATAATATAAAAAGTGCTCTGGAGAACATGAATATAGTTGTAAAATAGAAAGTAATTGGAGGATGCCTTATTTTAAATGGTATAAACAAGAGGGAATTTTCTAAGAAAGAGACATTTAACCTGAGACCTGAAGGATGAGAATGAGTTAGCCATGAGAAAATGTCATTATAGACAGAAGGTAAAGCAAGATCAAAGGCCTTAAAGTAGGATGTTTTAGCACAATTCAGAGACCACAAGGAAGTGAATGTGTATATTATCTGATGAAGATAATTTTATACTTTTATCAACTGGATTAGGGAGAAATATTCACATGTTGAAATACACATTTTGTAAGCTAAATTATGTGATTGAATGTATAAAAGAAAATGAAATTTTAAAAATATTTTTAAAAAAAGAAAGCAAGAGGAGGAGTTTTGAGAGTTGTCTAGAAGGTGGACAAAAGCCAGATTATGCCACAACAAGGAGTGACTGTAAAGGTTTTCATGAGTATAATGCTTTAATTGTTTTAAAAATATCCCTTTGACTTCTGTGCAAAGAATGGATTAGAATGAGGCATAAGTGGAAGCAGGTACATGAAAAAAATGAGGATGAAGCCCATAGGAAAGGGAGGTTCTTTCCATTGTGATCTAGAGGACAATACTTTTTTTTTTTTTTTTTTTTTTGAGAGTTTTTTGCTATTTGGCACTTGCCAGAAACACAGAGAGAGACAGAGAGACAGAAAGTGAGAAATCACTCCCGAGGGGGGATTGCCACGCCACAATCCCTTCTCCTCCATTCTCCTCTCAGGATCTTGGGCACACACACACACACACAAATGCCCAGCGTGGGTTTAAGCCACCGCATCTGGGACTCAAACCACGGCCGACTACAGGGAGTCCAGCGACGTAGTCATTATGCCATTTGCTGGCCCCATGGAAGACGATACTTTCAGCATACCTTGTTCCATAGCATCTCCATTTCCTTCCGAAGCATCTTGTTTTTCCTTTCCTGTTGGTGGTGTGTCGGGGAAGCAAACAGACAGAAACATATGTTTGTTCAGTCATTAAAGTAAGGTGGGAAGAAATTACTAATAATGATGAGAAAGGGGTTCAGGGACATAGTCAACCCAGAAGAAGTTCATGAATTGACCTGCCTCAAACCTAAGAGCATGAGAGATAAGTTTAATGTTGATGATAATGTTGATGGTTAAAAAAATAACAAGTTATTTGAATAATAACTTTCATTATGGTGATTATGAAATGGTATCAATAGAAATTCTTATGCTTAAGATGTTTTCATCATATAACAATTTCTCTAGGGCTTAAACCACTAATTTTTAATTTTGAAGATTCTTTAAATTGTTGATTTTTAAAATGTAAGACATTCTCAGAACAAGCCATTTGTTTTATTTTCATAAACATTTCTATTCTTTCTGAAATGTGAAGAATTAATATGCTCATATTCATTAACCCCTAGATGAACAGTTGTAAAAATGTCAAATAATATAATTTTTTTTAGTTAGTCCTTGCTCTTGTCAATATTTCCTCTTTTTCCCTTTGGACCACTTTGGACTTTCTAGATCAATGAGATATGAGTGTTGGGGCATCAAATGCTAGAAATGAATACTTTTTCTTTTCACATGTGGCAGTGCAATAGAACTGAATCCTCTTTTGGAGGCCATTCTCTGGAATACCCAGCAATTTCTTACCAGGTTCTGTTTCATCTCCTCTGCTTCCTTTATTAGCTCTATGACTGAGGATTCTTCACATCCCTTCCCTGCCATGATCTGTCTCATGATCTGCAGACTAAAATGAAGAGAGACATTATAAATCATACATATGTCCTACAAGAAAATATTAAAATTCTACAAGATGTCAGAAAATACTCTACTATGAAAGACATAGAAGGTGTCTATGACTAAAATGATTCTATTCTTCATTGACATTAGATTTAGCTTTGTGCTATATAATGAATTCCATGTTCTTTAATAATCACAAGTTAGGTCTCCAACAATCAGTGAGATCCCATTCTACTTCCTCAGAAGAATGTTTTGGTGTATGATGACTCTGGAGGAGAAAGGGGTGGTTCTGCTCCTGAAAAAGAGGAAGTTGATGAACCTACTGTCTTAAAGATAAATCCCAAAGTTACTCTATACCTCATGTTGGTCTACTTCCTCATATCCCCTTGATTCTCAAAATAAACACATTTAAGTTTATTGGGAAAACCATTTAAATCCTTATGGTAGCTGCAGAGTACAAGTCATTAAGTTTCTGACAAAATTTGAATCATTATTAAATCTTTGTAAGAGAAATATTCTTTAAAGGCTTTAATTAATTCATGTTTCTGTCCCTTTTACTGATTCCTCTCAAATTCTAATCAGAGAGTCAGTCCT
The DNA here is from genome assembly GCA_026018925.1 of Tupaia tana. Lineage (NCBI taxonomy): Eukaryota > Metazoa > Chordata > Mammalia > Scandentia > Tupaiidae > Tupaia > Tupaia tana. The sequence goes on along the minus strand of JAKSZU010000001.1, from coordinate 231,670,904 downwards.
TTGAATTCTCCTGTCCTAAGAAGTTTGTGTTGCTGGGTTGTAAGCTCCTGTTTGACCACAACTCTCTGCCTGGCTTTTGTTGTCCAAAAACCTAAGTTGGGACCAGCAGGTGGCATGATGGTAAAGGTGATGATGAACACTCCCGATGGCCGACCACATTCAAGTCCTGGAACTGGTGGCTTGCTTTTTCACTTTCTGTCTTTCTCTGTGTCGCTCTCTGGTCAAATTAAAAACTAAATGAATTAATAAACAAAATTAAAACCAAACCAAAACAAACAAACAAAAACACCCTGAATTCCTTGAGATGCTAAGAAAGATATGGAATGAAGGTAGACATATTGAGGTGAGATTTTTCTAGAAATAAAGAAAACTGTGTAAAGAGCAGTGTGAATTTTCTAGTAAAGACCATAACTACCTAGTATGTTTAGAGGCTAACCCTCATTCAGAGGGCTCTATAAAAGATTGCTGTTCCATCTCACGGCATAGGAAGAGCAGCATAATCTTTCCTAAAGTGATTCTACAAGCATGAATAAAAAAGCTATCAGTGTGACCATGATAGACGTATGCTATTAAGGGCTCATTCCTGTTTTTTTTTGTGTGTGTGTGTGTTTTTTTTTTTTTTTTTTTTGTGTGTGTGTGTGGGCACCCTAAAGAGCAAAAGTAATAATGAGTATATATTAAGTGTAGCTCCAATGAGATAAGGCTGAGCCATATTTAATTCTACTAAAAGAAGATGAAAGATTTCTTGTCATCCTGATTTTCTGGTTATATGTTTGTTTGATTTTTACATACTACAGCTAAATGTCCAAACCTGTTAATTAAAGAAAAAAAAAGTAAAATTACTACTACCAATCTAAGAAGTTTAAGTTCTCCAGCCCTTCTATCTATAAGAATCCCGAGTAGGGAGCCATTACCTTCTTTGTTTTTCTTCCAAGTTAGACATTAACTTCTGGAATAAAAGGTCGTTCTTATCCTCTAGAGGTTTTAGCATCTCTAGCAGTTCCTGTTTCCTTAGCTTTAAATCCTCATTCAGTTCCTTCAAGTAGTTGTCATCTATTTTAGAACTTCTGTGGGAAGAAACACCATTTTAAATATCTGCCTTTAACCTGGGTTAATAGTGAGAGACCCTCTTTTCCCTCCTGTATAGTTAGCGTTTAGCAGCTTCCATCAAAGACTCACCTTATTTTTGAGGGCATGTAAGATCCTGAAGAGTTTGTACCACTTATCATTTTGAAGGGAAATTTCTATGCTAAGAATAAAGACGACTTCTGAAAAAATGTGCTGCCTTTTCCCATTCAGTTACGTCATCATTTTTTTGTGTGTGTACTGCTGATCTTGAAACCCTATTGCACTGGACTGATTATAGCTACACTTGAGGTCACAATGGCCCTAAAACAAAAATCAACATGCCTTTTATGTAACCTCAACATCAATAGCAGCTTGTCAACTGAAAATACTTACTATATCTGAGCACTTCTTATCTCAGCTTTAGCCAAACCCCTAAAATTGTATTCTGAAGTCTTTGAGTGAAGAGGATAGAATCACATTGTCTCTGCATTATGGAATTACTACTGTGTTAGAAAATGGGGGCTTGTTGGGACCAGCAGTTAGCGTAATGGCTATGTCGCTGGACTCCCACGTAGTCGACCGCGGTTCGAGTCCCGGACTCGGTGGCTTAAACTCACGCCGGGCACATGTACGTGCATGCCCAAGATCCTGAGAGGAGAATGGAGGAGAAGGGATTGCGGCGTGGCCATCCCCTCTAGGGGGTGATTTCTCGCTTTCTATCTCTCTGTCTCTCTCTGTCTGTCTGGCGAGCGCATGCGCCCTATAGCAAAAACCTCTCCAAAAAGAGAAAATGGGAGCTTGTCAAACAGAACTCATCAACACCATCTCTGATGGCAACAAACCTCTATGGAATGCTTACTCTCTATGGGGCACAATATGAAGGTTTCAAATGTGAGTTAAGTCATGTTAGCTGCAAGTATTAACAGCATTTCCATCTAATTTCTAGTGGTGTTCTTCAAAGTAACTTGAATTCTTAGTCTTTGTGGAAATCTTAAATGCAGAGTATTCTAGTGGAAATAATGCAAGACTTAATTTGTCAGAACTTGATTTGGATCTCGGCTTCACTGTGAACTGTTAGCAAGTTCATAAATTCTCTGTGTCTCACACTGCACTTTTGTAAAAATTAACATGGTAATATTGACCTGATAAGTTTGTTGTGAACAAGAAGTATAATACTATGTAAAGAGCCTGGCTCATGTTAAAAGTGTTCACATTTTAGTGGGTTTTTGTTTGTTTGGCTTGGGTTTTAGGATTAAACAATGCCCCAATTAAGTGGTTAGATTTAAAAAATGGTTTATCTGAAGCTTAAGCTTCAGTGCCCATCATTTTCACAGACTTTTAAAAAAGGCTCTGAACTTCATTTTGTATTCATAATTTTGTATTGTCTTTTGGAAAGAGATTTTTTTTCCAAATTGTATATGCTTTAGGATTCTACAAATCCTGGACCTACCGTTGATTAGACAGGCACAGATCTTTCCTAAGTATCCTCTTCCACCAAAACTTCTTATGCAATCTCTACAAATACCATTTTTCAAGCATACATGTGTCACTTGTAAGTTTTATATGATACCTAGTGTGTATTATATTAAATTAGAACTGTTGTATCAGGTCAATCATAATTCACATAGGTTGCCCTAGGAATTTCTACAAAATGTTTCAAGTGAATGAAGGTAAACAACCTCTTTACAGTTAAAAGAAAGAACTGGGTGGACTAATTATTATTAGTAGCAATCTTAGATTACTCATGTGGCAGGTGATAACAAATAGAGGACAAAAATGGCATTGATCACTTCAGCATAGCTTTTTAAAATTTCATGTTGTGACATTTGGCAGAACTATGATAGAATTTAAAAATATTTAATGGGCAAGCAACATCCTAACTCACCTTCCTTTCTGTCTTTGCCTGTGAATTACTTAAAGAGGAAGAACACTTGTTATTCTGATGTGTTCTTTTCTATAGCCAATCAGAACTTCTTATTTCCTAATGTTCCAATTCCAATGCCCATTTGTTCAACTTGCAATATGACTTCCAAGGAGAATATTTGCCTGATAAAAATATAGAGAGACTTTGGAGGAAAGAGCTTAAAAATCAAAAACTATATTGAGAGGGGATAATTTATGTACAACATTGTCCTCTGGAACAGTAGACAAGGGGGATGAAGCTGTAAATGACAATTAGAAGTGGAAGGAGTGAAGTTAAACATTAGTTTTTTTCAAGTAGAAAGTTTGGCCATCTGGGGCCAGCAGGTGGCATGGTGGATGGGGTGCTGGACTTCTACATGGTCAACCACAGTTTGAGTCCTGAACCTGGTGGCTTGCTTTCTCACTTCCTCTCTCTCTCTCTTTCTCTGGTGAGTACATGTGTTGTATAGCAAATTAAAACATAATAATTAATTAATTATTTTAAAGAAAGAAAGTTTCTTCATCTGTTGATTGAGAAGGTGTCTTAGGAAATCTTGGAAATGTGATGATTTGAGATTTGGAATAGCACCTAAGTCAACCAGGCAAGAGTGAAAGGATTACCAAATATTGCTAAGGGTCAAGGTGAGTTTGGAAAGTACAGATTTATCATGGCATGAATCAGTAGTTAAACCGTTTTCTTCAGCAGTATCTAACAAACTAGAAGCCATAGTACAGAGAATGGATTGTTGTTTGACTCTGGGTTGGGACTTGGCAGAATGGGTAAGAAGAAATCAAGTGAGGAAAGAGACTAAGAGTGCTAGTGAGAATATCTGTTAAAAAGTCCATCATACTGTTCAGGCTATTCAGGTAAGAGAGTGAAGGGGGGGGGGGGGGTGAATAAGAGGGGAAACTAGAAAAGGGTTGCAATTAAGGAGGATGAGGTTAGAAGTATAGAGGTTATGGTCAATGACATACTTCTTATGAAACAACTTGTGAAACCTTATGCTGTCGAGATAAATTCTAGTAGCAATTCAAAAAATTTGTTTTTTCAGTAAATTTTCTGTCTCTTGCTTTCCATCGCTGCATATGATTTACTGGAATTCATGTGGTCCCTCAAAATAGGCCTTTTGACAAGCTATTCACAATGACCTCACCCAACAATATAGCATTTGATTTTAGTATCTGTTAAGAAAAAGTGTGATTGCTCTATAATTAGAGAACTCAGAGAAATACCATTTTAGTGTTAGTTTTGGCAGTAGAAAATCAGATTAGTCTAATTAAGCCAGGTCTCCAAGAGTAGAGGCAATTACTTTCATATTAATGTAAAAAAGGAGAAGCTTTCCCACCTTTGCCTCTCTCAGCTTCAGTTGTGGTAACAAAATTATAAAATTCCTCAGTCAGGAAACTCAAGGACCTTCTGGTTCTCTCTGACCCAAAGCCAGTTCAATCCTTGAGGGGATTATGAATTCCATTAGCTAAAATAAAGAGAGAACCACTGGTAAAATCATAATAGCAAAAATTCTTGGCTCTTGAGAACAACGTTCCACATGGTGCCAGTGAAGTAGATTTTTGCAGGGAATGAAGATTTTCTACTGATAATTCAGCCTCCAACAAATGAGTTAGCGGTAGGGAGCCCCCACTGCACCCCTAGCCTCCTATCTCTCATTCTGTGTCTCAGTTCCTGTCTCTCCCTGCTTCTGCCTTCCCTTTTTTATGTAATTTTTCCTTTTTACACTTTTTTTAAAAGGCAGTTTTTCTCTGGCTCTTGGCTCCACCCCTTATCTTGTTAATTTTTGCTCTGGTCCTTCCACCAGGCAGAAGAAGCTGGGCGGGCCTTCAGAACACTGCTCCACATGGCGCCAGTGAAGTAGATTTGCGCGCCGCGTGGTTTTCTATTTTGTGATTTTTTTTTTTTAAAAAAAAAGAACAGTAATTACAATTTTTTTTTAAAATTTTTTGTCTTTTTTTCTCCTTTTGTTGTTGTTTCTCTCTCCCTTTTTCATTTTCCTTTTTCTTGTCTCTCCACCGTCCAATATCCATTCAATGTGTTCTTAGACGGATCTAAGAGCACTGTAGCTAAACATTCAAATACTAACAGGGTTAGATTATTCCCCAATATCTACTGAAACTGCTGCACCAGCGATCACAACAGAATGGCAAAGAGATTCTAGATCACCTCTGCTTGCTCCTGAACATTTAGACTGAACTTCAAGAATTTGAAAGAAACACATCATCCACCAGATGACAAGAAATCACTGCTGGATCATGAGAAATATGGGAAAATGAGAAAATACCTCTCCTCCAAGGGAAAAGAGTAACTCTTCTTCATCCACAAGCAGTTTGGTGAAAATCATGGAAATGTCTGATAAGGAATTTAGAGCATTCATAATGTTGAAGCTAACAGAGATGGAAGAGAAGAGAGATAATGAACTGCTAAAGAGAAAGGAGAAAGAAGTTGCCGAGTTCCAGGAGATGAGGAAATTCTTGCAAGATCTAAAAGAGGAATTACACACTTTACAAAAGACTCAAACGGAACTGCTAGAGATGAAGTCTATAATACAAGAAGTCAAAATCTCCCTTGAAAGTATTAAAAGCAGACTAGATCATTCAGAAAATAGAATCTCAGATGTAGAAGAGAAAATGGCTGGCTTAGAAAAGTCCACCACGAAGACTGAGAAAATGGCTCAAAAATTTGAGAATGATATGCGAGAAGTACTGGATACCATCAAACGTCCAAATATCCGGATAATTGGCATTCCAGAAGGTGAAGAGACCCATAAGGGCATTGATAATCTATTCCATGAAATCCTGCAAGAAAACTTTCCAAACCTAGAGAGGCATTCGAAGATCCAGTCCCAGGAAATACAAAGGACCCCAGATAGAATCAACCCAAGGAGATCTTCTCCAAGACACATTATAGCCAGGTTGACCAAAACCGCAGACAAAGACAAGATACTAAGATTGGCAAGAGAGAAACATCAAGTTACCTACAAAGGACATCCCATCAGGCTAACAGCAGATCTATCATCGGAAACAATGCGAGCGAGGAGAGAATGGGAAAATATATTCAAGGTGTTATAAGAGAAGCAATTTCAGCCTAGAATACTGTACCCGGCAAGATTATCTTTCACGTGGGAAGAAAAGACAAGAATATTCTCAGATAAACAAAACCTGAAAGAATTTACCAGCACCAGACCAGATCTCCAAGAAGTTCTCAAGGGTGTACTGTATCAGGAAAATTAAACACAGACACACGGAAATAAGAGTCCAAAAACTAAGAAAGTGGCCAACTTAATCATAGGGACACGTCTGGAGTTGAATATTATATACCAGAATTTAACCAGGAAAATTGAACCAGAACAGAAGGTAAAAGTACATGAGACTGATAGGTTCATGCACGTACCATTTGAACAGAATTCTAACCTGTTTCCTGGCTTTAAGCAAAATTCCTTGGCATTTCTTTGATTTAAGTTAAAACTGGTTTTCTTAGTAGTAATGAGTGAACTCACCATTGAAAGTAGTTAGATTATGTAGGAAATTGTGTGATCAATGCAATGTGGCTGGGAAGGGAATGAAGGACAGTTGTGGACACTGGAGGTGGTGTGCGAGGAGGGTGGGAAGGGACAGAGGGTCAGAAAGAGGGATGGAAATATTTCTAGGAACTAGAAATGGAAAATGTTTTGTAATGTGCATGATTGAGTCACTATGCAGTGTGTAAAGTTTCAGGAAAAAAAATATATATTTATTCAATGACTGCAGTAGAATATGTAGCCCCAGCTAGGTGCTACTTTATAAGATGCATAAAGTTAGACTTGTGTTCATGGAAATGTGGATGTCACCTGTGTTTGCTATGAGGATATTTGGATTGATTAGGGTCTTTGGTGATTCAATAAAATGTGGGGGGAAAACAGTATAGAAAGCAAACATAGATACCAGAGACAGTGTGGGAGGAGAATGGGAGATGGCAGAGGGTAAGAGATATGGAATCAAGGATGGGGGGGGGGGGAGCTAAACATACAGAAAACAAGGAAGATCATCTGCTGACAATAACATGTTTGTTGATGTGCTGGATTGAGACAATATACAGTGTACTCTGGATGGAAAATCTCATTTTGTATGCTGTAATGATGTACAGTGAATGAATGCAAATAAATAAATTGAAATTAAAAATATATATATACAATAGTATTAACCAAAAAAAAAATTCTTGGCTCTTAAAGATCACCCACATATCCCTTTCTGTTTGTTATGACCATATTTTTGGGGGGGTGGAGGGTACCTTTTCTTTAGCACTTGCTATAACTGTCTCAATCCAGGCTGTACCTACACTTGGAGTGAACCTAGGGAGTTGAAAAGAGTGAGATAAATTTGAGGACTTTCTGTTACTGTTGACATCTCTTTAAAAATAGTATGTTCGCTCAGTGTGTCCAAATACTTAGTACAATGATTTTCAAACTGAAGTATATAAACTTTCACAAAGACTTTACAGAAATCTGGAAGCAAAAGTAATTCTTAGAGGATCTTTTCTTGGATCCTCAATTTTCTCAAGTACTCTATATCGAAATGGATCTACCTGAGAATGCCACTTTTCTCACCTTCCCTTTGCCAGTCACCTTTCACTTACTTTTAAAAGAATGGAATATCTCCCAACCAGTTGGAATCTTACTTCAATGACTTGCTTTAGGTGCGTGTAAAAATATCTAGTGTATTAAACTAACCACAATTCAAAATGTTGGGATTAAAGAGAGTGAGTGACAATGACTAGATTACAGATTATTTTTCGGGTAAGGTGGTGTTCAATTATTTGCTATTAACAAAATTGAAGGGAGAGCTAATTGAACTGTCAGGTTATATTTATTAAAATTAAATTTTTATGATGAATTACTATATGATTTTTGGCTTTCTGAAGTATTAATCACACTTACAGAATCTTTGGCACAGAAAAAGGTGTGCCCTTCTCAACTCCAATACCCTTCTCAGTCACAGACCAATGGCATTATGAGGTCTTAAAGTAGTTACTCTCTTGCAGTATTTGCTTAAAATATGTAAAGTTTTTCTTGCTATTTCTGGTTTATAATTCAAGAGGTCAAAGATTTGAGTAACACTGTTCTAACAAAATACTTTCCATTCCTATCTACTTATTTGTGTAAACAAGTTTTCTCAGTGAGTACTATATGTAAAGCAAAGCATGTAAGTACAATTGATGCTGAAACCTTTTAATTATTATGATTATTTTAAGTTTCTTTCATAAGAGGGAGAGGGAGACAAGCACTCTCAACAGGGTCTCAGATCACAATCTTCCCCATCTCCCCAGTCTTTCTCATGAGCTAGAGTTGGGGCACACATGCCCAATGTGTACAATTGTCCCATGAACCGAACCCATGATCTTCCATACGGATCCAGCATTGCTTGTGCAGTGCATTACCACTGTACCACTGAGTCGGCCCTGATTCTAGCAATAAGTAATACTCTTCTAATTCTAGCAATAAGTAATACTCTCCTATAAATACATGAACTGAGGGAAAAAAAACCTATCCATCAAACTAATAAAAGCATTTCTAAAATATATATCATATGCAATATATAAAATCCAATATATATATATGCTTTTGTCAATTGTATACTAATGAAATTATTATACTCACTCAAATCTAGAGAAATTTTAATACATAGCACCTTAAGGTCACAGGAAATAAAATAAAATTTCAATATACATATATACTTATTTTACAGAGAAATATGATAGGATGTTTTAAAAAAATACTTAAGCATAGCATACATTGCATCAGAATATAGTTCTATCAGGTAAGTGTGACAGAAACATGAGTTCAAGGAGAAAATGTAAAAATTTTGACACTGAGGAAGAATTTATTTATTTAGAATTGATTTGGTATGGATATTTAAGCTTCATTGGATATATTTAAAGTGATATTAAAGATATATTTGAAAACGCAAATCTTATAATACACCAGATATATTTGAGAGCTATTTAAAATTAGAATAAAAAATTTTAGATGTCAACTTAAAAAATTGTAAAATGGCATCTACTTTTTAAAAATTATTCTAAAACACACAAACAGGGGACCAGCAGGTGGTGTAGTGTTTAGGGTGCTGGACACTCCCACATAGCCAACCGTGGTTCGAGTCCTGGACCTGGTGGCTTGCTTTCTCACTTTCCTTCTCTCTCTGTGTGTGTCTCTTTCTGGTCAAAATAAAAAATAAATAATGAATAAATAAAATTAAATAATCCTTTAAAAAAAACACACAAAAAAAGATGTAAAGACCACTGCTCTAGGGCAGAGGATCTATGGTGCTGACAGGATTTAAGAATTACGTACAGAACTTGTAAAAGCTGCAAATTTCCAGGCTCATCCCCCAGAGAACCCAAGTCTGTAAATCTGGACATTGTGTGGTTTTAATGAGTACTCTCTGGTGATTCTGATGTGGGATCTATGGACTGGTCATTGAGAAATACTGCTTCAAGGTTCCTTCACAGATCAGAAAGCATCAGCAGAAAGCTGCTTCCTTGAATATTTTTTTTTCGGTGTAATTTGTAGAACTGCCTCCTCTGAGTCATATTTTGTGTCACACCTTCACCTTTCACTTGAGGTGCCCTGAAAAAGTTTTATGAAATCACTCTTTTTTTTGTAAAGAAAATTATTCAGGATAGTCCATGGCCAGCTTTCCTCAGCCACCATTGCTGTCCACACATCATAAATTTCTTTCAGAATTAGGGACTAAAGAAAGTGTAGCTTCTTTGAGGGGAATATTGGCATGCATTTTTCCATAGGGACAAATTAGTAAATTCATTTTGTTTTTCTTTTCTTCTAATTTACTAGGGAGCTCAGAAGCATTTTTGTGGCTTTGGATGTTTGACTCCTTACTCCTATTTATGACCTTTAATTAAAATTTTTCTTGGTCTTGATTTTTAAAATAAAATTTTACTTACTTTTGTTTTTATTTTCATAAATCACCTCAATCCTTTATAGAAGAGAATAAATTAGTAAACAAATGAACAAAAATCATTCTGTATATAGTTTTTACATAATGGATACAATTGAGTGGAGCCAAAAGCTGAACCAAATGTTGTAGTTTATTTGGTGTATGTGTGTACATCTATAAACAAACCTTGCTTTGCCGTGGAAGTAGAAAATGGATTGATGGCATTTACTGTTATATTTTTGGTAACTCACTGTAAGGAGTATTGGAATTTTAGGTGCACAGCTGGGTAAGGGGGAGTGGGATAGACTAGATGGACTTAGGAGGGTGTCTGGATGCCAGTTCCATCAAGGACTTGTAGTACATGACAAATAGGAAGTGGAAGTAGGATATTTCAGTATGAAACTATCCAATCAGTCAAGTGTTTACTGGTCCACAGAATTTATCCCAAAGGAGGTCTAGAGCCCATAGATAATGACTATACAAGTGTTGGTATTCCTACAAATATATCTGAAATATCTTAAGAATCTGTAAAAGTAATTTTTGCTAGCAGGTAGAGACTAAAAAATGTATTTAAGAATAATTTCTTTATTCTACATTTGTTCAGTCCTATTAGATATTTTAGACCTGCCTAGCCCCAAGATTATGAAGTCAAATGAGACAAATAAAGACAAAATTCTTGCTCTTAGGATTTTCAGGGTTTAGATCAGAATCCAGCATGGACTGCTAGTCTCCTTTTGTAAGTTAGAAAATGATGCCACCTCTAGGCAAGTAGAGTTTCTCCGTGTTATACCTGGTAAGGGGGAGAGAGGAGGGCAGATCTCATTGGCCTCCTTAGTGAAGAGTGTCTTTATGAAGGAACCACCTGCACAACCATAAGCAGGCTAGGTGCTCTAAATGAGAGAAGCTGGTGAGGTGGAGATGATAAATGCAAACGTGGAGCCCATTGCATGGTGGGGACTGTGAATGGTTGGAAGGTAGCAGAGGCTTTGTCTACAGTGGGGTATGGGAATAGTGAGTCAGTGCCAGCTGGGAATACAGACCGAATCCTGCCAGTTCTTAATGACTTTTAAGAGAAGCTGATGGACCAGCAGATGGTATGATGGTTGAGATGCTAGACTCCCACTTGGCTGGCTGAGGTTCAAGTCCCAGACCTGCTGGGTTGCTTTCTCACTTTCTTCCTCTCTCTCCCCCTAGTGAGCACACATGCCTGTGTATTTTCTTGTGTGTGTGTGTGTGTGTGTGTGTATATGACTTCTTCGCTTTTAAACATATAGACTAAGCACACATTTGTGGGCTGTGTTTGGTCTGTAGGCTCCCATTTTGGAAATTCAAGTCAAGATAAATTAACCAGTATTTTTCTGTGGTAAGATTTTCTTTTCTTTATTAATTTTTTGAAGATTTTAATAAAATTTAATGTAATGTTTTAGTTTTGCTGCAACATGACATTTGTCTTATCAAGTCTTTTCTTCTGGAGACCTGCAGGTGGCATGGTGGTTGAGGCATTGGACTCCCACATGGTTGACTGTAGTTCAAGTCCAAGACCCAGTGACTTAAAAATCACACTGGACACGTGTGTGCATGTGCCCAAAATCCCAGCAGGAGAATGGAGGAGAAGGAATTGTGGTGTGGTCATCACCCTGGGGGTGATTTCTCACTTTCCCTCTCACTGCCTCTCTCTATTTCTTGCTGGTGAGTGCACGTGCCCAATGGCAGAAATCTTAAAAACAAACAAACAAAAACTTCTGTATAGCAGCATTTTAAAATTTGCATTTACAAATAAATAATTAGAGTAATATAATGATAATTAGGAAAATATAAAGAAGCAGAATCTAAGCAGGGTTTATAATTTTTAAAGGCTGTAGGTGAAAAGCTTGAGAATCTTCTGACTTTACAAGCTTTTCTTTTCCATGCTCAATTATTTATATATTTACTTTTATTCAGAGACTTACTGAATACACTAAGTCAGACTCCAATTTCAATTTGGGTGTATTATAGCAAACTTTCTGAATGTTACATAGTGAAGCATCGAGTAAAACATTATCTTTATACTATAGAATCATCTTTAATAAGTGAAATTTTATTAATTTAATACATGCATTATAAACTAATTTATAAACCAAGTAGCATTTACTAATAAATAAAATAGAGCACATTACATAGACACATCACATGATGATCAAAGTCCTAAATTGGTACTACATTTTTTAATTGACTAAGGACTATTTATTCTTGTAAAGCTTGATTTAAGGGTTCACGTTAATTAAATAAAATTTCTTTAGAAGTTAATTTCTGATATGGTTTGAAATTTAAAAATAGGACTATGCTAGGAACATAAAGAAGCTAAAAAAGGTGAAGTGTATTAATGCCTGTGCTGGGAAGTCATCTATAAAGCTACTCTTTAGCATGTGATCATGACAAAAGAGAGAAAGCTATACATTCTTTTGTTTTGCCCATTGAATGGACCCAATAAATACCAAATTGAATCGGAATATACAGTTGAAAGCATCAGCATTTTTTAGCTCAAACTTTTTTACATGTAGCAGACACTGTAATTTGCCTATATCAATGCTATTTCTGGTCCCAGAGTTAAAATCACAATGGGCCTGAGACTATTACACTAATTCAAATCCTTCCGGTCAGTGATAAGTCTGAAGATAGAAGTGTGATTCAGTCCTGGCTAATGAAACATAAGGAGAAGGTTGCTCGGGTTCTGAGTAAAATATTTCCTTTTTAAATAGAAGGAGAAAAAATATATTTACTCTCATGTCTTTCCTAATTTAGATACTATCTTAAAAGGACAGAAACCTTGAGCTGTACTAGCTATTTTGCAACAATGCAGTAGAAGACCAAGAGAATTTTAAACTGATCCAACATCCCAAGATGGTGAAATTGCTCAAACAATCTTTGAATCACTACTTCTAGACTTCTTATTACATGGAAAAATTAAATGACTGTTTAAGCATACCCATAGTTGGTTATTCTGTTATATGCAACTGAATATATTCTACCTGGAATTCAGGGCCACTGTTATACCAGAACCAGTTTATACTGGTTTGTGAAATGATTGTGCCTAACTCTTCCATACTCCACATTCAGGACTTCAAGTTGGTAGCTTCAAATGATCTATGGTGGGAGCCTTTACACTTTGGAAAGAGGCCAGTGATACATATCAGGGCTTTTTTTCTCCAGAGAACTGGTTGTTAAACACTTATTATCAGCATACCACTGGTTAACTTTATGTTACTTTTATAGATAATGTAATAACTACCATGCTAGTTATCATCTTTTCAAGTACATTTTTAATATAAGTAGTAATTAAGACATTGTTGAGTTGTGGAATTTTAGCACTACAAGAGACTTTAGTAAAGTTAAGAACAAAATGAAAGATAAAATGTCTAGACCAGAGATTTTTTTAAGTAATTTTTTTCTTTTAAATTTATTCTATATTCACTCACTGTACATCATCACAGCATATAAATGCTATTTCCCATTCAGAATACACTGTGTATTAGCTTAATCAAGGATATTACCATACATGTTATTGTCAACAAATAATTTTCCTTTTCATATTCCTTATATATTTTTGCCTGTTTTTTCCTTTTCCCCTTGATTCCCTACTTCACACATTCTGCCATTTCCCACCCTCCTCCCACACTGTCTCTGGTATCTACAGTTGCTTTCCATGCCCTTTTTTACACTCACATTTTATTGATTCACAAAATATCTTAATCGAGATATTTTCAATAGCAAGTTCAACTATATATATATATATATATATATATATATATATATATCTGTATCTGTGAACATGTCTGACTTTAGGCATAAAACTCTGAGTAGAATGAACATACTATAAAGTAGCACCTAGCTGAAGTTATATTGAAGTTATATACCTTACTGAGGTTATATATATATATATATATATATATATATATATATATAAAATTATTTTTTAATCAAGAGATGTAGTTTTAGCTTTTAAAAACTCAAAATTTAAAAATATGTTAAGAGAAAGAAATTTGCTTAAGACTTAAAGCCAGGAAAAAGGTTAGGATTCTGATCTAATAGTAGGTAGATGAATCTATAAACAGCTCAAGAGAAAACAAACGTCTTTAAATCTGGAAAACAAAGCATTGAAAAAAATCAGTAATGTTTTAGTCAAAAGTCATAACATTATATTTCACCAGTTCAGACTCATGTAATTAATCTCTCTTCTGTTGTGGTCTGATCTTTCCATTTATATTCTGGAAGTTAACATTCAAGTCTGGATTTGTCCCTATAATTAGGTTGGTCATTTTCTTGGTTGTTTTTTGGACTCTAATTTCTGTGTATCTCTCTTTAGTTTTCCTGGAATAATACTTCATTCAGAACTTCTTGGAAAACTGGTCTGGTGTTGGTAAATTCTTTCAGGTTTTGTTTATCTGAGAATGTTTTTGTCTTTTCTTCTCATATGAGGGATAATCTTGCTGGGTAAAGAATTCTTGGTTGAAATTGTTTTTCATTTAACACTTTGAACATATTTTCCCATTCTTTTCTTGCTTGCATTGTTTCCGATGAGAGGTCTGCTGTTAACCTGATGAAATATCCTTTGTAAATAACCTGACATTTCTGTCTTCTATTTTAATATCTTGTTCATGTCTGTGGTTTTAGTCAATCTGGCTATGATGTGCCTTGAAGAAGATCTTCTTGGCTTGATTCCATTTGGGGTCCTTTGGATTTCTAGGGTCTGGAAATTTGAATGCCTCACTAGGTTTGGAAAGTTTTCTTCCAGGATTTCATGGAATAGATTATCAATGCCCTTATTAGTTTCTTCACCTTTTGGGGTACCACTTATCTGGATAGTGGAAATTTAATGGTATCTAGTACTTCTCATATATTATTCTGATTTTTGGGAGCTATTTTCTTAGTCTTTGTGATGAATTTTTGTAGACCAGAGATTCTGTCTTCTACATCTGAGATTCACTCTTCTGCATGATCTAATCACTTTTTTTTTTCTTTCTTTTTTTTTTTTTTTTGGAGAGGTTTTTGCTATAGGGCACGTGTGCTCGCCAGACAGACAGAGAGAGACAGAGAGATAGAAAGCAGGAAATCACCCCCCAGGGGGGATGGCCACGCCGCAATCCCTTCTCCTCCATTCTCCTCTCGGGATCTTGGGCACGCACGCACACGTGCCCGGCCTGAGTTTAAGCCACTGGGTCCAGGACTTGAACCGTGGTAGACTAAATGGGAGTCCAGCGACATAGCCCATTATGCTAACTGCCGGTCCCATCATCCTAATTTCTTGATGTTCACTCTGAGCATTCAGAGGCATGCAGGACAAGGTCATCTGCAGTATCTCTGCAGTACAGTTTGCCTCCCTTTGTGCAACAGATTCAGTAGGAACTGAGGATTATTCTGACCCTAATAGTAATAATTTGTTTGGGTACAGTGCACTTAGACCTGTCTAGAAAGTCAGTGTGTGGAGGCTGAGCATCAAAGTGATGAAGGTAAAAGAAAAAGAAAACAAAGAAAGAAAGGACAATAATAAAATTTTTTTCTTTTTTTTTTAAAAAAAAAGAGCAAAAAATGAAAATCGCACAACACGCAAAACGGATTGCTCACAGCTCAGATGCAGATGACTTCTCAAAGGGCCTGCACTTTGCCTCTCCTAAATGGGAGGGGGAGAAAGGTAAGAATTAGCAAGATAAAAGAGTATCAGAGGGCCAAGAAAATACTTTACCTTAAGAGTAAAAAATAATTTTATTAAAGAGAGAGCGAGACAGAGAGAATACAGAAGATGCTCTACCACTCTAGATTGGGATCTGGAGGGTGAAATCTGAGCAGAAAGTCTTCAGTTTTCTAGTCCCCAAAAAAGATTACTCATAGCTCAGATGCAGGTGACTTCTCCAATATAATTTTATTTTAAAGCTAACTTAATATTATATAATTAGTAGAAGAGTCAAGATTACACCTGGACTTTTTAAAAGTTTACTTATTTATTTCTTCCATGACAGAGAGAGAGAGATAAGGACTCCCAACAGAGTTTTCATGTCATGATCCACCTTGTTTCATCCACCAGAATCATGGCCACACACATGCCTGGTATGCACAGGGAGATTCTTAGATCTCAACTCAGGACCTTCCCATGTAAATCCACTTGTGTTACTCTTATGTCACCATCTGGCCCCAAAATTGGACTCTTTATTCTCATTTTAGTGATCTTTCCAATACACCATAGAGTCATCATATTATTTATACAGTAATAGGAAGAATTCTATACTTGCCAACATCTAGCCTCAAATCAAAATAGTAAGCTAGCAAGACACTCCATTTCCCTAGGCCAACCTAATTTTAATAATGCATAATAAGCTATTTTTAATTATATATTCTAAATTTTTGTCCATTCAGCAAAGATACAGACCTCAAGAAAGCTGACAGATGGAAACAGCTAGCATGAGATTACAAGTTGGCTACAACCTTCAAACATCATTACTCACAGTAAGTCCTGATGAGTATCCAGATGATCAGAAGTGGATTTTGCATGCCTGAATACACCTAGGGTACTCTCTCACAGAAGAGGATCTGCTGCCCACCTCCATTCTCTAGAGGCTGAAAGAGAATTGGTTAAGTCTGAACTCCTGCTCAAGTGAAAATAGACAGTCTTGAAAGACAAAAACTATATTGTGAGATAAAGTTAATTCTTTTTTTAGAGAGAGAAACTTTTTTTTTTTTTTTTTTTTTTTTTTTTTTTTTTTTTTTTTTTGCTATAGGGTGTGTGTGCTTGTTGGAGAGACAGAGAGACAGAAAGCAGAGATCATCCCCCCCGGGGGGAGGGATGGCCACACCTCAATCCCTTCTCCTCCATTCTCCTCTTGGAATCTTGGGCATGCATGCACACGTGCCCAGCATGAATTTTAAGCCGCCGCGTCTGTGACTCAAACCATGGTCAAATACGTGGGAGTCCAGTGATGTAACCATTATGCCATCTGTTCATCCTGAGATGAAGTTAATTCTTAGAGGATCTGAGCTGGACTTGTAGAAAATATAAACTCAGATTCTAACAACTTAGATTTAAAATAGCTGACCAAATTGGCCAATGAAGATTAGATAATACTTGGTACTGGCTAGAGTATTAATGGGAACTTCACAGTGTTGGTAAAAGTGAAAACTGGTACATTTATGAAAAGCAATTATATAATGTACCACATATGAATAAGCTTAGAATAAAGATGTTGCAATATTTTGAAATATTGATGGATGATATGTATAAGGGTGTTCATTGTACCAGTCTCTATTTGGGGGTTGAAATTTTTCATAAAATTTAAAGAAATGTTTTTGTCTTTGGCTCAGAAATACTAATTTTTGTGATCTATTTTAAGGAAATATTATAGACTCAAAAATTAATGAACATCAATTATAGAGTTGTGAAAATTGGAAATGATCTAAATTTCCAATAGGAGAATGAGTAAATAATGATATATCCATACAGTAGGATGCAGTAGAAGAACTAAAATAATAGTTTGAAGGATTTTAATAAAAAGAGAAAATATTAATAATATGATGTCAAATAAAAAGAATACAGCACAGTATAGTTTATATGTGTATATAACATGTATACATTTAGTAGATTAGAGGAAAATACATTAAAATCAAGGTGTTCTTAATGATTACATTATTCCTTATTTGTCTGAATTTTCTAAGTTTTCTCTAACGAGCCTATGAAACTTTTAAAATTAAAAATAACTATTTTCTTATTATAAAATCAATACCTGCTCATTTTAAATATAGAAAGTACAAGCGGAAAGGAAGAAAATATTGGAGCATCTAAGTGTAAAAGTAAAAAAAAAAAAACAAATAAAAATCCTTCAAGTCACTTGAAGGTAATTATGACAAAGGATATCTGTCTCAATCAACATTGAAGTCTAGAAGGGAAAACTGTGTGCAAAGCATGTACCCTCTAACTAAGAAGCAAAGTAGATTGACTGGCAATGACATCAGGTCGGTGGCAAAGAAAAGAGACAGATCTCTAAATTGTGTGTTGGATAGAATTCTGAAGGAACTGAGAATTAAGGGTAAATGTTTTCAGGAGCAACTACCATCTATGTTAAGTTACTAAGTTGGGGCAGCACTGGGAAAGGATTTAAAAGGTTCTTATCCTGTGTATAGAATTCACCCTTTCCCTTGGAGATCTCAAGTAATGAAGCGAAAAGATAAAGAGTGAAGAGAGTATTGTACTAATAATTATTAATACTTTGTAACTTCCCAACTGTGTGCCTTTGACTATAAGAATGTGCTGAGAGTGAACCAAGTAAAGCTCAATCCAATTTATTTGAATTATACTATGATCCCCAAATTGAAGACCTTGATTGCCTCAGAAACACAGCTCTAGAAATCTGACCAATTGTCTCATGGGACCTGAAAGGGTCTGGTCTAGACCAGTGGTTATCAACTTTCCTCCCCTTTAGTTATACACACGACAGATGACATTCCCATATGGAACATATACCCAAGGTACATCCAGGGTTAAGACCTTTCTCTAACTCCAATTCTTTCTCTCCAAGCTGAGAAAGCAACACTAGTGAGTTTTATGTTATAGAGAAACCCTTGAGTGCACTTTGTTCTACATTTGATTTGGCAGTCTTTAACGGACTCATCCATTGGGTAGGGCAACTTGGGTAAGTGCCCTGGGACTCAGACACTGAGCCATGTAGGTGTTGTACCTTATTTCTTTTTCTAAGTGTAATTAAAATCATTTTCAACATACCTGTCTATAGTGATAATCTAAGAGGCTTAAGAAAATTGCTGACAATGCAGACTCTTTTCAAGTAAGATTATCTTGGGCAGGCAGAACACATTGAGTTGCCAGGTTCTCACCCCCATCTGGGAATAGCCTTGTTCTTTACTTTTTCTCAGGATCAAATTACAAATAATCTCACTTCAAAGAAGGCCACAATTTAATCTTAAATAGGCCCTTTTACCTTGAGGTCAGAGGAAAGTAAGAATGATAGCTAATTATATTTATTCATTCATTAGCCAATTATTCAAGCTATACTATGTGCAGGCACAGTTCTAGGCTCTGGGGATTTAGCAGTGAATGAAGACAGAAAAGGCTGATTTCTACTTTCATGAAGCTCTCTAGTGGATGGAGATAGATATCAGATAGAAAACAAAATTGGAAGGATTGTTGGTTCATTTGCTTTCTCATTCAATTCATTTAATTAGCTCATGTACTAAAAGTACCTAACATTCTAAACATTCTAGTTGCTTTCACATAAACTATCTGATTTAATTTTTGTAACAACCCTACTCAAAAGTATATTATCATCTCCAAACGTAGTCAAATCAGCGAGAAATAAGAGGATATCCAGACATAGCCAAATTATAGGTGTACTTTATTGATTGAGCTGGCGACTGCAGGAGGACTCACGTCTCTCAAAGACCCCACAGCCCCAAGTGTCGGGAGAAGAGGGCTTATAAAGGCACATTTTGGTTGATGCAGCGGGAGCAGTAACTATTGAGGAAGGGAGGTGACAAGGAGAAGGAATATCCTTGAGTAAGCTTTGCACAAAAGCAAAATTAAGCACTGTTACCTGGGGAATCTTTAGGGTTGGGGATTTACCAGTACTTACACAGACACAATAGAATCTTAATGGTTTTCATGGCTCAGGACAAGGGGTCTGGCACTAAGGAACATCTTAAGGTAGGGAGTTTAGGGTTATTTAGTAAAGATAGTAGGAATGTTAATCACTCTGTTTTCTCTAGGCAAAAGGAAGAAAGAAGGCAAGTACTTAATATAAAGCAGGAACATAAAATTCAAAATGGTGGTGCTTTTCCTTAAGTGGAAGGCTACACAAATAATTCAATAGTGATCAGTTTTTGGGAAAGGGAAGGTGATTTAAGATGGGAGGAATACTTTTAATTATGTATTCATTCTTTTGAAAGTCCAAAATGTTAGCCACATACTTTAATTACATTTTCAGTTAAAACTCTTCCTAATGATGTTTTGGAAAAGAATGGCCTTCTGGGAGCTATACAGATATGATTCACTTGTTCAGAGTCATGGATACTTAGTTTCTAGGAACTTAATTTGGGACGGAAGATAGGTCATGTTAAAGAAATGTATGATTATATGATGTGTGTGTGTGTGTGTGTGTGTGTGTGTGTGTGTGTGTGTAAAAGCAAGTGGGGTCCTAAGTCAAAATTAAAGGGCCCAAAGTCAATGTGATGACTTGTACAATATAATAATGTTTCATTCTTTGTATTCAAAGTACCTAGTACAGTGTTTGGCACTACTAGATAATTAATGTTTGTTAAAAGCATAAGAGATTATCTGAGGATATTAGGAGTGAGAATGCAAGGCAGGTGATTTGCATTAATTAAATCAGTTTCTGAGGTTTATAATATGGTTTGATCATCCTGGCTGGATGAAGATGCAAGAGAAAATGTGGTTCAGAATATAAATTACTCAGTCCTTTTTATCCCCAGTAGGAAAGCATATCCCCCAAGTTTGCTGATTTGGAAAATCCTTATTTTTGCAAGGACTGAATTCCCTTGCTTGCTATTTATCAGGATTCTGCTGACAAGTCCTGTTCCTTCTCTGTCCTTAACCCCTCTCTTATTCTTCTTGTTAAAAGATCTATTAAAAACAAAAACAAAAACAAAAACAAGAACAAAAACAAATAGTTCAGTAGCCCAACTATTTCAAAATCTCTTTTCATCCCATTTGTCATCTATTAATGGGCCTATTTTCTCTACAGAGTTTCTTATCCCCTATCTATATTTGAGGAAGCACTTTTAAATCTCTGGGGCTATCATTACATCACTAGTTTTTTTTTTTTTTTTTTTTTTTTCCCTATTGCCTTAAAAAAATTTCAACCTCAAGCCTTAATCACTCTATGTATTACCCACCCTCCATCCTCACTTTTCTATTTCAAGTTATTTTTGTTTTTCCTTATAAATCTAGTACTCTGAAAAATTCCTAGTGAGTCCAGACTGGATGCATTTTTGTTTTGAGAAATTTATCAGGAAAATTATAATTTGTTACTGTTTACCTACAGATTATTTGAAGTAAGCAATCTTTTTTTCTTTAGCTAACAATTTCCTATATCCTCTATCATTAGAATACACAAGATGCAGCTTGTTTTGTAGATATTTTATATTTTTCCCCTCATTTTGATCTATTGATTTCTTAATTTTTAAAAGGAAGTTTATTTGAAACCTGTATTTAATAAACCTGCCTTCTAAATTTGTCTCTAGCTTGTGTCCAATTCTAAGGGCTGCTTTAATGTTCTCATTTTGCCTTTCAACAGTACTTGGTTCTATTGAATAGCAGACTCAAGACAAGAAAAAATCCCTTTGCTATCAGAAGGATAGTGGAAAGAACATTAGGTTCAGAGTCGAGTCCACTCTTAAGCTCTCTGCCTTACATTCTATTCTATTTTATTTTTTGGATTCATGTTTTGCTTATCCCTCTTTCCCCATCTAGAATCAATCATTTCCCCTCTCTTCTTATCTACTATTGAGAAAATGCATAAGAAATTTTGCAAAGCACTATGGATGCCTGTGAAAAGGGCATTATGTAAATTTCCAGTATTATTATGCTGGAGTTTTGCCATTATCCTGTATGCAAAAGGATAAGTTTTAGAATAATATTAGCTCCTTTCAACCTTCAGTCCAAGGAGGTTCAGTTACCAAAATACTAAGAGAATGGTTCTTATATGGTAGGGCCACAGCAAAGCTCCAAGACACTAGATTTGTGCCATTATTTTTTCTTATGGTGATTACTGTCATTATTAAGTTTACTCTCTGGGAGAGTCTTGACAATAGAGGGAATTGAGGGCAAGATGTTCTGCCTCTGCTTATTTTGCCTTGATACGGAAAAGGCAACAGAGGAGTGGGTCCTGGCTAAGGTCCAAATGGTCCAAATAGTTCAGTTTATATGTGAGAGAAGAAAGATGCAAAGGTGTTGCATAATGCAAACAAAATTTGCCTAAATATCAACACTGTATTTGTAGCATATAAGGATATATATTGTCTCCAGACTCACTAGAAGGTATAGGTGATTCTAGACATTTCTACTTGTAATGAAGAAGTCAACATTGTACATTACGCAAATTAAGGTCAGAGTAAAACTTAGTCTCAAATACCTCTTGTTTCCTTAACTCCATAGTCTGAAATCTCCACTATGAGACCCAGTTTATTGAATTGCGTTTGCAGTCAACTATTGTGTTTGGAGTCTCTATATAAGATTAGGTGCTTACTTTTCTTTTTTAAAAAAGAATTTGCTAGTGTACATGTGCACACAGAGAGACAGAGAGGGAAAAAGTGAGAAAATAATCTTTCCACAGGGTGATTGCCATGCTGCGATCCCCTCTCCTCCATTCTCCTCTCAAGAGTTTGGGTGCACACTCACATGTGCCCTGTGTATTTTTTCAAGCTGGGTCTGGGACTCAAGCTGAGCAGTTGGCCATGTGGGATCTAACTACTTTAACCACCATACAACTGGCTGGCCTGGTGCTTACCTTTTTTAAAAAAAATGTATTTATTTATTATTACTATTATCCAATTTGATGAGAGATAGAGATAGAGAGAGAGAGAGAGAGAGAGAGAGAGAGAGAGAGAGAAAGCCACCAGGTCTGGGACTTGAACTGCAGTTGGCATATGGGAGTTCAGTGCCTTAACCACCAGGCAACCTGCCTGCCTCTTGGTGCTTATTTTAATGCAGCTATTGATAATTTGCAGTAAGCATGCAGAGGATTGATTCTCTAACCTTTGTAGAAAAGATGACTTTTGGATGGGATCTTAAAGGATAAGTAGAGGTAACAAACTCAAGTGCCCTGTGTATTAATCTAAATATGTACTAGGTACAACACAACAGGTACTCAGCTGCTTTTATTACTGGTAAGAATAAGGTCTACCTCATTACCTGTTACAGGCCCAAAGAAATGGTCAAACAAAACATATCCATGTTCTTATTCAAATACTTGGCTACTAGTTTAAGAACTCTGATGATTTAAATGGATGAAGCAAAGAGTGAATTATTATAGATTAGAGTAATATGGAAAGTAAAAAGTCATCATAACTTGCATGTTACCTAAGAGAATTCTATTGACATTTATTAATTTATTAGAGTTTGGCAATATTCCAGAAGCAGGTGTATATATAATAAATGACCTCTATTCTTTTGAAGAGGTAGAAGCTGGTAAGGCAAGTTTTGGTGGCCTGGAGTGAGCAAAGTACATTTTAGTAGTCCTAGGATTCAGAAATATTTTCCATAAGTATTTCACTATTTAGGCTAACATATTCTTTAAAATGCAGGTGTCAATCAGAAAAATTTAAATCATATAACCTTGTATAACCTCTTAGCCCTAAAGAGGAAATAGATTATATGAGGGAGAGAAAGGGGATTAGAGTTTAGAGCTTGAGGCTTGGGTGGTAGTCAAAGTCGTGGGTGGTTTTGAGTGCTCTGGCAGGCTGAAAGCAGTTGAGGAGGCCTGCAGGTAATGGGGGTGGGTACTGCAGGAGAGGGAGGAGGCAAGCTTTGCCTACTGTGCAGTTTTGCCTAGGGCAGCTAATTGCTTGTGCCCAGAAAATTACCTCTGGAAGCCTTGGGCAATATGCAGTAGGTTTTCCCTGATGCCTACTTTATCAGGTTAAGTTGAAATTTGGTGGGGAGGAGAGAAAGAATGATGAGCTGAAAGAATTCCTGAGCTGAAAGAAACCTCAAAGGTCACCAACTTTTTTTAGCAAAGTAGTTCTAATGACATGATAGAGAATTTGAATCCCCAGGAATCTGGGACCTTAGCTCATAGTAATTCAGCACAAGTGGAAATATCTTTGAAATCTCTTGGTTTTTCTTAAGACTTTGCATAAATTTTTATTGATGCTACATATCCATGTTCGTCTTCATACAAAAATATTTTAAATTACCACATTCAACTCACTAATCTCCAAATAAAATAGTCTAAGGCCTTACCTTTGACACATTGGGATGGCTTGGTTAAACATATAGCTAGTGAAGGCCAGAGATAAAATATTAAAATTCAGGTCTCCTACCTCAGCCATGTACCAACAGCGAGGAGTAATAACATGCAAGGTGGCGAGGACAGTGAGCATCTGGGGAGGAGGGTATTGAAAGGGAAAGTGGGAGTAGTCTTTATTGTGTTTTCTTGGATTTACTCTGGCATGAAAAATATAAAAGGTAAGGGAAAGGATCTAACATTCATTGAGTCTCTATTATTTGCCCATGCTTTTTACTGGACATATTACATTTATTATCTCATCTAACTTTCATAGAGACTGTGGAACAAGTTATCACCATCATACAATACAGGATGAACAAAGCCTGAGACTAACACATTGACCTAGCATTACTCAGTTGTTAAGAGGTAGAGTAAGAATTTGAATCCAAGTATGTCTAATTAGGCTATCCTACCTCTTTTTCCACAGGCATTTATTAAATGTCTACTACGTGCAAGGTACTACGCTTGGTGCTTTAAGGATGTAAGTAAGGAGCTGACTAGCAATATAACCAAGAAGCTCTTGATTGTTTTGTTCTTGGGATTTATCATCGAAAGTAGAAACTCCTTAATTAATTAACTGGTCCTTTTAGCTTTCTATTTAATGTCCCAATTTGATGATGAAGTGGGTGTGATCACTCACAGCCACACAAATTGGAAGACATTCTCTTTGTTCATAAAAGTCTTTTTTGAAAATTAGCTGATGTGCCACACGCAGCCTAAGCCCTTTATATTAAGTCCTTTATAGCTTTACAAAGCATATGAGTATAGAACAATGTTTCTGAACTGCCCTAATATATAAATAAGTTCAGCAAAAACAAAAACAAACCCCAAAACCTATTGTTAGTAGTATTTTCTTTAAAAGTGCATTAAAAATACCAAAAGCATATTTCTTTTTCTTATTACACAAAAAATCTGTTTTTAAGGAATGGTAGGCCATCCTAAGCACGAAGGAATTTGCACATGTAATCCAAATGATAGATGACTGGTGTTCAATTTGTTACGCAATGCGGAATCAGTTTACTATTTTACCAGCTTATTGTAAACTTTGATGTATGATTACTATTCCATGATCTTCAACCTATGTCATGCCTATTTATGAATGGATTAAATTTTGATTAGACTTTGCAGCAGTTATAATACATTTTCCTTGAGACCATTTGTACTGTGTAATCCAGGTGCCTACTATATTTCATGAGCTCATGTTGACCTTTTGGGAAATACTGATCTAGAACATGCTGCCAAGTTGGTATCCTTCTCTGACTGTCAGCTTCTCAAAGGATATTCTGATCTTTTTTATTTGGTTTCCTACTTTTTGAACTTTTTGTACGCCATTAGACATATCTACAGTTTCCATCACACATCTGTCTACAATGTTAAATGCACATAGACTTAACACTTCCGTTATGCATTTGATAACAAAGAAAAATATAACTGGAATGGTTAAAGAAGTAAATTCTATGTTATCTATATTTTACTACAATGAAAAATGCAATGGGAAGATACATAAATTTACAGATTACCAGAAAAATGTTTTATTGTGTGTGTCATAACCTTATATAAAACAATAAATAATAATCTTTTTTAGTGTAAAAAACCCCAAGAGCTAAATATTCTTTAGGATCTAAACAAGAAGTAAACAAAATAAAATTTTAAAAAGATAGACCATAATTTCTAAGAGGCAATTCTCTGATGTGTCCTCAGCATTTGGTATGTTATCTGACACATAGTATTTGTTCATGAAATAATTTTGAATATTTATTTCCTAAAGCAAGTTATGAAACTTAACCCTTATAACATGGTGAGGCCAAACAAGTATAATTTTAAAACTCTTAGTAAATAGCAACTTTAGAAAAAAAAATTATGGGACCAGTAGATGGCAGAATGGTCATGTCACTAGACTCCCATGTAGTCAACCATGGTTCAAGTTCTAGACCCAGTGGCTTAAAACTCATGCCAGGCATATGTACATGTGTGTCCAAGATCCCAAGAGGAGAATGAAGGAGAAGGGATTGTAGTGTGGCCATCACTCCTGAGGAGGAGGGGTGATTTCTTGCTTTCTGTCTTTCTATCTCTCTCTGTCTCTCTGGCAAGTGTGCACACACCCTATAGAAAAAAAACTCTCTCTCTTTTAAAAGAATTATTTATTTCATTTTATTTATTCATTCATTTATTTTAATTTGACTAGAGACACACACACACAGAGAGAGAGAGAGAGAGAGAGAGAGAGAGAGAGAGAAAGTGAGAAAGCAAGCCACCAGGTCGAGGACTTGAACAGTGGCTGGCCATGTGGGAGTGTGGGAGTGTCCAGTGCCTTACCACCATGCCACCTGCTGGTCCAAAAATCTCTCTTAAAAAAGAAAAGAAAAGAAACTATTGTATGCAACAAATAGGTCTGGGTAAGAAATATTTTTAGAAAGTTTTATTTTAAAAATCATTTGCTTATCTTTATTGACATATTAGGATAACCATATTAAATCGCCATTTTTTTTTGTAGATCAAAAATCAGCAATTTTGTATGGTTTGATCTTAGTTTATAAATCACTGGTTAGTCTGTGTCTCTAGTTTCAAGTAACAGAAACATTGAAACATGTACTTTAATGTTCATTAAAAGGGCTTGGGACCAGCAGTTAGCGTAATGGCTATGTTGCTGGACTCCCATGTAGTCGACCGCGGTTCACATCCCGGACCAGGTGACTTAAAACTCACACCGGACGTGTGTGCGTGCGTGCCCAAGATCCCGAGAGGAGAATGGAGGAGAAGGGATTGTGGCGTGGCCATTCCCCCTAGGGGGTGATTTCTCGCTTCCTGTCTCTCTGTCTCTCTCTCTGTGTCTGGTGAATGCATGTGCCCTATAGCAAAAACCTCTTAAAAAAAATAAAAAAGGCTCTTCCAGGACCAGCAGGTGGCATAGTGGTTGAGGCACTGGACTCCCACATGGTCAAACCACAGTTCAAGTCCCAGACCTGGCAGCTTGAAACTCACTCTGGGCACGTGTGAGTGCCTGCTCAAAATCCTGAGAGGACACTGGAGGAGAAGCAATTGTGCTGTGGCCATCCCCCTGTGGGGTAACTTCTCACTTTTTGTCTCTCTGTCTCTCTGGCAAGTGCATGTGCCCTATACCCTGTAGCAAAAATCTCTTTCAAAACAAAGAAAAAGAAAAAGAAAAAAAAAAACCTCTTATTTGCTTCCAAATGCCAGTAACTGAAAAAAGTGATCTCAGAAATCAGAACAAATATTACAGCACCTTCATTAAAATATGTGAAGATGACACATTTACTACTAACTTTTATGGTTAATCACAAATCTCCTACCAGAGACTGTGGAATGACCATCTGAATATATTGTAAGAAGACTTAATGGTCTTAAATATTGATTACTTTAACAAATAGCTGTCCCTTCCATTTGACATTAAACAAGCATTCCCAATTATCCTGGTTAAAAAGGATGGTAAAGTAATTTCTTTCATAATTTAAAATATAATGAAGCAGATCAATAATTTAATTTATAGTCTAAAAAATATACCCAATTATGGTAAAATATGAAGAAATTAATTTAGAACATTTACTACTTGAATATTTAAAATTCCTAAATGATTATAATAATTTCTATGGCTCCCAGAGCCATGGTAGTAACCATGGGCAAAGTCCAACATATGAAACATAATAACTGCTCCTGTCATCATCCATGGTACTTTTAAGTACTTAGTTTACTGTCATTAGAGAGAACTTAAGGGGAAGGGAAAAAAAAAAAAAAAAAAAAAAAAAAAAAAAAAAAAAAAAAAAAAAAAAAACCTTTCCAAAGCCAAGAAGTTTAAGGGGGGAGAATTAGAGAGGTACAGACAGATACTTACTTCTACATTCTAGCTTGTACAATGTGTCCCCTTTTTTCTCTCAGTCTGTGCTTAGCAAGGAAGAGTTTAGACTGAGATTCCATGAGACTGGCCAGACACCTAGATTTGCTAGTAGACCGTTCCAGTGTTAGTGGGAGGAGTGTGTGGGTGATACACTACATTTTGGTGACTGTAAAATCTTCCAGACATTTTCTATGCTTATATTTATATATACATTTTAAGAATAGTACCATATGGCAAATCTTGCATTATGGCCTGTTTTTTTAAAATTAAAAAAAATTATATATTATGAACTTCCTTTTCCATCATTCTTTTTATATAACATTCTTTTTAGAGTTTCTTAAAATTCTATGGTACATGTGGGTGCTCCACAATTTATCCAATCAATAGTTGGTCACTAAGTTTCACTTAATTCATTTCTTCACTATTATCAACAACATTGCAACTAAATTTGAGTCCATATTTTTAGTTCCTTAGTATAAACTTTTAGAAGAACTTGCTGGTTAACAATAGGCATTTTGAATGATTTCCTGAAGAAAATATTTAGCTTTCAAAAGCAGAGCTATACATACAGATGAGATCAGAGGTGGTAGGATGGATCTTTTATATACCGGGGAGTGCTATGGTTTCAGTGTGTTCCCCCAAAATTCATGTGATGAAATTTGATTGTGATGGGATTAACAGGTGAGAATTTAATCTGACTATGGGATTAAGAGGTGGAGTCTTTGGGAGGTTATTAGGATGAAGGTCATCAGGGTTGGGGGCCCCTTGAATAAATTCTAGTGGGTTAATAAGAGGATGGGATGAGGGGCCAGCAGATGGAGCCGAGGTTAAAATGCCTGGATCCCACATGTCTAACAGTACAGTTTGAATCCCAGATCTGGCAGCTTGGAAAACACACTGAGCATATATGTGTGCATATCCCAAATCCCCAAAGGAAAACAGAGAATGGGTCATGGTATGGCTATCCACCTCAGGGGGGTGATTTCTCAGTTTCCCTCTCTCTAACTCTCTGTGTCTTTCTCCAGCAAGAACACGTGCCCTATAGCAAACTAATTAATATAAAATAAAATTTTAACATGAAGATGGAATCAGAAAGAGACACATGGACACAAACACGCAAGCTTTTACCATGTGATGCTCTGCACTGCCTCAAGACTCTGCAAAGGGTCCCCACTGATAGGAAAACCCTCAGATGTGGGTTCGATTGTGGGCCTCTGAAAACATGAATTTAACAAACCTCTATCATTTTAAGTCACCCAGTGTGGTACACACTTATTAAGCAACAGAGAATAGTCTAAAACAGGGAGTTTTTGAAGGAAGTCTAACCACAGCTGTGTAGAAATATAGGACATATATTTGCCATGTTATACTAATGCAGTTATTTAATTCTAAGACCAGAAAGATAGGCAAAGGAAGTCTAAAAATGGTTAACATTTGTTAAGTACGTATTGTATGTCAGACAGTGCTCTAAGAACTTTCCATCTATTATCTCACTTTTTTCCTACCATAACTCTAAGAAGTAGGTAAGGAACATAGGTAAGAAAAACTCAACAATTTCCTAAGGTCCCACCTCTAGTATGTGGCAGAGCCCAGAACTGTCTGTGCTCTTAACACCTGTGCATTGCAGCCACACTGAGTTGCACGGACAGACAAGCTGGGAAAGCCACAGAATAAGGGAGTCTGTGGCACATTTGATATCTTTCTAAAAATTCCTCTGTTTTTCTTTGTCAAAAGTTTTAATTTTCTGTCAATGTCACCCATATTCCCTTGTCAGTGGATACAGTAATTTTTATAACCTTAGATATTTTACAATTTGCCACTAGTCATGGATAAACCATTTTTTAAAATGATATCTGTGGGAGCTTGCTTAAAAAACACACCAGGTGCATGTCCAGAATCCTAACAGAATAGAAAAGTGGGTGATAAGAGATTGTGTCATAGCCATGCCCCACTGAGTGATGCTTTCTTCCTCTTCTTGTTTCTGTCTCTCTCAGGAAGGCATACATGCCCTCTAGGGGGGAAAATTTTTTTTTATAAAGATCTCTCTTAATTATATGGCATTGTGCTATAGTTTCATTACTAAATTCTGAGAGTTAGTGTAAATAAACAATTCTTTTTGTATGATAGCACTTGATTAGAATGTAGCTGAATTCTCATTAGATAAATTCTTTATGTTCCAATTAGTCTGAAAGTCAGTCAGGGTTACAAGACTCAGTAAGGATCGAGGTAATTGTCCATTCTATGAGATTCTGATGTACAGGTTTTGATTTTTCCATGGTACATACAATTTTTTTTAAAAAAAATTGCTACAGGGTGTGTGAGCTCACTGGAGAGAGAAAGGAAGAGACAGAGGAAGAGAGAGACGGAAAGAAAGTAAAAAACAAACAAACAAACAAAACACCCTTTTCCATTTCTCCTTTTGGGATTTTAGGCACACACAAACATACACACGCTTAATCTGTTTTTCAAATTGCTGGGTCCAGGATTCAAACTGCATAGCCAGCCATGTGGAATCCAGCAGCTTTAATAACCATGCCATCAACTGGCACCATAAAATTTTTATGCTAGGGGCCAGCAGGTGACTTGGTGGTGGGGTGCTGAACTCCCACATGGCCAACCTTGGTTTGAGTCTTGGACCTGGAGGCTTGAAAATTACATCAGGCACATGTGCATGTGTTCTCAAAATCCCAAGAGGAAAATGGAGGAGAAGTTATTTGGGCATGGCCATCCCCCTTGGGGGTGATTTCTCACTTTCCCTCTCAATAACTCTCTCTGGTGAGTGCATGCACTCTATGGCAAAAACCTTTAATTTTTTTTTTTAATTCTAAATTAGTACCTGACAGTATCCAAGTCAACATATTCTGCAGAAAACATGAACCTTCATAACACTATCTCCTTTAAAATGGTTGAAAATATGCACACATCAATATCGAAGAGTTACTCAAAGCACACTTGAATAAATGAGGATTACGTTTGTATCCAGATACAACAGTCAACTGGAGTGGATATTTTCCTTGCCCCCATTGCTACTTCCTCTCTTCTTCAAAATTCTCAGCTTCTTTTAAGACCCCATGAATAGAACAGCACAGTGGTCAAATGCATGGATTCTGGAACTAGACTTACCCAAGTTCCAATCTCAAATTTGCCATTTACTAGCTTTGAGACCTGGGGAGTTTCTTAGCTTTTTTGAGTCACAGTTTCTTCATCTTTAGTGTGCATTTCAATGCATTATGGCCTCATTTAATTGTATCTATCGAATTCTATTTCTAAGTAAGGTCATGTTTTGACCATGTAGGCATGAATTTGGGAGAGACACTTGAACCCAGAGCAGCCCAATTTTATAAAACTTTGAAAGCCACATTAAGGAATTTGGCTTGTATTCTAAATGTGAAGCGATTCAACTGGAGAATTTAGAATAAGGGAATAACTAATAAAACTTATGCTTTTTTTTTCTCTTTTTTTCTTTCCCTTCTTCCTTATCTCCCTCCCTTCTTTCTTTCTTTCTTTCTATTTGCCAGAGGGCACAGAAAGAGAGAGAGAGAGAGTGAGTGAGGTAGAGGGATAAAGCACCTACCAATGGAGCATGGCCATGCTGCAATCCCTTCTCTCTCATTTCTCTACCCTATCAAGATTTTAGACATGCATACATAAGCACCCAGCTTGTCTTTGAAACCACAGTGGCCAGAATTCAAACTGCATGGTTGGTTTGCCATATGGAATCTGGCTCCCTTAACCACTAGGCCACAGAATTGGCTCTATTAGTTTATTTCTTCCATGAGAAAGAGAGATAAATAGACAGATAGCACCAACAGGGTCTCAACATCATGATGAACTTCAGCCTCAGCTAGCCCTGGATCATGGACATGCCCATGCTTGGCATACTCAGAGAAGTTTCTAGACATGAACCCAGAACCTCCCCTCTGAGTCAGCTTTGCAGAGTGTCACATTTTACCACTGTGCCACTGACTGGCACCTCACCTGATTGTTTTCCCCAAAGTTTATTTATTAATTCCATGAGTGTGAGAGATAGAGGTAGAGAGATATAGAGATACAACACTTCCAGTAGGGTCTCAATGTCATGATCCAACCCCAGCTTTGGTTAGCCCCGATTATGGGCACATGTGTGTCTAACAAAGTCAGAAGGGTCTCTGGATGTGTACCAGCACCTTCTTCTTTGGATTCACATCACAGAGCATCATGTTTTACTGCAGTACCACTGTTGGCCCCACTCCCCAGTTTATACTTTTTTTTTTTTTTTGAGAGGTTTTTGCTATAGGGCGCGTGTGCTCGCCAGACTGACAGAGACAGAGAGACAGAAAGCGAGAAATCATCCCCCTAGGGGGATGGCCACGCTGCAATCCCTTCTCCTCCATTCTTCTCTTGGGATCTTGGGCATGCACGCACACGTGCCTGGCGTGAGATTTAAACCACCGGGTTCAGGACTTGAACTGCAGTCGACTACATGGGAGTCCAGCGACATAGCCATTACACTAACTGCTGGTCCCCCCCAGCTTATGCTTTTAAAAAA
Source organism: Tupaia tana (assembly GCA_026018925.1). Classification (NCBI taxonomy): domain Eukaryota; kingdom Metazoa; phylum Chordata; class Mammalia; order Scandentia; family Tupaiidae; genus Tupaia; species Tupaia tana. The sequence goes on along the minus strand of JAKSZU010000001.1, from coordinate 231,638,611 downwards.
CCTTTCTGACTGTAGGGAGACTGGATCTTAGAGAAGAATAGAAAAATAGAGAATAGTAAAGCAGTCTTTCAGGAGCCCAGATATAAGATGATATGACTTGAATAGGGCAATGTTAGAAGTGGGGAGCTTTGAGATTTGTTTTGGAGGTAAAAGGGATGAAATTTACTGATAGATTTGGTGTAGGAGTGAAGGAAGAAGAATAATCAAGGATAACTCATAGATTTTTGGTTTGAGCAAAGGGTGGGTGGTGTTGCCATTTGCATGACAGGGGAGAGTAGGAATGAGGCAGGCTCTACTTGGTGATGATAAATTCGAGAGTCTTGTTAGTCAAGTTGAGATACCAATTAGGCAATTGTACATACAAATCTACAGTTCTGAGGAGTAGTCAAATGTGGATATGTAGGATTGAAGATTTCCTTGCTAGGAAGAGGCAAGGAAGTATTCTCCTGGGAGCCTAACTAAGTCTTTGGAGGAAGTGGATCCTGCTGACATCTTGATATCATATTTCTAGCCTCCAGGACTGTGAGAAAATATATTTATGTTGTTTCAATCCATTAAGTTTGTGGTATTTTATTACAGTAGCTTTAGGAAGTGAATGTAGTTGCACTTATAATTCTCCAGCTTCATCTCTATTGCCTTCCCTTAGCTCTCTACCCTACAGTCATACTTACTCCCTTCTTTCCTCATTGTTGGAACACTGAATTTATTCCCATTGTAGAACTTTTGCACTAGCTGTTCTACTTGGTTTGCTCATCCCTGGATCTTTGCATTGGTCTTTTTTCCTCCTCTTTTTCCTTCTTCTCCTTTTCCTCCTCTTCTTTAAAAATTAATTTCTGTCTTGAGTAAGAAAGAAAGAGAGAGTCACCTTCAATAGGATCTTCCTTCCATTATCCACTCCCAGCCTCAGTTAGCCTGTTAGGTACAGGGAGGCCTCTAGACCTTTACATATGTGTTCAGCATCACAGAGTACTTTATTACCATCTCACCACTGGCTGGGCCCAGCATAGATCTTTCTTGTCATTCAGATCTCAACTTAAAGTCACTCTTTCAGAGAGATCTGTATTAACCATTCATTTTAAAGTAGCCTCCAAAAAACTGTATCAAGTTGCCCTATTTTAAAAGTCTGCTTTGCACTTAATACAATCTGGCATCTCTTATTCATTTATGTGTTTATGGTGTTTGTCACAATCTTAGTCCAAAAGATATGTTTATATAGCTTATGGTTCCTAGGGGCTGGGAAATCCAATGGCATGATGCCAGCATCTGGTAAGCACCCTATTGTGTGTAATAAAATGGTAGAGTGCATCACATAGTGAGAGAGGAATCAAGCACCTGTGAAAGAGAGACTACAAGAGTGGGCTGAGCTCACATTTATAATAATATACTTTCTTAAGAACTGACTCACTCTCATCATAATGGCATTAATCCATTCATGAGGGCTCTTCCCTCATTACCCAATCATTTCTTTTTATCTTTTCTTTTTTTTTAGAGAGAGATTTTTTGCTATAGGGCATGTGCACTTGCCAGAGACAGAGAGACAGAAAGTGAGAAATCATCCCACAGGTGTGATGGCCATGCCTCAATTCCTTCTCCTCCATTCTCCTCTTGGGATTTTGGGCATGCACACACGTGTGCCTGGTGAGAGTTTTAAGTCATCGGGTCCAGGATTTGAACAGCTGTCGACTATGTGGGAGTCCAGTGGCATAACCATGATGCTATCTACTGGTCCCACCTGATCATATATTAAAGGACTCATTCATAGTACTGTTACATTGGCAATTAAGTATCCAATACACGAACTTTTGGGGAAACATTCAAACCATAGCAGTCACAATCCTTTCTCTACACACACTCACACACACACACACAAACACACACACTCACTCACCACATACTCATGCATTCACTAGAGCTGCATTGTCCAATATGGTAGACACTAACTATGTGTGACTATTTAAATATAAATTCATTAAAATTAAGTAAAAATTTAAAATATAGTTTTCTAATTGCAATAACCACATTTCAAGTGCTCAAAAGCTACATGTGTCTAATGGCTGGAATATGAACAGCACAGATTTAGAACATTGCTATCATTGTACAAGGTTCTATAATACAGTGTTGCTCTAGAATATAAGCTCTGAGAAAAGAGAAATCTTATATCCTTAATACTTTGAATTTGTCTGGTGCACAATAGGTGACAAGTAAATATTTTTTAAATTAAGAATGAATGGGCATTGCAGCCAGTTGGTGGTACAATAGTAAAAATTTTTACAAAAGTAAAATCTGATGCTAATCCATATGGGAAGGTTCTGAGTTCATCTCCAAAGACCTCCCTAAATATGATCTCAGCTGGTTGACGTTGAGAGTGCATTTCAATGTCAAGACCCTGTTGGGAGAGCTATCGCTTTCACTCATGGAAGAAGAAAATAAACTATATCTCTATCTATCTATATATATATACACACACACAGACACATATATATATGACTGTATATGAGATATATATATATATATATGTATATATATATATATATATATATATATATATATGAACTCATTCATGTGAAAACTGAATGAGCTCTCAAGAAAAATATTGAGCATTGGTATGAATAAGCTTTTCAAAGTAACTGACTGTGACTGCTACTGGAAATGAATATGACTTTCATGGGAGAGAAGACTTCTACTCACCTGGGCAGAGTTTGTATAACCACACTTGTCACTGATTATTCTTTTTGTTTGTTTACTTAGTAAATACTTAAGAATGGATCTTATTGAAAAGATTTCAACAAATTTTTCATACAAGTGGTGGCTTCTTTGGTTTATAAAGAAAAACTTTCAGTAGGGATCCAATGAAAAGTGGGAGGAGGACAAGGAGAGGATGTGGGTTGGATATTATCTTCTGTGCAGTATAGCATTTGGTCTAGATGTCTAAAGAGATAGTGTTATCAATCTCACATCGTTAGTAATCATATCTCCGTGCTTTGATTAATGTGGGTGTAAAATGTGTCTGATGTAGCAGCATGTGTCTTAAACATTCTAAGACAAGAAGAGTCAAAAAGTATTTTAACTTAAAAAATGAACTTTAGGCTAAAAAAGATCATTTAATTTAATAGGCAAAATACTATATTATTGCATTAGAAGAAAATTCATGAAAATATATCTGTTATAGACTTATAGTATATGTAGAGCTAGTATGTTTTTAAAGCATTAAATCTTGGGCTATAACTGTTCTATTTTCAAATCATCACAATGAGGTTAAAATGAAACCTAAGTGTATGCTACTGTACCTAGTATATTTTTTAAAAAATACTAATTTCTTTTCTCCATTCCTCTATTTGAATACTCAGACATATGTCAAAGCTCTTATAAGGAAGCTAATTTATTAGCTAATGGAAAATTATTGTTGATTAGCTAGTGAATTATTATTTCAAGAGTACCTTTAATCGAAAAACTAGGGACTAAAAATAATCTGAAGACAAGTTCTGAATGGGTAAATGTGAATAATATTTAATAAAATTTACCCGTTTCTTGTTACAAAATTGACCACTTAGTGTGGTTAGGGCACTGTGAAGGTGCAGTGATCATAATTTGGTCTGGAATACTATATATATGTTTTATGCACTATTCATAATTATTGGGTTGTTGGAAAAGTTATGAATTTTTACAAAAAAATACATAGATAAAAATTTATGACTTCTCAGGTAATCCAATAGTATAATATAACCTTTCTGAGTTGTAAACTTGGTGGTTTTAGAATCATTGCTGATATTTTTACATACAATTAAGATGGACAATACATAGAACTAGAATAGGACTTCTTTGCTGTAAAATAGAATAAAGAGGTGTGTGTGGTGGTGGAGAGAAAGAGGAATAGAAAATTAGAAATGATGGAAGTATATCTGATTTTGAAAATCAAAAATAGAACCTTGAAAGGTTCATAAAGTTTTGTTCAGTCTCTAAATCATATCCTCCTCTCCAACACAGGGCTATCTCAATATTTCTGTGTCGCATTTAGTGGCCAGAAGTCCATGCCTGAGTGATAAAGCTGTTCTGGTGGAGATAAGTTTACTTCATCCTAGTAGGGTTCTGGTGAGAAGCAAGAAAGGAGGATGAAGGTTTATAGCATTATGATTCTTGGTATCTTGATGAACAGTGCCTTGGTTAAAGTGGTTCAAATTCGCATGTGTAGGAAAGAGGGGAATCCTTTGGTCATGGACAAAAACAATAAGAAAAGAGGAGTGTCCTATTTTGGGGTTTCCCTGTGCAGTTCATCTTTTTCAGAAAGGGAGTCTCCTTTATTAAAGTCATTTTTTCCAGAAAAGCTTAATCATATTTTTCCTTGCTTTATGTGTTTTTCTGTTCTTTGTAGGAGAAGAGAAGACAATGAGGAGAACAGAAACCAGGGAGTAAGGAAAGGGAAAAAGAGGGGAGGGAAAAAATATGGGGATAAGAAACAGTCAAGAAGAGTCTCCATAGGCCTGGAAATCAAGATTCCTTCATAGGTCTGCTTTTGAGTCTTAGACCTGGCAGTTTGCTTTCTCACTTTCTCTCTCTCTCTCTCTCTCTCTCTCTCTCTCTTTCTGTCTGGTGAGCACATGTGCCCTTTAGCAAGTTAAAAAAAATAATGATAAATAAAATTAAAATAAACAATTCTTTAAAAAATAGAATCGGTTAATAACAGGCATGAAACATAAAAATGGGCTTCTCATTAAAAATTCAAATGTCAGTCCCTCCTATGTGCAACTAAAAGAACCCCCTTCTTGTCTCCTTTGAACAGCTGTATTGGCTCTGGGAAAAAAAAATTTAAAAAAAGTCTAGTTTCTGGCAGGAGAGGTAAGTTATAATGGAGATACCTAGAAAAGGGAGAAAATAGAAAAGGGAGAGAAGATGAATGCTTCTGCTGGGTGTGCTGCCTAAGATTCTCCTCATCTCCTCGGGCAGTTGCAGAATTGAGCTTGTATTTTGTCTTGCCCTCAATGCTCCTCTCCTAGAGTTGAAAATATGTGAGTTCACACCAGAAACTGCATCCTCATAGAGCCCACTTTACCTCCTCTTTTCTTCTTTTTGTTTACTGTACCTCCTTCTTCCCTCCTAACACTCTTCAATGAGTGGGTAGAGAGGGAATTTGCTGTGGCAGCTCTCATCTTGATTCTTCCTGCCTTTGACCTCTGGGTTCTTATCCTAGGAAAAGCTTTGAGGACCCTGAAGGACTCCTGGCCCTATTTTCTCTCTGCCAGGCACTTACTGTGCCAGGAGAATGAAGGCAGGAAAAGGATTAATGGCATTATTTTGCTGACTCTGTTTTAACTGGACCCTGAACCAAAAGGTAGATAGGAAGACAGTAAAAAAATAAAGGCTGGACAAATAAACAACTATTTTGTTTTGAAACAATCTTTACATGACAATTCTCGTATTGGACAAGTAGGATTTGCACTTTATATTGCATAAGCCATCTGTCACTGCAAATTTAGTAAATCAAATAGCTGATCTAAAAATCACTATGTGATATATTATTCTATAAATGATAAGAGCAATATATATTATTTGATCTTGCAGAAATTGGAAATATAAGGTCAGAAAAGCCAATATCCTGGTGAGTTGCTGCACCCTAAAAATCTATCACTATGTCACTACCAGAAAAATCTCTTCAACTTCTTTTATCAAGTTAGTTCATGACTCTAGATATTTAAATCTTTCTCTATTTCAAATATTTTCTGTCTTCCTACACACTTTCTTCTAAACTGACATTCCTGAAAATTTTTAATTGGGCTTTCAAAGTCCATTCCTCATTTTTCACCATCCGTCAACAAAAGTACAACATGATTAATTTGTTATGCTACTTGTCTTCTTTGGGTCTGATTCCTTTCTCTCAATTTGCTGATTTCTTTCAATTTAACCTGTTCCACAATAGTTCAACATCTTGGCTCAAATCCGCTAACTTCAATTCAGCCATCCTTGAATGTGGCCCAATTGATATTTCTCTCCTCCAGCCTTGAATGACTCTTAAAAGACTACACAGTCTGGCTTTTAATTACATACGTCACTCACTCACGCACTCTTTTTTTTTTTTTTTTTTAACTTTAGCAATAGGGCGCATGCACTCAAAGGAGAGAGGGAAAGTAAGAAATTACATTCTAAGGAGAATGACCGTGCTGCAATCCCTTTTTTTCCCATTATCCTCTTGGGATTTGGGGTACACAAGCACCTGCACCTGGTGTGTTTTTAGGCCACTGGGTCCAGGACTTGAACCACAGAGTTGGTCATGTGGGATCTAATGACTTAACCACCAAATCATCTGCTAGCCCCACTCACTCTTAAATAGCATAGCATGTGAAAGGGCCTTATGGTCTAAAAATCATAACAATGTCTGGCTTATATAGTAGTCATCTAGTAATTATCCATTCATTTATTCATTTGTTCTTTATTATTATTGTATATTGATTATTTTCTCCCCAACAAGGTGGCAGCTAATGGAAGAAAGTGATCATTTTGCTTCCTCTTTTATATATCCCAAACAAAGCCTAGTTCCCTGGATTCCACTAGTAGGTAATCAATAAGTACCAACTGAATGATTGATTGACTAATGCACTTTGCATTTTGATTCCAAGTACAGAAACCCTTGAGGATGTCCTGGTCCTCTAAATGATTTGAAACTGACCTCTACTACATGGTGGGAAGTTCACTGATCCTTTGCAGATGGGAAAGTTGTTGAAATACAGAAAGGATTAAATACTCTCAAAGTCAAGTAAGAGATTAATAGTAGCTACAAGCTAGAATTGAGGGGAAAGCATCCTGACTGCTAGTCCTCACTACTAGTTCAATTTAGAGTCATTGAATGATGTTTTGTTTCTGATATAGGTAGCTTTTGTCTACCTAGTAATTTCTGATGTAAGGCTATAGCATGTTGCTGTATGAGTCTGCTTCTTTTTTTTGTTTTGTTTTATTTTGTTTGTTTTTTAGTGACTCTTATAGATAAAAATCTATCTAGTCATCTATCATGGTGGTTGCTATTGGTTTCTTAGTTGGCCTTGCAAGCCAGAAACTATGCCTTATGTGTTTTTACATTTTTGATGTCTAGTACAGTACCTAGCACATAATAGATGCTTAATAAATATTTGTTAAAGGGATGAATATTTTCAGATAAAATTATCTTTTTACAACAATTGAACAATCCTCTTCATATCATACAGGGGAGTTAAACATACAAACTGTCCTATTTAATTCATAAGAACCTATTCTTAATGTCAAATCATAGTTCTTTTGTCTAGTTATTACCCTTTTAGGGATTAAATAAGAAACTGAACCCACTATAGCATCATTTTTGGTTTGATTTGTAAACCAGAGGCTAAACAAGTCTTTAATTTCCACAGGTAAGAGTATAACACTTACATATGTAAAGAAAGAAAGAAATTTCTTCCAACTGAAATAAGAGGTAATTTAAGGAGACATAATTATTGACCCCATGTTAGAAAAAAAAAGTTTTAAACTTGACTCATCTGTGCCTTATGGATTTCATAACTGAAGATTAGCTTCTCTTAATCAGTTCAACATCCATTTAAGGGACAAATTGATTAGCTCCTTACATAATTAACAGAACATTAAGTACTATCACTTTGAATTGAAAAATCGTTTTGATTAACAGCAAATATGCATAGTTTAACATTAAGATACTAAATGGTGTTATCTCAAATCATTAATCTTTTTTCCCAAAAAATGTTAAGGGGATGTAGGTGTTTGCAGCTAGCTCAGTGACCAATGTTTATTATTCCTAAAGTGTTTTCATTTTTTCTGGTTGGCATTAAATTTAATTTTTTTCCACAGAGAATGAGAGCATGATATAATGTATAAATAAAAACCAACATTATTGTGCATAATTTGTACTAACTCTTTACTTAGTGAAATAATAAACAATACAGTTCTGAGGAATAGGACAAAGAAAAAAATTAAATATTAAATGTTCACAAATCATTTAAAAAAGAATTGGTGAGGAAATAGATGAGGATTGAAAAGAGTGTAAAATGGAGAGAATGGTTGTTAAAGGTATCAGGAGCCAGAGGGGACAAGATTCATGAACCTGTAGAATTACCGTTAAATAATGTGTACATATAAAAGAGTAAAAGCAAACAAGACATTAGAGAAATGAAAGATGCAAGAGTTTCTTTCTGCTAAAGCCAGGTCCAAGGAGATTTTCAAAGGGTGAAGAACAACTGGGAAATGGAGCTTACAATCCACAGGGGGTCAGCAAAGTTGTTTAAAGATGTGCTATGACAGTACAGTCCATAGAAAAGTGCATTAAATTACACAAATACATAATTAGAGCTAAACATTCAGAATGTTAGGCAGCAGTATTCTGAACCAGATGGTAGTTGATTCTGACTACACCTTGGGCACGGAGGACCTAATTAGTTTTTGTAAGAAAGTGTACAGGTGTCAGTCAATTCTGGAGTTAGTGCTGAGTAGGACAGGTTAATGGAGACACTGGAATATTTGAAATTGATGAGGCCTGAGGCAAATTTCAGACACTATTTGAAGAAGTTCAGGAACTTAGAGAACATGCAGGAAATTTGGTTTAGGCCTGTTTCTTAAAGTGTCCAAATATATGCTATATGTTTATCTTTTCAATCCTTTATCTTAAATCACCAGTCCCAGTAAGGATTAATTCAGAAAAGGATTGGTTTGTAGGCTCCATCAATAGGATAATTAACTACTAATCTAAAATGATCAGGTTATTTTATTTATTTTTTTTGGAGAGGTTTTTGCTATAGGGCGCATGCGCTTGCCAGACAGACAGAGAGAGACAGAGAGACAGAAAGCGAGTAATCACTCCCCAGGGGGGATGGCCACGCCACTATCCCTTCTCCTCCATTCTCCTCTCGGGATCTTGGGCACGCATGCACACGCGCCCGGCGTGAGTTTAAGCCACCAGGTCCAGGACTCGAACCGCAGTCGACTACGTGGGAGTCCAGCGACATAGCCATTACGCTAACTGCTGGTCCCCAGGCTATTTTAGTATTACTACATTCTACCCATTCACCAAGGAATGCTTGGGTGTGACAATGTAAAACTTACCTAAATGGTAGCAGAGGCCACATAATTTCTAAAATATAGTCAAATAATTTGAGCTCCACTGGACTAACTTCTCAAAAGTCAGTGTTTATAAGAGTTGCCTGGCTAACAAGTAGAAAATAGAGTCTGAGGATTGTCCTCAGTTTGGGGTAGGAACTGGAATCCATGCTTTTAATAAGTATTGATAGATGATCCATAGACTATCCTTTCAAAACTACACACAAGTCAAGAGTTCCTCAAGAGTAAAGAAAATTATTTTTAATAATTGCTTTAGGACCAAATGTGATGATGATTGGCAATAGTTAATAATGATTAATTTAGTGAATTGACAAATACATGGGTGAACTTTATATCCCATGATTGTTTCCCACTTTTGTTTATTCTCACTTAATATCAATGTATTTTCAGATTCTGTAATGTTTGCAGAATCTAAAAGTATATGTACATCATACTTCTAAGTCTGAGGTTTTAAATTATTTTCTGGGAATACAATTACATGTTATAGGTTCTTCACACCAAACAGTTTCTTATAAAGTCTTGAATTAAGTAAAAAATTCATTTTGGCAACTTTCAAAGCTCACTGAGGAGAAGAGAGATTGGCTTAAAGCACTAGGGAGTTTTATTTTTGCACATAAATATTTATATGTGTAAGGGGTGTGTGGTTAATTATAAGCAACGGGAGGAGAATGACAGATGCTTAGATCCTCTGTCCCCATGGAGAGACAGACCTTGCTTGTTGGAGTGTAGTGGCACATTGTGTGGTCTGTGTATTGAATCACTGATTTAAATATTGCAGCAGCTGGAGTGCAAAGTGTATCAGCAAATACTACAGGAGGAAGGGTGTGTGTGTCCTGAATGCAAAGCAGAATGAAATAGGTTTGCATAGTCACACTGAGTAAGGCTGTGGATGGTGCTTTTCTTTTTATATTTCTGTTTCAAAGTATAAGAGAAGGATAACTTGGATGTCCAGGGAACACAGGGTAGACACAGGCCATGTAGTTGAGTAGAATGAGTAGAGAATCTAGTGTTCCTAAATCCTAAGTTCTCTCCCATGCAAAATGAGGGAGAGAGGGAGAGAGGTAAAGATAGAAAGAGGGGGTGAGAGGTAAAGAGAGAGGAGAGAGAGAGAGAGAAAACTCTCATCCTGCCAGGAATAACCTACTGAGAGAATTCATCTCCATAATGAAAGCACTAAACTGAACAAGTATAGTCACTACTTCAGTACTCGTCGTAAGGGGGAAAATCTGTTTCTAGCTTCATGCTGCTCTCCTTACTCTTACTCCCCCTTTTGTTGTTGTTGTAATTATCCTTTCCCTTATACTTCCCAAAGTCAGAAATGACAGAAAAGCTGGAGGAATGAGGCTGGGGTGGAAGGTGAAAAAAAAAAGAAAAAGGTTAACACTGACACATAGAACTTTTCTATTTAGAGATATGATGTTGAAAGGAGTGGACAAAAATAAAGAGCAGCTTTAGAAGAAGTGTGAATTCAAACAGTAAATAAACATAGTTCATACTTGAGACAATGAAATAACTAAAAACATTAACTCCTTTTCTCAACATTTGTAGTTGTCTTCTACAACCTGTACTGATGATTTCACATCATTTGCTGAATATCTTGGAGAAACCACTTGACTAAAAGTGTTCCCAGAGAATCCATGATATCACAAGAAGAGCCACCTAAATCTCAACCTGAAAATGCCCTTGAAGGTCATCAGAAATTATTGCCTGGAGTCATTTAATATACCAATTCCTTCTAAGTCTCAGTCACAGCTCATCATGCATGTTGATGCCAGTGAGTTTTGTAATGTTCATGTGGAAACAGCAGGGGACATTGATCTGGATTCCACTTTGCCTCATGCCTCATCAACCAGATGGTTGGCTGTATCAAAGCCAGTAACATTGATGTCAGAGGCGAGAGAACACAGCTGGATTTTCAGGTTCAAGGGGAAAGAGGGAATCTATAATGCTAAAAGTTTGGGAGGAAATTGCCTTTGGAATAGTGGATAGAGCCAACTAGAACTGATAGAGAGTTTTTAATGGTAAGTCCTGCAGCAACATTTCTGTGTAATTGCTTTCTAGACCATAGTAGAATTTGAATCCTCTTTATCTCACACCTGCTAACAGGCCTACTGATGCCAGTCAGCTAGCTATTGTGTTTCAGATCTAGAGGAGATTTTAGTATTGACTTAAGACTCCCACCAACTCTCAACAACTACTATGTACATATCTTCACTGTTACCCTTGAGATTTTGGGTGACTAGCTTGAAACCAGAAAGTACAAGGATAGTCGATGGCTTAGGAAACCAGCTCCTAGGAACTTGCTGATGGAGATTTTATCTTTATGAGTGTATCAATATAATTTTGCATTTTTTTTAAAATGTGAGAAAGTTAATACACATCTTTGTTTTCTGGCATGGACATGCTAGGGCTAGCAGGAAATTTAAGTGCAGGCATGTGGTACAGGGGAGGATGGATGGGCTCTTTCTTTACCAGGATTATATAAGGTAGGAAACTTGAAGAAAGGGCCTTAGGTGTTTAGTCTATCTTAATTGCTGTTAAAATGTTTACTGTTCAAACCTATGTGATCCACTTGAATATGAACACTCCCCTGTACCATATCTGGTCATTGCTCCAAAGGCCATGGGACCTGGTACCCATGTGTTGTCATATCAGTGGTCTTACCACTTCTGGGCCCCTGCATGAGGGTGGGATCCAAGTCTTAAATACTTATCTGGAAACTAAAATCCACACCCTACCCCCATCCCCAGGATCTTGAGAAACCTCCCATACTATAAAAATTCTCTCTCTCATTCCAGAGTTCAGGTCATTAATTCCTTGTTTTCCAAGCACCAGCTTCTTCCCAAAGATCTGGGTAAGGTTGGGGTAGTAGAGGGGGTAACTGCCTTAGGATCTCTTCTGAAAAACAAAGGAGCAACTATAATAGTTCCCATAAAACAAAGGAAACTGATCACAGGGGCATGATTACTCTTCTTGGAAGGGAGGTATTATGAGGAAAACTTCTTTTTCATCCTTTATATTCTCCTACTGCAGCAAGAACAAGGCAAAATTAATATCTCAATTAATCATCCTGCCACAGAGAAGTAGGTGACTTGTAGGTTACTGAAGTTCAGTGAAGACTTGTGGGATATGTACACACTATCTATGATTGAATCAAGTTTGGCAATGTAGAATTAGAGAACGATGGAGCAATGATTTGAAGATGGGTGTTTGATCCAGGCAGATTCAGGCAATATTTCACTGAGACAATATATGTGGCATTTGGTCTTGGGAGAATTACATATCCAGAGAGAGAAGGCTATTCAGACCTAAATGTGCAGGAACAATAAACAGTATTTCTGTTGCCAGCAGCGCCTGCATATAAGTGTGCATAAAATGCTTAAGTAGTAATCCCTCTGCGATGCTGCAAAGAAGACATTTTCTCCCATAGCTGCTGCAGCAAAAGGGGTGCTGTGGATTTTAACCCCTAAGAATTAACCTATGTAAATGAGTTCTGGGTGGCAGGGAAGATTTTTTCAAAAAGCACTCAGCCCAGAAGTAGCTCTTTTCTTGCCAACATTCTGGGTGATTTATACAACTGTTCCCATTGAAGAGTGCAGAGAGGAATTTGCAATAGAACATGATTGTAAAGCTGAAGACTAAGATGTCCCCTGAAGTTGTGATAATTGCACAGAATCAGAGTGAAAAGATCAGAGAAAGACAAAGACATTTATTTTAGCAAAGACATTTATTTTAGCAATAATAGTGCAATGATGAGATAAACAATTAACACTTCAATTGCAAAGTGTTTATTATTGTCTGTTACTGTAAATAGTAACTACTATATTCTTATTGTACTTATGATATATTACAACAAAATGAAGAAAAAAGAATAAATATGTATTAAATAGTTACTGTTTTGATAAATACCTATAATAGACAGCAAATATGTCTACTAATTTGTCCCCTCACCATATCCATACTACTGGTAGTGACTTCCTACACTAACTCTGAGCTAGGTCATTTTATTTGCATTTTAGTAGATGTGAACATAACAAATATAACACAGGCACATTTGAAAGTGATTGAGTAATGGCATTGCACTGTTGCTCTCCCATTTCCCTCATCCCCTAGTCTCTGGAACCACTATTCTCTCTGCCTCTATGAATAACTATGTGAACAAATCCAGGCTACTCTGTGGGAAGATGAGGGACACATGGTCCACTTGCCCCCATCATCACAGCCAACAATAAACAGGCCTCCAAAGGTTGAATCAATTGGTTTATCAGCAACTGACTGTAGATGTGTCAGTAAGCTGCACTGAGACCAGTAGGAGAACTTTCCAGAGCAGCCCAGCTCAAAGTTATGACCTACCAAACTGTGAACTAAATAAATGGTTCTTATTTTAAACCATTAAGTTTTGGAATATTTTGCCATACAGGTTTGTTACTCAGCAATAGGTAATATTAGGTCATTTGAATAGAAGACTTACTGCTGAGTGAAGCAAGCCATGCTATGAAGAAGAGGCATTGTATGTCCCCACTTAATATATACCGAGTGTCTGCAGTCTGTAACTGAAACTAATTGTCTAAAGGATATAGAAACGCAGTATATAGATGTAAATACCAGATATAGTGTGTGTGAAAGAGGAGGGTCTGAGGAAGGACATTTGGGGGAGGGACAGGGAGGCAAAGCATTAATGGCACAGAGAGGTGTGGTATTATCTGTTGAAGATATTTTGTAGTTTTATCAACAGTACTAGGGAGAAATGTTCATCTGTTGAAATATCCATTTTGTAAGACGAATAATAATGCAATTGAATGTATGGAAGAAAATGAAATGAATAAATAAATAAATAAATAAAATATACAAAAAAAATTTAAAAATGTAGAGTTAAAAAAATAATTATTTTAGCTTTCCTACATAGAATCTCTTTTCCACTCTTGGGAAAAAAAAAAAAAGCAACCAACCAACCAAACAAACACAGAGAACTTGAGATAGTGATCTCTATTCAGAAACTGTCTTACTGATTGATTGCCTTTTTTGGTTTAACATTTAAAATGTTTATTTAAAAGAAGTATATTATGTGGCTTTCAATTTACATTAATGTAGAAATATTACTTTGGGGAAAATAGAGACTTCAAGTTTAAAAAATCAAACAAATAGAAACAAAATTAGTAGTGCAATTTTAGAGAACTTAATAAAAAATAACTGTAAAAAATAAAATGAAAAGTCATGACGCATTTTTCTATTAAAAAAATGCGTCATGACTTTTCTGATAACCCAATCAATATCATTCTTTACACAAATAAAAACTCCTGTAAAAAAAAGTATTTTTTCGGGACCAGCAGTTAGCGTAATGGCTATGTCACTGGACTCCCATGTAGTCGACTATGGTTCAAGTCCCGGACCGGGTGGCTTAAACTCACGCCGGACGAGTGTGCGTGTGTGCCCAAGATCCCGAGAGGAGAATGGAGGAGAAGGGATTGCGGCGTGGCCATCCCCTCTGGGGGGTGATTTCTCACTTTCTGTCTCTCTGTCTCTCTCTGTCTGTCTGGCGAGCGCATGCGCCCTATGGCAAAAACCTCTCCAAAAAAATAAAAAGGTATTTTTTTCACTTTGATTTTACAGATGAGGAAGCAGAGGCAAAGAGGGAATGAAAACATGGACCAGTTTCACACAGATTATGAAGGGTAGCACAGAGATTGAGGCAGCCTGCTCCCAGCATCCATGAACTTGACTGCTATGCATGATCAAACACTAATTTAGGACTTAGTTGTTTATTAAGCCAACAAGAAAAAAACCTGTCTTCAAAAAAATGTTTATTTTCTTTTTTAAAAAAATCTTTGTTATGATAATTATTATATAGGCATGATTGATATGCAAATAGCTGTACATATTTAATATATACAACTTAATGAGTTTGGAATTCAGACAGAAATATGAATCTATGAAGTCATTACTACAGTCTATTCCATAAACATGTTCATTATGTTCAAATAATTCCTCCTGCCTTCCTTATTTATTGTTATTATCATTATTATTTTGTGGTAAGAGCACTTAACATAAGATCTACCTCTTAGCAAATTTTTAAATATTCAATACAGTACTGTTAACCATAGGCACTATGCTGTACTGATGATTTCACATCATTTGCTGAATTTCTTGGAGAAACCACTTGAGACTTTGTGCCCTTGATTAATATTAGGTCATTGAGAAAGTCATGACGTATTTTTCTATGTTTTTCTATGCAAAAATGCATCATGACTTTCTGGATGACCCAGTACCTTACTGTTTCCTTTGTCCCCTAGCCCCTGGTACTGCCATTCTTCTCTCTGCCTCTATGAATTTGACTATTTTAGATTCATCATGTAAGGTGTATCATGTAATATTTCTCCTTCTGTGTCTGGCTTCTTTCACTTAGCGTAATATTCTCCAGGTTCATTCATGTTGTTGCAAGTGACTGGATTACCTTTTTTTTCCCCTTAGTTGAATAATAGTCCATAATAAGCGTTCCATATATTGCTTTCAATTAATCCTTTCACTTTTCTCAAAAATGTCTCATATTAAAAAAACAACCCTAGTGGCAAAGTGGTTAAGTTGGCTGGATTACACCTGGCCAACTGCACAATTTGCCTGGACAGGTGGCTTGAAAAACATGCCAGGCGTCTGTGCATTGTGTCGCCAAAATCCAGACAGGAGAGAGAAATGGAGGAGAAGGGATTGTGTTGTGACCATTCCCCTTGGTGGGGGTTGGAGGGTGGGAGGAATGGTCTTTTTATTTTGTGTGTGTGTGTCTCTCTCTCTCTTTAATTTGCTAGAGGGCAAGGTTGCTCAACAGAGAGAGAGAGAGAAAGAAAATGAGAATGCGTCCCCCTCAGGGGGAATGACCATCACACGGTCCCTTCTCTACCATTCTCATCTTGAAATCTTGGGTACACATGCACGTTTCCAGCATGTTTTTCAAGCAATCAAGTTTGTGACTTGAACTTCATATTCAGTCATATGGGATCCAGTACTTTAACTACCATACCAGCTAGCTGCCCCTCACTTTCCCTCTTTTTCTCTCTGTCTCACACATCCTCTAGTCAGAATAAAAAGACAAAACAAAGCTGAAATAACAAAACCGTTGGGAACCTCTGGCCATTATGGAATAGCAAGGATCATATTCACTCACCTTTTTAAAATAACTGTCAAACAGGTAAAGCAATAGGTTTCAGGCATTACAACAGGAGACACGTGGCAGTGATCCCTGAGATGAGAAAAAAATAAATGAGATAAACCTTGCAATTCTAACAGCTTATTACCAGAGAGAGTGTCTAGGCAGCAGCACAGAGAAGGGGAACCCAAATAGAGAGGAAGAGTTATCCTTTATTGAAAAGACTAAGTTTTGGTCTTCTAGGCAGACCAAGATGACAAGAATTTATAGGACAAAATATGGGAGAGATGAGAGCTACAGAGAGAGTGAGAACTCTAATTACCTGCAAAAGGAACCTTTATATATTTGATTGAGTAATTATTTGTTCATGCATGTGAGAAAATTTCCTGAGGTCTTAGGAAAAAAACCCTGAAAAGGAGTAGGTAGATTGCACAAAAGCTTGGGAATAGCTGCTGTTCTCATTAGCCGGAATAGAAAGACCTCTCAATATGAGGACCTAAGGTAGAATCTTCAGAGAGGTATTGCCTTTATAGTGGGGTCAAATTAATCCTAGGCTAAAGATTGCTTAGAACCCACACTAAAAAAGCTTAAGAGCAAAAAGTTGAAATTATAAAACTAATTTCAAATAATTTTTTTAAAAGAATTATTTGACTTTATTTGTTTGTTTGTTTATTTATTTTAAGTTGACTGGAAAGCGACAGAGAGAGAAGGAGAGAAAGTATGAAAGAAAGCTGCCAAGTCCAGGACTCAAACCACGGTCGGCTATGTGGGAGTCCAGTGTCCTTCACCACCACGCCGCCTGCTGGACCCCATAATTTCAAATAATTTAACTGCAACTTAGAGTTTATCAATATTAGGTTTGGAAAAGTCATGATGTAATTTTCTATGTTTTTCTATGCAAAAATGCATGATGACTTTCCCAGTAATAGTTAAAATAATACAATAAATCTAATACCCAATAACATTAAATGCAAAATGTCTCACATCCAACAAAAATTACCAGGCATCTGGGCCAGCAGATGGCCTGGAGGCTAAGGCACTGGATCCCACATGGCCAACTGTGCAGTTTGAGTCCCGGACCTGGTGTTTTGAAAATCATGCTGGGCACATATGTGTGCATGCTCAAAATCCTGAAGAGATTGGAGGAGAAGAATTTTGGCATGGCCATCCCTCTCAGGGGTGATGCCAGACCTTTCCTTCCTTCCTTCCTTCCTTCCTTCCTTCCTTCCTTCCTTCCTCTCTCTCTCTCTCTCTCTCTCTCTCTCTCTCTCTCTCTCTCTCTCTCTCTCAAGTGTATGCACCCTATAACAAAACTTTTTTAAAAAAATTACCAGTCAACTGAAGAAGCTGAAAACTATGATCCATAACCAGGAGAAAAATCAATTGAAGCAGGGAACCAGCAGTTAGCGTAATGGCTATGTCGCTGGACTCCCTCCCACGTAGTTGACCACGGTTCGCGTCCCGGACCTGGTGGCTTGAAACTCACGCCGGGCGCGTGTGCATGCGTGCCCAAGATCCCGAGAGGAGAATGGAGGAGAAGGGATTGCGGCGTGACCATCCCCCCTGGGGGGTGATTTCTCGCTTTCTATCTCTCTGTCTCTTTCTGTCTGTCTGTCTGGCAAGCGCATGCGCCCTATAGCGAAAACCTCTCAAAAAAAAAAAAATAAATAAACTACTAAAATTTGTCAATGAGTTTAGCAAATTTGCAGGATACAAGGTCAACATCAATTGTGTATATGATTTTAAAAAGCAATTGCATTTCTACATGCAACCAATTCTCATTATTCACAGATTCTGTATATGTAAACTTGCCTACTTGCTAAAGTTTATTTGTAACCTCCAAATCTATACCTGTGGAGCTCTCACAAAGATTTTTGGACATGTACAGAGCAATGAAAAATGTGAGTCACCTGATGTTCACACATTCCTGGTTGGGGTAGGACAATGCGATGCTCTGTCATCTTGTTTCAGTACTCATACTATAAACAGGTGTCTTTTTTATTGTATATTTTTCAGAAATTGGAGCATTAGAACCTTAAACTTTGAAAACTTTGGAGCATTTCTTCAAGTCTTCATTGCCATTTTGATTTTGCCCTGTTGAACTATGTACAACATATTGAAATGCAAAATGAGCTCCATAGAGTAATTCATATCAAAGTATTGTCTACTTTTTGGAAGTTTGTTTACTTCTTCCATGAGAGAGAAAGAGGCAGCAAGAGAGAGAGAGAGAGGAAGAGAGAGAGAGAGAGACATCCCTAAGAGAATATTCACAACACAATCTACACCTGGTCTCAGCTGGTCTGAATCATGGGCACATCACATGTGTGGGATGCTCAGAGAAGTCCCAGGATGCTGGGGGACAACAGATGACATACGGTTACCTTACTGGACTCCCACAAGGCCAACCACCGTTTGTGTTCTGGACCTGGTTGCTTGAAAATCACATCATGCCCAGTTCAAATTAAAAGCATGTGAGATATGTAAGAACTATAAATAGCTTCCCAGACATTCAGATCAAGCTTGCAGACAAATGAATTATGAAAAGCTTTTGGTTTTACAAAAGCTTTGTGTTTTGTAGTTAAAAGTTTACAGAGTTTTGAGTGAATTATTCTATTACCTTTTGAGTTGAAATTAGAATACTAAAAATAGAAGAGAATTCAGGGATCATCTTGTTTAATGTGTCCAATATCTTGTAGAAAAATAACGATATTTAATGAACACTTTAAATGCAAGTCTCATATTATCTCACATTTGGATCTTGGTTGGCCATCACATTAACAAGTCAGCACTGGCCTCCAATAAAGAACCAGAGCCAGATACTACTTGGATAAAGCAAATGAAGTTACTTACTAAATGACACAGCAAGGAATCAGTATAACATGAAACTTCTCCAATGAGACATTAAGTCTTAATTTTTTAAAATTTTCCCCAGAGAGACACACATGTCAGTGGATAGATGGTGGTTGGTTATTTAATCTCTGAGTGACAGCACCATGGAGACATTCATTAAAGCAGTTCTTCCTGAGTAGTCCATTTAACAATAATCTCCCAGCTTTACTTATTCTTTAATTTAACCAGTATCTTACTTTCTATTAGAAATTCTGATTATAGAAATAGCTTTCCTTCAGTAAGTGCCCACTATGTGTCAGTAACATTATCACTTTTAATCTTCACAACACTCAAGGTAAATATTACCACTGCCATTAACGGGTGAGGAAAGTGATAGTTTTTTGTTTTGTTTTGTTTTGTTTTTTTAAATTTCTTTTTAGTTTGCTGTAGGACACATGCAACCACCAGATGGAGACAGGGTTGTGGGGGTCAGGGATGAGAAATCAGTCCCCCCGGGAGGATAGTCACATAGTAATCTGTTCTCCTCCATTCTCTTCTCAGGATTTTGGGCATGCATGTGCACCTTGCATGATTTTCAAGTCATTGGGATTGGAATTGAACCACTTAGTTGGTCATATGGAATTCAACTGCCTTAACCTCTGCTTCACTTACTGGCCTGCTATTACTAGGATTTGTATAAAGACCTTTTTTTTAACCATTGTAGTATAGCCTTGAGGTTCCATAAAGGTACTCTGCAGAAATCTAAATATAAATCTAGATAAATTAAGAACCTGCTATTCACATAATAAAATAATACTTTTTAAGAAAATTTTATTAAATAACAGTTTCTTTACAGTTTTCTTGGCATATTTTGTTTATTGGTCATTCATTATTTGATGGGGAGTCTAAGAAATCTCTGCCAAATGCTAATCAATCAGATATGAGCACAAATGATTTCATAAATAATAAAATCACTGAGAAAGTACAACTGAATATGTATATTCCTTTTTACATAAATACATGTATCCTAGAAGTAGGTTGATTTGGGTTGGAGAGATATTCTTCCTAGGTAGTTAGAAAACATACTTTAGAAGTCCTGCATTAAAAAGAACCCTGTCAGATATTATTAAGAGAATCACTGAACTGAACTGAAAACTGGAGACAAGATTCTTATTTATGATATGGGTAGACAAGCTAAATAGTTTATACTAAATGCTGTAAGTAAAGATATGCTGTTAAAACCCAACCAAAAAAATGTTGTAACAGTTATTTTTAAGTCAGAAATCACTATCTTCAAACTTGAAGATTCCCTATCCCCCTTAATTATTTGTATTTCAGATATTACACATAGAATACCTAAGTATTACTCAAGGGACACAATGATTAGAACCTCGGGAAGTGATTTAACATCACAGAACCATAGTAAGGGATTTATGAAGAACTTGTGATAAAGTTCATAGCAAGCATATTGTGAATAAACTAAAGTTAGATTTCTTGAAGAGGATTTTACAGAATGAGAAAGTGACAAGAAGAGATTAAAATGATGTGAAGGGAAACTGAAAAATAAGCTTCTGCTTTAATGATTGGATAAGATATGCTCATGATTAAACAAGACCCAAACACAAGACATGATACTGATTCAGGAAAACAGCTCTCCTGAATATTCCATTTAAAATAGTTTTCCATATTTCCTTCTTCAGCTTCATTGATCTATTTTGTATTTTGCCATTGCTTTTTTTTTTTTTTTTTTTTTTTTTTTTTTGAGAGGTTTTTCGCTATAGGACGTGTGTGCTCGCCAGACAGACAGAGAGAGACAGGGAGACAGAAAGCGAGAAATCACGGCTGGGCGGGGTGGGGGGATGTCCATGCCACAATCTCTTCTCCTCCATTCTCCTCTCGGGATCTTGGGCACGCATGCACACGCGCCCGACGTGAGTTTTAAGCCACCAGGTCCGGGACGCAAACCGCTGTCGACTACGTGGGAGTCCAGTGACATTAGCCATTATGTTAACTGCTGGTCCCCCTTGCCATTGCTTTTAAAATCTGTACATTGGGGACCAGCAGATGACATGGTGGCTAAGGTGCTGGACATTCCCACATGGCCGACCACAGTTCGAGTCCCGGACCTGGTGGCTTGCTTTCTCACTTTCTCTCTGTCTCTCTCTGGTCAAATTAAAATAAATGAATGAACAAATAAAATTAAAATAAATAATTATTTTAAAAATAAATAAATAAAATAAAATCTGAGCGTTTGGTTTTATCATCATATTTATCTTAAGCATAGTTACTTCCTACTTTTTTACAAACTCCACATTTTGATTGTTCTACTATTACAAGATATTTGAATAATAACAACAAATAATAATAACAACAACAATAACAGTAATGATGTCTGCCATTTGTGGGCTTCATTTTTGCTAGAGAATGTGCTAAGTGCTCTACATGATTTATTCTAACTTAAGTTTCCCCCCAATACCAAATGAGAAAACAGGTTTAGGAAGATTATGAGATTTGTTCAAGGTCATACAGATCTAAGTCGTAGGGCCAGAATTTTGATACTAATTTTTTCTTATTTATGGAGCTTTCACTCTTAATGTGACACCCCCATACATTTTTAAGGCTGTGGCATCATTGGTTGTGGTGGGGCAATAATCCTGAAATCATGAGATCATCTGACTTGGTTACAAAGGGAGTGTTCTTCAAGAGACTTTAGGTTCTATCATCTGATAGCTTAATTCCTGATTATTCTCAGAAGATCTTTGGAAGAGGAGGTAGATAGTTATTATTTTGAATTTCAAAGTTAAGTCAAGAAAAAGAATTAGTCAATAGTTAAATGGCTACCAGTAGAATGTAATTTGAAGATACTGGGCAACCTTTTCTGGGCTAGGTTCTTCAGGAGACAGAAAAACCAACCAGATGGGCTTTATTCTTACCCTGGGGTTCCTGGTCTAATGGGGTACAGAGCTAGAGCCCCTTGTTCTTGCCCTCTTCCACAGTGGTTTGTTTTTCTACCACTAATCTTCATCTCAGCCAATAGTGGCATCTAGTTTATCTTAGGGTAATTTAGGACTACTGCTGGAAGGCTATTGTATCAACCTACATGTAGTATGATGAAGTCTACGTTTTGGTAATGGATAGAAAGAAAAGCAACAAAACAAACAACTCATTATGTTAAATCTGGTTTTAATTCTCCTTTAAAAATTAAAGCAAATGGCATGATATTTTGGCAGCTTTTTGACAGCGCCCACATTTGATTTGATGAGATGTGTGCTCCTATTTGAGTTGTGTCCAAAAGAGGGCAGACAGATGGAAGGCTTTTACAAAAAGAAAAAAAAATACTAGTTAGCGTTATCCTGGAATTCCTAATTTGCTTTATTTTTTTTTTCTTTTTAAAGAGCAATAAATAGGTCTTAACAGATGGGCTAATACTTGAGTTAAAAACATCCTTTGAAAAATTGCAAGCAATGAGTGTGTTATACAGATGTAGAGAATTCAAATACATGCAAATCATAGTAAATCACAAGGATAAGGTTAGAGAAAGAGAGATTTTATCAGAAGGGAGATTTAGAGAAACAAATTTACACTCAGAACTATAAAGCAATCTGCTGCAATCCTTCATCATAGCTTTTCAAAATGTGAGTCATGACCCATTAACAAGTCATGAAATAAATTTAATCCATTGTGAGCAGAATTTGAAAAAAAGGTGGTGGTGAGGAGAGGAGCAGCGAACATTGAGTGTACCACGTGTAGTAAGAATAAACATTATTTCAGAACAAACACTATTTCAAAATGGTTCCTCTTTATTACACACTATATTCTGAGTCATGATGCATTTCTTACTATAGTTGTGGTTAAAATATATGTTTTCAAAGATGCTGGCCTGATTAATGCAACTCTATTACCATGTGACTCCATCATGAATACTCAAGCTTTATTATGTAGCGTTAACACCTGAGTTGTGCTTCTGAGTATGCCAAGTATAGTCAAGGAAATTTTAGTTGGCTTGAGTAGAGTTGGCTAGGCATGGCCTGTGAAAATGTCTTACTTGCCAGATGTCCCTGGCAAGGATGCCTGGGGCAGATTCAGAAGCCTTGTGACTGTTGGCATGAGGTAAATACCCAGAGTAAGTGATCAATTGCCTTTTTTTTTGTGGACAGAACTCAGAGAAATATTACTTTCAGATCTAAGGGACTGATATAATTAGGAATGTGATAAGAAATAAAGAGATTCAGAAGCCAAGGACTGTGACAGATTGTTCCCTTATGAATAATTCTTAATGAAAATAATAATAATGGTAATTAAACATTTACGAGTACTCAAATATATACCTCTACCATGTTCAGTGTCTTATATGGACTTATATGAATTATCTTGTAACAGTTCTTAGAGTCAGGCACTATAGTCACTATTTTTTTTTGATGAGAAAGTGCATAATCAAAATGCAGGGAAATTTGCTGGAAGTTACACAGCTGTTAGTAGTGGAACCAGACTTAAATGTAGACTTACCACCAAAGCCAGAATCTGTCCTAGTTCTATACTGCCTCAGTTTACTGCATCCATTACCTGGGTTTAAAGGTATTCTCTTTCACCAGAATGGACAATAAGGACTTAGTTCTGTGAATTATCCTTGAGTCCCCTTTTTATGCCACTCTTTATATCCATTAACTCTTTGCCTAAAATATAGGATATGCTCTATTTATCCACTTTTTCCTATTTCCACTGCTTTCACTTAATCTGTCCTCCCACTGTCCTCCATGCTGCCCTGCAATCCATTCCCCATGTGGCAGTTAGAGGTATCTTTTAAAAATGTAAATTGAATAACATTACTCTTCTGCCTAAAACTCTCCATAGGTTTTCCTTTGAATTTAGAATAAAATCTAAACTTCTTTACACATGCTGAGACTTACATTGACTGGCCCTGGCCCTTCCTTCCATAGACTCATTTGGCTCAGCCTCAGGGCCTTGTATCTGCCCTACTGGTTGCTTGGAAAGTGTTTTGCCTTGATCTTAGCAAAGCTGATCTCCCCCACCCCCAAGATACTTCTGTGCTATGTAGATGAGAGGGGCATGAGAATGAGCCAACCTCCTCCTGATGCTGAAAACCCTCACACTCCTTGTACCAATTGCCTCAGACTTACTTTCTTTGCAGCACTTAATCACTATCTAAATGTATCTTGTTTGTTTTCTTGTTTATTGTCTGTCTCATCCTTTAAGTGACAAAGCACTGGGACCTTTTCTATATTATCCTAGACCATATCCCTAGCTTTAGAACAGAGCCAGCCTGACCATTGTGTGCACTAAAAATATCTGAGAATGTATGAATAGATGCATAATTAATTAATTTGCATCATGATTTTTCTAAAGAACAAATGTTTTTCAAATTTTATTTTTTAATTGACAATTAAAAAGCATATAAATATTTATGGGGTATAATGTGATATATTGATATATGTATCCATTGTAGAATGATTATATCAAGTTAATTAACATGTTGATCATTTCACATACTTACCTTTTTCTGTTGCATGAACATTTTAAAAGGTACTCTTTTAGCAATTTTGAGATATGCAATATGTAATTATTAATTTGGCACCATGCTGTGCCAAAAGATCTTAAAAACATATTCCTCCTCTCTCACCAAAATTTTATACCCTTTGATCAACATCTCCTCATTCCCCACTTCACTATTCACTCAGCTTCTAATAACCATGATACTACTCTCTACTTCTATAGGTTGACTTTTTAAGTAAGAACAAACTATATTTTGTTATTGTTGTTGTTTTTTGTGCCTAGTTAGTTCATTTAGCATAATGACCTCCAGGTTCATCTGTGTTGTTGCCAATGACAGAATTTCCTTTTTAAATTTTTTTAAGGCTGAATGGTATTCCATTTTTTTTTTTATCCATTAATTCATCTATTGATGGACACTTAGGTAGGTTCTATATCTTTCCAAAGGCCCTCATTCTGAAAGTGCCAAACTTAGGCAAATGTGAGCAGGGTGAAGCTAGGATGTTCTCTTTGGCCTGTTAGTTGAATATGGCATTTTGAAACAAAGGGTCCTATTTGAACTCTAGGCCAGAGCTTCTCTGGGTGTGACTTCCTCAGTTACTGCCATTTTTGATTCTCCTTTTCCATAAGACTTGTTACTATGAGCCTGATAGACTTGAAAGTGCTTATAATGTATCAGAGAACCAGAGTTCTGTGGTCTCTCTGAATTTGATTGTTTTATCTGAAAAATTTAGAGATAAAAATAAATCTACCTAGGACTAGCCCCATAATGAAGTGATTAAAGGAGCTTGATCACACATAACCAGATGAGGGTTGAATACCAGCCCTGCAGCTTGAGAAATATGCCAGGCATGTGTGCATACATGCTACAAATCCTGATAAAGTGGAGAAATGGGGGAAAACATATCCCATTAGGTTATCCTTTCTCTCTTTCTCTCCAATGATCTCACATGCCCTCTGACAATAAAAATTTAAAATTAATAAGTCTATCTAGAACAGATGTTTTGAGTACTAGATATAAAAACAGGTATGAAAAGAATTTGCTGTGTGATTATCAATTTCTGTTCTGTGGAAGAATGAGAAGTGGCTGTGAAAGTGCTTTTTGTTAATTCCAAACTCAGACACTGCCTCTGTCTTCCAATTATGCATCAGGAATTGGGGCATCATCCTCAAGACCTCATTTCCTTTTATCCCCACATCTAATTACCTCCCAGTTTCTGCCAATAGTTCCTCTTTCTGTAAAATGTGGGCACCCCCACTTAAATTTCTTTATCATTTGAGATCTGGCATGGGACCCAAGAAATTGATTAAAAGGAATGACATGCCTGGAGCACAGAGATACTTTTATTTATTTATTTATTTTTAGAGATTTACATTTATTCATTTATTGAGAGATTTTTGCTATAGAGTACATGCACTCACTGGAGAGATAGAGAGACAGAAAGCAAGAAATCACCCTCAAGTGGGGATGGCCACACTGTGATCCCTTCTTCTCCATTCTCCTCTCAGGATTTTGTGTACACAGGCACATGTGCTTGGTGTGTTTCAGCTTGCCAGGTCCAGAACTCCAACCACAATTGGCCACGTGAAAGTCCTCCAGTCCTTCAACCACTATGCCACCTGCTGGCCCCAAGCACAGATACTTTTAAAATATTATTTTCTTTTCATTTTCTCAAGGAAATCACCTATGCTTTTCTCCACAATATCCCTGCTTTTTGGTTTCTCTGCTGTTTATATTAAGGGGCCTTCTGGGACTTGTCAGCTCTCAGTTGTTACCATCCTCTTGCATAGATTCAGAGTGAAGTCAAATCCTCTTCCAGTTTTCTGCCTTGCATTCCTTGTACAATTTGAATAGTTGCTGAAATTTCATATGGTTTTGCCTAGCTACCTTAGCAGTTTTACTTTTTTCTAACTTCTAACTGGCTGAAGTGACTATACTTTTTTACCAAACCCATTTTACATGCCCACAGTCCTCCTCCATGCTCTTATCTGGAAAGGCGCTTATATTTTCACTGGCTTGCCTTACACTTTTTTTTGATACTAAACCACCTTGGTTTATTAAAATTTCTTAATAAACTTAATTTCCTCATTCTTTCTTCTCCTCTCATCTAATTATTTACCAGCTGGACTTACCGTGACACCACTAGATGGTTTTCCTGCCTTTAATCTACACCTCTCCAATCTAACTTGCTGTTATTGTTATTATCTCATCCCCCAGGACTGTCTCCCTACTTTCACAGTGACAATTAGGCAATCTTGGAAACAAATTAAAGCCAGAGTGATAGAACTGGTATGAAGTATGACTTCTACCTTTCTTATCCATCTCAAAGGAGCTGCTCTAATTGTGCTAACTGTAGACCAAATAAGATGGTGCCCCAGCAGACCAATTCCAGGTCTGACTGTGTATTAAATTGCTGGTTAACCTGGGCAGCTCATATTACGTCTCTGAGCTTTAGTGTGCTCATCCAAAACAGTGACAAAGTAAAGTTTAAAATTTCTTTTGAATTTACTGTTTGCCAAGCACTGCTATAAGTGCTTTACATGGATCCGCTTATCTTTCTGATAGTCCTTTGAGGTAAATACTACTACACATGAGAAAAAATGAGGCACAGAGAGGTTAAGGGACTGGCCCAAAAGCATAGAGTTAGTAAATGTTGGGACTGAATTCAAATCCAGGAAGTAGTTCCCAAGTCTGCACTTAGATGTTGTAAGAAGGAGTTGAATTAGATGAGCGGCTGGGGTCTCTCTAGCTTTAAAAATACTTTAAGTTCAGGAACCAAAGAAGGCTTCTGGCTTCCCCAACAAACACAAAGGGTAAAGAAACAGAGTTCTGTTAAGGTGTGACACTGCAGCCAGTACAGTTCATCCTCAGGCAGGGAACACTGTCTAAATATAGAACCTCCCTTAACATTGGAAGGTCTGACTAAACTGGGTTAGTTGCCGGGCAAGGTGCTCGAGGCAGAGCAAGTGGATAGGTGTGCCAGCTGCGCAGTAGTGCCGCATAACAATGTAGGGCAAGATGCCTCCCTGAGCTCTGCCCTGCTCGCATCACTGCTTTCATTGCATGTCCTTTAGTGGGATTATATAATGATGATTAAGGTAGATTACTTTATGAATCAATCTGCCTCTCAGAGAAACCAGGGCATTTTGCCAATCCCTTTTCCACCAGGATGACAATTCTGTGCCTTTAGTTTGATTCTCTTTCTGTTTGTTTGTCAGTTGCAAGGAAAACTCTGACATGTGTCTGATCCATGCACAGCTGGACTGTCTTTGAGCACACACATACTTTCCAACAATGTTAGCTTCCTGATATGACTTGCTTTTTGGAGATGTTTCTAGACTCTAGATATTGTCCTGAGTGCTCTCGCCCACCCCTGCACAAGATATGTTTAAGTGTTAGCCCTAGTCCTTGTGAAAGTGACCTTACATAGACATAGCCTTTGCAAATGTAATCAACTTATGGTTAATTTGTACTGGGCTAGGGTAGGCCTAATCTTCTAACTAATATCCTTCTAAGAGAAGGTAATTAGAACATGAACACATTTACACATGGGGACAGTGTCATGTAATGATGGAGGCAGAGATTGGACTGATGCATCTGCAACCAAGGAATGCCAAGGATTGTGAGCAAACACTAGAATCTAGAAGGAGGCAAGGAAAGATTCTCCTAGAACCTTCAGAGAGAATATAGCCCTGTGGACAACTTAATTTCAGACTTCTAGTCTCTAGGACCATGAGCGCATATATTTCTATTGTTTAAGCTTTCTGATTTGTGATATTTAGTTATAGCAGCCCTGTAAAACTATTGGGTTGTCAGAAAAGTCATGACACGCTTTGCATAGAAAAACATTGAAAAATATGTTACGACTTTTCTAACAACCCAGTAATACAGATACTTCTCTAGATCTTTTACCAAAGACATTTTCTCCATAAACATAATCCTATTCATCCATACAACATAAGTTGAGCTACATGCAAGAAAAAACGAGATGTAGCTCTGGCTCTGCTACTTACTTAGCTCTATGATTTTGTGGCAATTCATTTAACCTTTCTAGTTTTTTGGCTTATTTGTTTTCTTTTTTAATTTAAAAATTGTGACTATTGTAAAAATACTATCCTATCTGCTTTATAAAGTTGTTAGGAAGATTGCTAATAATTTTTATAGCACTTGAATGTTTAAAAAGCACATTCAAATAAAAACATTATTTTATTTATTCTTCCTGATCACTCTACAAAGTGGATAGTTTTCTTGGTCTAATACTGATTGATGCAAAATTTAGAGGTGTTTAGTTGCCAAAGGCAACATAATTGGTAAATACTAGAGATGGGCTTTTTTTTTTTTTTTTTGAGAGAGAGAGAGAGAGAGATTTTTGCCTTCAGGTGTGTGTGCTCATGCTCATGGTAGGGGGCAGGGGTTGGGGGAAGAGAAAAAGAGAGAGAGAGAGAGAGAGAGAGAGAGAGAGAGAGAGAGAGAGAGAGACAAACACAGTGAGAGGAAAAGTGAGAAATCACCCTCCCCCCCACCCCCCCGGGAGATGGCCATGCCACAATCCCTTCTCTTCTGTCTTCCTCCATTCTCCTCCCAGGATCTTAGTCCTGCACTCACAAACACCTGGTGTGAGTTTTAAGCTGCTGAGTCTGGGACTCAAACTGCAGTCAGCCATGTGGAAGTTCAGCAACATAACTGCTTCACCATCTGTTGGCCCCAAGGACAGGACTTTTGCTTTCCACTCTATATGCTCTGTTGTATAGTACTTAGGAGAACACTTGGTGCATAGTAAATGTTCAAACTGTTGCATAGTAAATGCTCAGTATGTATTTGTTGAATGGATAAAGAATGGATGGACTGTTTTATGAGATTAAACATGTGAATATTTTTAAAAGTATATTTTTATTCATATTTATTTATTTATTTTGAGAGAGAGGGGCAACTCCAGCAAGTGCTTCATACCACAGTCTCGGCCTCAGCCAGCCAGGATTATGAGCACATGCCTGCTTTGTACATGGAAACCTCAGGACACAAACCCAATACTTTCCTCTTGGGCCTCAGTGTTATGAAGCATTGCATTATTGGTGTGCCATAGTGGCTGTCTTAAAAGTGAATATTTTAGAACACTTTAGCTGAGAGAGAATTAAGTTTTAAATAAAATATACAGTTCTATTCATTTATGTACACAGAAATACTTGTTGAAGTCTTGGAAGCCACCGGGCATAGGTCTTGCTGCCAGATATACAACCCTGATAAAACAGACAAAGTTCCCATGTAGGTAGAACTAATGTTCTAGTGGAGGAGATAGACAGTATGCACTCTATCTTGATGTGAAATTGCTATAGAGACAGTAAACAAAGTAGTAAAGATGGTGATTATAGGGTAGGAGAAAGGGAAGAAGATAGTCAAGATAGTCAGGAAAGGCCCCTCTGATAAAGTGACCTGTGAAGAAAGGGATGGGTACCTAGGAAAAGATTACTCCAGGTCAAGTGAAAAACAAAAGTGTGGCAGTTTGCTTAGAATTAAAAAAAAAAAAAAAAAAAAGCAAGCCAGTGTGGAAGAGGGGTGGATTAAAGGTCAGACAGTTATGGAAGCCCAATTACATAGGCCTTGTAGACCAATGACAAAGATTTTTGACTTTCACTATAAGATGGGGAGCCAATGGAAGGTTTTCCACAGAGAAAGGACCTGGTTTTTTGTTTAGTTTTGTTTTGATTTTTTTGTTTGTCTTTTTAGGTTTTTGTTATAGGGTGTGTGGGCTCACCGAAGAGACAGAGAGGGAAAGTGAGAAATCAACCCCCAGGAAGGATACCCATGCCACAATCCCTTCTTCTCCATCCTCCCTTTGGGATTTTGGGCATGCATGCACAAAGTAACCTGCATTTTTCAAGCTCTTGGGTCAAACTGTGGTCAACCATGTGGGAGTCCAGTGCCTTAACCACCACACCTCCTAGCTGGTCCTGACCTGATATGTTTGAAAAGAAGCATTATGGTTGCTGTGGATTATAATGTTTGGAGGGAAGGGGTAGAAGTAGACAAACCAAAACTATTGAAATAATATAGGCAGGAGATGAAGTTAGTGAGAATGGTCAGGTTCTAAATACATTTTGAGGATAGAACTGACAGGATTTGTGATTGTTTTGGATGTGGAGTATAAGAGAAAATGATATGGAAAGAATGGCTACAAAGTTTTGTTTTTGCTTTTTAATTTCACTTGTTTCTTCAGAAAAGGAGAAAGACCCCAGTAGGGTTCTCATGCATCAACCCCTCCCAAGCCTCAGCCTGCATGCCTGGTGGGCTCAGGGAAATCCTGGATCTCAAACCCATGACCCTTCCCATGTGAGTCCACTTGGTATGAGAAAAAACTTTGAGAGTCAGGTAGAAGAGAGTTATGATTTATTAAAGCTGTAAGTTCTGTGTAAGAAGAAAGTTTGGAGTAAAAGCAGGGAAACCAGCTTAGTTTTGGACATTTTAACTTTTTTTTTTTTTTTTTTTTTTGGAGAGGTTCTTGCTATAGGGCACATGTGCTCGCTAGGAAGACAGAGACAGACAGAGAGACAGAAAGCGAGGAATCATCCCTCAGGGGGGATGGCCATGCCACAATCCCTTCTCCTTCATTCTACTCTTGGGATCTTGGGCACACACACACGCGCACGCCTGGCATGAGTTTAAGCCACCAGGTCCGGGACTCGAACCTCGGTTGATTACATGGGAGTCCAGCGACATAGCCATTACACTAACTGCTGGTTCTGAGGCTGTCATATATTTTTAAGTAGAGGTGTTGTATACACAAATGGAACTTTGAGTCTGGAATTCAGAGAAAGATCTAGGTTAGAGATGAAATCTTGGAAATTGTTAACATACAGAAAATATTAAGTCTATGAAATTGTATGAGATCATCTAGGAGTATAAAAAATATCTCAGAGTTTGAGACCTGAGCCATTCCTTCTTTTAGTGGTTAGGAAAATGAGAAGTAAGTGGCTGAAGAGATTGAGAAGGACAGCCAATGAGGTAGGAGGAAGTCCAGAAGGGAGTGGTGATGTAGAAGCTGAGGGGAAACACTATTTCAAGGATGTTTCAAAACACTCCAGAGGAGGGAGAGGGGCAATTGCTAAAGCCATGAACTTAATTCACGTATTGCTGACTAGCTGAGTTGGGAGAGAACTATGTTGTTTCTATTTAGTATGACAATTTGGAAGTAGTTAAAAAGACCTTGATGAAAGCAGTTTAGGTGTAGGTGGGACAAATTTTCATTGCAGTGAATTCAAAAGAAAATTGTAGGAGAGGAAGTAGAGAGAAAGTACAAACCCCTTGGATAAATTTTGCTATAAAGGGAGCAGAAAAATAGTGTGGTAACTGGAGGGTAATTTGATGACAAAGCAGAGGGAGGTTTGCTTGCTTATTAAGAGGGGAAATACTAAAGCATGCTAAGGGTAACAATCTTAAAGAAAAAAAATGATTATATAGGAGATAGAAGGGGGAATTGCTGCAGTAATGTCCTTGAATCACTGAGGGAGATGAGACTTCATGAACAAAGGGAGGGGTTAGCCTTAGAAAAGAGTGCAGAGTGGTTTTATTGTCATAGGACAGAAGGCAGAATATATGGGTACAGAAACCAGTAGGTTGGTTGTTATACGAGTGAGAGCTCATGAAATTTTTCTGATTCCTTGTATTTTCTTAGCAGTGTAGAAAGCAATACTATCAGCTAAGAGTGATGAGGGGGAAGTGAGGCAAAATTCAGGATAGTGGGAAAGTGAATGGACTAAGAAAGTGTAGTGGTAAGGTTCCTAGGCATTATTGTATAAAAATGTAAGGGGTTATTTTGATAAGTAGGAAACAAAAACTGAGAACTTAATATATTTATTATTGGTAGTCCGCCCATGTAAGCAGTGCTATGGCTTTGGAACACACAAAAAATTCCAACCTCCAGGAATTTAAAATCAAGTATAAGCAATAAATAATAAACACACGAAAGGTTCAAATAATAATTTAAGGCAATAGAAGAGATATATGTGACAAGGAAGCATATAAAACTGCTGAATATGTTTAAGGTTTCAGAAGAAGGAGAAAGGTAATCTAGAAGTGATATGATGGTTGAGCCTGGTAGAAAAGATAAATTCTGAGAGGGACAAGTTAGGATAAAGTAAATAATAAGAAGAAAAACCAAAGTCTAAAAGGAAAGAGGCAGAGATATGTATATCATCACCAAAAAGGGTTGCCAGATAAACTATAGGACACTCAGTTAAATTTGAATTGCAGATAAACAACACAGATTTTTAATTTTAAAAATCAAATTTAACTAGGTGCCCGGTAGCTTTATTTGCTAAATCTGGCAACCCTAGCAGCAAGGTTAAGGGAAACCAAAATAATGTTAATTTAATCAGGGAAGGTAGAATTGCAAGAATTAAAAAAGTACTCACTGATGGCAGATGCTTCAAGAAAGCTGTGGAAACAAGGTTTCATAATTAGGATTCTACTGATAACGTTTGACACAGCAGAAAAGGCAGAGGCCCAATATGAATCACTCTGTAGAGAGGCTTGGTAGTAAGAAAAGAAGGGAAATAAGAATGAAAGTCTAATGGCAAATATGGAAATGGACCCCAGACCCTAGATCACAGTCACTAAGATGTTGTATGTATGTAGATAGTGCGTGAACAACAGCGATTCCATCTTTAACATATTCTATAAAGGCCAGAGATTGGCTAACAGTGATGTACCAGGTTCAACTGGCTTGGTACTCTAGGGCTTAGATAAACTCTGTTGGGGAGCAAGACAAAAGAAGGAGACACAATATTACAAAATAGAATAGATTAAAAAAAAAAGACCTATTGTTGTCAAAATGTGTAACTCAATTGTAGACTAAATTCAGATACTCTTACATGGAATCAGATTATAAATTTCAAATTTATGAATCACTTAATAGAACATATTCTTTGCCCCAGGAGGACTATCCTATGCTGGGTTTTATTTCCTTACAATTGGGTAGAGGAAAGTGTTAAAGAAATTCCCCAAGAGCTAAGCACAGCTGTGAAAAAGGCAATGGCAGAATTTTTTCTGCCTGGCTGCTGGGATTAGGGGGCTTGGCCATAGAGGATGGCAAGGCCAAGGGCTATTGGACTATCAGTGTGTGGAAGTTATAATGACAGTGACTTATGCTTTTCCAGTGATGTTTTGTCCTTAGAGGCCTTAAGATTCTATAGTATTCTTATAGAATATTTATTGCTGAAATGCCTGCCCCCACTAAGAAAAGGTGGCAGCTTTTGAAAGAGACTTTTAAAAATGAGGATTCACAGACTGACCTTTGACAATAACTGCTAATGAACTAGGGTCAGGGACTGCTCAGTGCTCATGGACCTTAAAAATACTGTCATCTATCTTTCTCTCTGAATGGAGTGTTCATCTTGCCAATTCCTATAGTTAATTAGATTGTTAACTGTCTATTTATAGCAGCAAACACTTCACTGGCATGTTGCAAATGCTGATTATTAATCAGGCGCCTCTACTGACTCAAGGTGGAATGAAATGTAATTATTCAAATTAGATTTAGGCCAAGGTCTAATGACCTCACAGGCATCATCCTAATTTTGCAAACACTAGTTTCTGTAAACTATATCTCTGGAAGATATAGATTCCGATCTCTGGGAGCCTTGGAGTGAATTGTGATGCAGAGTTTAGGCATTCCCCAGCATCCTTAAAAGGATTGTGCTCTCTTCTATAAATGTACCTATGCACCTGCCAGCTCATGACTCAAAATCAGCCTTACCAAGTAAATCATTATACAGAGTAGTTACGGATGTAGAATATTAATAGCAAATCAATGAAAGTTAATTTTCATGGATGCTATTAGAGAGGGTGTTCACCAAGGCTGTCTCCTATTATAGATCACATTACTTTATGCTTTGGGAGAAAAGCTAAGATCTTATGTAGGTGATTTTTAAAAAGATATATATTGGGATAGCCCAACCTTCTTTACCAGATTTGATCAGGTATCTTCCCTTGAATGGAAACCATTTATATGTCCTTATTTAGAGGTAAATAAAGATACCTTCTGGGGAGGTAAATTGGAAGAAGAAAACTCGAGAGGAATTCTCTAGGCAACTTGCAGTTGCTCTCAAAGTGGGCTTCCTTCAAACACTGAAGAATCAGTTGAGACCAGTATTTGCTTGTTCCCTTCATGCTCTTTGCCCCTTGGGTTAGGTATATGTTAGTCCAAGCTCCAACTATGTTTGGGCCTCAGTGCTTTCTTTTTTTCATTTTAAAAACATTTCACCAGAGGGTATGCTCACCAGAGAGGAAGAGAGAAAGAAGAAAGTGAAAAAGCAACCCCCCCCATGGAAAATGGTCACATCATAATCCCTCCTCCATTTCTCCCTCCTTTGGGGATTTTTTGGGGGTACATACATGTGCCTGGTGTAGTTCTCAAATTTTTGGTTCCAGGACAACACAATCTGCTGAGAAACCTGGGAAGTGCTTTTAAATTGATATGGTGGGGAGGAGAATAAGTATGTTAACTGAATTTCCATTTACCTGGTATTTGTCTTAGACAAAGATTGTTTGGTTTCAAGTAACAGAAATCATCTTAAACAAGCTTAAACAAAAATGGGAGGTCTGTCAAAGTAGGTACAGGCTATCTACTCAAGGGCATGGTGTTCACCTAGTACTCACAAAGATCCGTACTATGACTTAGAGAGCTCCACTGTCCTCAGGGCTGCTAGTTGTCTTGCCTCTGCTGCTGTCTTGAGTATCTGCTCCTCCTTTGTTTCCCTAGCAGACTTTTTTTGTTCTCCTTATATATGGCTCATTATGAATGCCCTTAAATGGTACCCTCAGTTTCTGCGTTACAAGATATTCCTAATCTATAGCCCATGGCTATTTGACTAAATTCTTTTGCTTTTTAAAAAATATAGCATTTAGAAATTGAGATACTTAATATAACATAAGATTCACAATTTTACGGTGTATACTTCAATGGGTTTTGATATATATATTATATTGTATAGTTATAACTACTACCAAATTTCAAAAGATTTCCATCACCCCAGGAACCCTCCACCTATTATCAGCTAGTCCCAATTAGTCTCTCTCCCAATTTTTTGTACAATCACTAATCTGCTTTCTGTCTCTATGATGCCAATTCTCGACATTTCATATAAATGGCATAATATATGACTTTTCATGTCTTGCTTCTTTCACTTAGCATGAGGTTTTCAAGGTTTATCCATACTGTAGCATGTAACAGTATTTTCTTTTTTCTTTTTTTTTTTAAGACAAGGTCTTACTATGTTACAATACTCTTTCTTCAGCCTTTTGAATGACTAGAACCACAGGCACATACCACCAAACATGACTCTTTCAGAGAGCCTCACTATGTTATCACAGGCTGGCCCAAGCTTCCCATCCTCCTGCCTTAGCCTCTAAAGTAGCTAGGACTACAGGTGTGTGCCACTATGCCCATCCTTTAGGTCAGACTGTAAACCAAACCTGAGGCTCTCATGAGGTTCCAGTCTGCAGAGTATAGTGTCTCAGCCGTGCCCTTCCCCATGGCAGGGCCACTTCATTGCTTTTTTTTTTTTTTTTTTTGGAGAGGTTTTTGCTATAGGGCGAGTGTGCTCGCCAGAAAGAAAGAGACAGAGAGACAGAAAGCGAGAAATCACCCCCCCTCCCAGGGGGGATGGCCATGCCACAATCCCTTCTCCTCTGTTCTCCTCTCAGGATCTTGGGCACTCATGCACACGCGGCCAGTGTGAGTTTTAAGTCACCGGGTCCAGGACTCGAACCATGGTCGACTACATGGTAGTCCAGCGACATAGCCATTATGCTAACTGCTGGTCCCAACTTAATTGCTTTTTACTGCTAATGACACTCCATTCGATTTATAGATATGCCACATTTTGTTTAACCATTCAATGCCTAATGGACATTTGAATTGTTTCAGTTTTTTGGCTACTATCAATAATACTGGCACAGCCTAGTGGCTCAATTAGGAGCATATCAGACCATAGTGCTGGAAGCCACATGGTTTGGATCCCTAGCCCAGCTGACCTGAAACACATTGAGTGCATGCATACCCAGATTCCTTAGGAGTTGAAGGACTGGCACAACAAGAACCTGTTGAAGGTGCTTTTCTCTCTTTCTTTCATGTGCACACACTGTCTATCATTAATAATAATAATAATAACAAACTGCTATCAACAGTGTTCTTAATGTTATTTAATTGGCAAATGACAGATTATATACATTTGTGTGTACAATGTTATATTTTAATATATGTATATATCATGGAATGATTAGATCAAGCTAATTAACATATCTATCACTTCGCATACTTATCAATTTTGTGATTAGAACATTTAAAAGCTATTCTCTTAGCAGTTTCAAATATACTTTACCTTATTATTCATTATAGTTACTATACTATATAACAGGTTTGTACCTTTTAGCCAACATCTCCCCATTCTTTCTACCTCCAAGGTTTTGGTAACCATTCTACCTCTGCTTCTTTAAGTTCAAGTTTTTTAGATTCCACCTGTAAGTGAGACAATGTATTTTTTGTCTTATGTGCCTTGCTTATTTCACTAAGCATATTCTTCTTGTTTCATCCATGCTGCCTCAAATTGCAAGATTTCCTTATTTTTTAAAGGCGGAATAGCTTTCTATTGTGTATATATAACACAATTTTTTATTCATTTATCCATTGATAGAGTTATTACATGTCTTGGCTATTATGAATAATGATGCAATGAACATGAAAGTACAGATATCTTTTTGATATACTGATTTCATTTCCTTTAAATATATAACCATAGTGGAATTTCTGGATCATATGACAGTTCAATTTTTAATTTTTTGAGGAATCTCCATACTGTTTTACTTAGTGGCTGTACTAAATGATATTTCTACCAGCAATGAGAAAGTATTCCCTTTTCCCCACATCCTTGTCTTCCCTTACTATCTTCCATTTTTTTCTTTGACAATAGCCATTCTAACAAGCAAGTATGAAGTGATATTGTAATTTTTATTTGTACTTCCCCATCAATGATGTTAAGCACCTTTTAATATACTTGTTTGTCATTTGTGTCTTTTACTTATTTATTTAAATTTGCTCTAGGGCTCATGTGTTTTCCAAACAGAGAAAGAGAGTGAAAGAGAGAAAGTGAGAAATCACCTGCCAGAGTGATGCCTTGCTACAGTCCTGTCTCTTCCATTCTCCTCTTGGGATTTTGGGCATGTATCCACATGTGTACAGCATGTTTTTCAAGCTGCTGGGCCCAGGACTTGAACTTCTCAGTTGGTCATGTGGGATCCAGCTGCTTGAACCACCATATCATCTGGCTGTCTCCAATTTGTGTCTTCTTTTAAGAAATGTCTATTTAGGTCCTTTGCCTCTTTTTTTAATGGGTTCTTTGTTTTCTTGATGTTGAATTGAGTTCCACATATATCTTTAGATATTAACCCCTTATCAGATCCATGGCTTGCAAATATTTCCTCCTATTATATAGAGATTATTTCTTTACCCTAGTGATTGTTTCCTTTGCTTTGCAGAAGCTATTTCGTGTGATGCATTCACACATATCTATTTTTGCTTATGTTGTGCTTTGCTTTTGAGATCATAGCCAAGAAATCTTTGCCAAGATCAATGTCAGGAAGCTTTCCTCTGTGTTTTCTTCTGGTAGTTTTACATTTTCAGGTCTTAAAGTTACGATTTTTTAAAACTTATTTATTTATTTTATTTGTAAAACCAGGCCACTTTAATGTTTTTGTACAATTTAACAAGTAATCTTTTGATAACCGCAGACTTGTAAGACTGGTAGTATTCAGAAACGTCATAGTCATGATGGTTTTCCAGATTGGTGTATCATCTTCAAAAATTACTAGGAGTTGCTTGTGTGAAGCTGCTATCAAACCAGTAAAGTAGTTTTATGCATCCTTCATTTTCAGGATTGTTGGTAACTTGGGCATATTATCCTCAAATAACTTTTCCTCCTTGAATCACAAGGTCCAACTTGCTCATGTTCACCTCAGTGACAGTACCTTTGGTGAGAACACCCAAAGTTGTACATAATGGGGATGAAGGATTCTTCTTTTACCAAGTATCGGCAGGCAAAAGGTGGCTGTCAGTTCAGGATGTGTTATGTGGGTTTTTTTTTTTTTTTTTTTTTTTGAAACTAAGTCCACTGGTCCAATGAATCTTTCATGTTTAAGATGTTTTCTAGTAAAGCCATTTCCAACTAAACAGACTTTTGTAACCATTCTCCTCCATGCCTTCTTCTTTCTCTTTACTGTTCGAGTAACTTTAAATACTTCTATTTCTCCTTGGGCTTGAACTTTGGGTAGAGGGACTTCCCATTTTCCTGCTTTTTCTTTTCATTTTTGTTTAATCATATTGGAAAGTGCTTTAGCTCAGGACTGTCCTTCTCTGTCCAATAGATAGACAGGTACTGCTTCTTGTGTAGTCTTTTCATCATTCTTTCATTTGGTGTTCCTCTTTTCATGCATCTTGATAGTCTTTTTCATTGGAATTTTCTCAGCATGGTTGTTTATAATAGAGCTTAGCCTTCAGACCAGTCATCTTTTTTGCCTTATTTGAATGTTCATGAGCCTCTTCTAGACTTTCCTCCTTTCTCTTTTTCTTGTGGTAATCCAGACAGTATTGATAGTGTTTATGATATAAATCAGTATATTCATTTTGTGGCATGGTGACTGCTACAGAGTTGTCAGAGCAGCCTCCTGGACACAAAGAAGTTGTCAACTTTCAGGTCTGCCTTACCTTAAGTCTTTAATCCACTTTGCGTTAACTTTTGTATGTGGGATGCTATTGGGCCCACTTTTATTCTTCTACATGTGAATAGTCTATTTCACCAATACCATTTATTGAAGAGACAGTCCTTTTAATTGTGCTATTAAGACACCTTTGCTGAATATCAGTTGATTGTAAATGTGTAGATTTTTTCTTGGGCTCTCTATTATGTTCCATTGATGTAGGTATGTGTTTTTATGCCAGTACTGTGATATTTTGATCACTATTACTTTGTAGTAGATTTTGAGATCCTTTAACTTTGTTCTTTTTTGTTCAAGATTGCTTTGACTATTCAGGAATAGTCTTTGTGATTTTCAGATTTTTTTTCTATTTCTATGAAAAATGACATTGAGGTTTTTATAGGGATTGCATTGAATCTGTAGTTTCCTTTGGGTAGTATGGACATTTAAAAATACTAATTTTCCAATTCACAAGCATGGGACATTTCTCCATATATTTTTGTCTTTTTCATTTTTATAGCTTTTTTCACTTTCTTGGTTATATTTATTATCCCTAAGTATTTTTAACATGCTATTGCAGGGAACCAGCAGGTGGTGTGGTGGTTAAGGTGCTGGACACTCCCACATGGCCAACTGCAGTTCGAGTGCCAGACCTGGTGGCTTGCTTTCTCACTTTCTCTCTCTCTAACTCTCTCCTTGTCTCTCTCTGGTCAAGTTAAAATAAATGAACGAATTAAAAAATGCTATTGCAGATGGGATTACTTTCTTACTTTCTTTTTCAAATAGTTTATTGCTAGTCTTTTCATCATTCTTTCATTTGCTGAGTTAGTGAGTTAGTATGCTACTGATTTTTTGAACACTGATTTTGTATTCTGCAACTTTATAAAATTCACTGATCAGTTTTAACCGCTTTCTGATGCAGTCTTCTGTATATCAGATCATGTCATCTGCAAACAGAGACAGTTTAATGTCTTTCTTTTCAACTAGGATGCTTTTCATTTCTTCTTCTTGCCTAATTTTTCTGACTAGGACTTTCAGTATTATATCAAAGTAGCAAAAGTGAATATTCATGTCTTTTTTTTTAATCTTATAGAGAAAATTTTCTATTTTTCACCATTGAATAAAATGTTAGTTGTGAACTTGTGCTACAGTGCCTTTGTTGTGGTAAGGCATATTCCTCCTTTTTAAATTTTTTTTTAGATTTTTGCCATAGGGTGTGTACACTCACCAGAGAGAGACAGAGAGAGAAGGAAAGTGAGAAATCACTCCCCAGAGGCGGGTGGCCATACCTTAATTCCTTCTTCTCCATTCTCCTCTCAGGATATTGGGCATACACACACATTTGCCTGATGCGGTTTTCATATTGCTGGATCTGGGACTTTAACCATGGAGTCAGCCATGTGGAATTTCAGTGTCACTTTCTGGCCTAAGGTATATGCCTTCTATATCCAATTTTTTAAGAACTTCTAATCATGAAGGATATTGATTATTTTCAAATCTTTTTCTGTATCTATTGACATAATCATGTAACTTTTGTTCTTCATTCTATTAATATGGTATACCATATTTATTGATTTGTGTATGGTGAACCATCCTTACATCCCAGAGATAAATCCCATTTCATCATGATGAGTTATCTTTTGGATGTGCTGTTGAATTCAGTTTGCTAGGATTGTGTTGAGGATATTTGCATCTATGTTCATCAATATTGTCCTGTAATTTGCTTTTCTTGTGGTGTCCTTGTTTGGCTATGTTATATCAAAGTAGGATATGAATCCTCTGTACGGGTTTGGGTGGAAGCATGTTTTCAGTTCTATTAAACATATACATAAGAGTGAAATTGTGGGGTCATATGGTAATTCTGTATTTAACTTTTTGAGGAATAGCATACTGTTTTTTTTTTTTTCCTTTTTTCTTTCTTTTGGAGAGGTTTTTATTTTGCTATAGGGTACATGTGCTTGCCAGAGAGACAGAGAAAGACAGAAATACAGAAAGCGAGAAATTACCCCACAGGGGGGATGGCCATGCCGCAATCCCTTCTCCTCCATTCTCCTCTCGCGATCTTGGGCACGCATGCACGTGTGCTGGCGTGAGTTTAAGCCACTGGGTCCAGGACTTGAACCACAGTCAACTACATGGGAATCCAGCACCACAGCCATTACAATAACTGCTGGTCCCAGGAATAGCATACTGTTTTTCATAGTAGCAGTAACTTGTTATTTTCTTACCAGCCATAGTAATGAGGCTTACTACTGTTTTTTTTTTTTTTTTAAGTTTATTTATTTTCTTCATGTTAGAGAATATTTGAGGGCATACAAAAAAAAAAAAAAAAAAAAAAAAGAGAGAGAGAGACAGGGAGAGAGAGAGAGAAAGAGAAGCACTCTCAACAGGATCTCATCATGCCATGACTTGAACTTAAGGCTGGCCATATGGCTTCCAGCACTGCAATTCAGTTTGCTACCAACTATATAGCCAGGCTATGTCCAGGCCTGTTGCTTTTTAATTCCAAATTTATAGGAGAGTCAAGTTGCTTCATCTCAATCTGAGGATGGGTTCCTTTTGAGTAAGACATGTACATGTTCAGTACAGCTCAGGATGCTGTGGGAGTAGAATGCCTGTGAGAAGCACTCACACATGCAACGGCCCATTGTGTGATAGTTCTCAGAGAAGGAAAGAATGATTTGGGTATTTTGGGATTTCTGTCTTTCTGTCTAACCTCCACCTCACCCAGCATACTACCTATGGAATAGTACTGAAGCATGAAAGTGGTGAGTTGATGACGATTTGTTATTTTATAATTGAACTCAGGCTTGAATTTTTCTTTAGGGCAAGGCACCAAATGCTCTAGTAGCTAGTAAAGAGTAATATGTTCATTTAAAAATTTT
The DNA here is from genome assembly GCA_026018925.1 of Tupaia tana. Taxonomy (NCBI): domain Eukaryota; kingdom Metazoa; phylum Chordata; class Mammalia; order Scandentia; family Tupaiidae; genus Tupaia; species Tupaia tana. Next base: position 231,596,421 of record JAKSZU010000001.1, on the reverse strand, counting down.
TTTTTCTATGGGGTATATGTGCTTGCTTAAGAGAGGAGAGAGAAATAAGGAGGGAAAGTGAGAAAGCATCCCACAAGGAGATGGCCATGACGCAATTCCTTCTCCTCCATTTTCCACTTGGGAATTTGTGCATGCATGCACATGTACCTGGTGTGTTTTTCAAGCTGCTGGGTCCAAGACTCAAACTGAGCAATTAGCCACATGGGATCTAGCAACCTTAACCACCATGCCACTAGCTGGTCCCTCACATTCACTTTGAATAGATACTTTGAATACCAAACCTGTGAGGCAAATGAAAACTCCAACCCATGTGGAGCTGTTAACTGACATGCACAAGATCATAAAGTGAGTTAGTGGCCATCCTGGAATTAGCATTTGGAAACTTAGTGCTACTGATTAAATTCTCAGGCCACTTGATGATTGAAACCTTAATTATTGTCCTTCGTATTTTGGGACTGAAATTCCCATTCTTTAGTCATTCCTTTAGGGAATTTGTAGACAAAACCTCACTTATACTTTCTAAAATGAGCTGCTTTATAAAAGTCCCAGAATGCAGTCAATCCCATCTGTTTCCTGTTCTATGCTAACTTATTTGTTGCAGTAAAGCCCCAGACAGTCCTCAGAGAGATGCAGTTATAGGAAAAAGGAAACTGATTATGAGGGAAAGATTTTAGGGTCATTGAGATTTATTCTCTCTGTATACTAAGTCTGTATAATGTGTGCAATAGCTTGCGATCACCTTGACATAAAGCATAGCTCTCATTTGAGAAGCTAATCGTGTAGCCCGAACATGAGGGGAATAGTAAGCAAAGGATTCCCACTACAGAAGGTTTAACAATCAGGAGCTTAAGATATTGCAATGGAAATGAAGCTAGTTGTGCAGCATTTTAACTGAGCATTACTCTGGAGCTTGTCTTTTAATATTAAGGCTCTCAAAAATTATTGATTTGGTTTCAAATGAGAAGAATTTAACATTTGTATTGTTTTCTGTGAAAGTCAAGATAACTATACATTAGCAAGCCTGAACCTGAATTAGATTCTGTGTGTGTGTGTGCGTGTGTGTGTGTGTGTGTGTGCGCATGTGAAACAGAGAGACAGAGAAGCAGAGAGAGATAAAGTAACAGATGTAGAGACCTGAGTGCAGAAGTTTAAATAATGATGTCTAGTAAGCCTTAGATAATTCTTATTTACTCCACATCATTTTCGATAATTTTTATTTACTACACCTTATTTATAAGACTTTATGATCATGTAAGTTAGGTAGCAGCATCCCCATGAAGTAGCAATTTAAATCTTATGCAAGTCGGCGTCCCAGATCACAGACTATGGGCTATCTTGCTTCTCGCCTATACTGTTTCCAAGACAGCCTCCAGACACAGCAGGTGACACTGATGGATAGTCCCCACCTGGCTCTTTATTGAAACCCCACATTGTACACAGAAAGGGTGAGATAGTTGATGCCTCAGTCAGGAATGGACAAGTAACAGGTCAATAGAAACTCAACCTGAAATTGCTGTCACAGCAGCTTGTTATAGCTTTTGGCTTTGATGTACAGCTTCACCACTTTGTAATTCAGCAAATGCGGAGCAGAGGGACTGCTCCATTAGGTGCATCTGTAACCAGAAGTCAGGTGATCTGGAGCCCAGCTCCAGCTGGAGCTCTATGACCTTGGAAAGATTTCTCAATGCTTCTGAGATTACTTATTCATCTGCTAGAGTGGCAGAGTGGGTTTTGAGACTTTCTTAACCAAGATTGACTAGAATAATGTGTGTGACAATACTTTGATAAAGAAAAGAAGGGGATTATCAATACAATAAAACTAGACAGGCCAAAATTTCCTGGGGGGCATATTCATTTTTAGGTTGGAGAAAGTAGGGAAAGAGTGCTTCTAAAGCAGGAATCATATATTTTGTCTCATTTAACCCATCAAGGTAGGTATTATTCCCATTTTACGAATATGTTACTGAGGCTTAGAGAAGATAAGTGGTTTGCTTAAAGTTGCTTTTCTGGTTGTTTGGTTGGTACTTACGGAGGCATTACTAGACTTATGTCTGATTCCAAAGCTATGTCTAAGGAAATGATCCTTCACTTTTCAGCCTAACATGTACTTCAATATTAGCAACCCATCTCCTCTCCCTCACTTTTACTTGGGTCTTCATCTGTAAAAATAGCATTAATACCATCCACCTTTCAGGCTTGTGTGAGAACTGAATGAATTAGTCTATGTATAGCACCAGGTCAGGTTTGGGAACAGAAAAGGTGCCTCGTCACTCACCAATTTTAGGCTGTCTGCCTTATACAAGCTACTGACTCTACAATGCTCCCTAAGTTCAACCTGTGCCTCAAGGCTTTCCTTCACCCTTCAGCAAGAAGAAGGAGAAAATATCACTGCACATTATCCTTCCATTTTTACTTACATAAAAAAAATTGAGAAACATCCTTAGATATTTTCAAAGCTAGGCACCTAAGTAAGTTCTCTGGGGGAGGATTACTTTTCAGTGGAGGGAAAGAATATGATTTGAGCTGTTGCTCAGTGACAGATGACTCAGAGTAGAGATTTTTTTATTTTTTACATCATTGGTCATTTTATCTATATTTCCTCAATAGCTAAAAGCTATGGCACTATTATTCTGTCCTAGTGCTTATTGTGAATCCTATTTTATATTTATCAGTAAGCAAAATGTTAATATGTGAAATAACAGTATTTCACTTTAAGATGGTGATTTGGGTGTGCACACTTAACTCTTCTTTCTTCCACCCAATTTCAACTTAACATGGCCAAAGAAATTACAGAAACATTTGCAGTAGATCTGGAGAACAGAAAACAATGCCACTATCAGGGCAGGAAACTTTAAGACATTTCTATAAAATACAATTTATATAACACTAGATTTTGGGTCTTATTGTAAAGTAATGAGAAACGCTTACTTTATGAATTTTTAAATTAAAGCTTTGTTGTGAGTTGAATTGTGTCCCTCAAAAAAAGGTATGTTCAGTTCTTTGTTCCTAGACCTGTGAATGCACCCAAATTTGGAAACTGGGTTTTTGCAGATATAGTTAAACTAAAATAATGTCATTCTAGATTAAGGTGGACCTTAATCCAATGATTGGTGCCCTTAGGAAAGTAGGAAATTTGGACATAGACACACAAGAAATGTGTGTGACATCAGAAGCAGAGATTGGAGTGATGCAACTGCAAGGCAAAGAGTGCTAAGGATGGCTGACAACTACTGGAAACTAGAGAGGCAAAGAAGGATTCTTCCCTAGAGCATGATCCTGCTGACCCTTGATGTTGGACTTCCAATTTTCAAAACTATGAGAGAATAAATTTCTGTTGTTTCAAGTTACCCAGTTTGTGGTAATTTGTTATGGCAGACTGTGAAATTAATACAACCTTAATATAATCCTAAATAATGGATTGAGGGAAGTACAGGTCCCACTACAATTCAACATACATGAAAGCATATATATTCCCTTAGCAGAACCCCAGATAATCTCTGAGCTCAGAGTAACAAGGACTCAAGCAAAAGTGGGACATACCAGAATCCTACAAATAACTTTGGCAAACTGGATCTTGACTTGGCCACGGTGCTTCACCCTTGACATTATCTGTGATATCAAGTCAAACAGAGGCCTCAGGCAGCCCCAGCCTAATGGTTAAGGTCCCACATGGCTGACCATGGCTTGAATCTCACTTCAGTGGCTTAAAAAACAAGGCACATGTGTGTGTACATCCCAAATTCTGACAGGATGGAGAAATGGAGAATGGACTGTGGTGTTACACAATGTTTTAAAGGGTGCCTTCTCCCTCAACCTCTCTTCAAAGAGCATGTGCCCTTCGGCAAAAAACAAACAAACAAACAAACAAACAAAATCCTCAGAGGCATCATCACAATTTGGAAATTTGGACATGGACACACAGGAAATAAAGACAGGTGATGCCAGAGGCAGCTGCAAGGTAAAGATTGTCAAGGACTGCTGACAACCACCAGGAGCTAGAGAGGCAAGGAAGGCTTCTTCAGAGGGAGTATGGTCCTGTTGAACCCTTGATTTTAGACTTCCAGCCTCCAACTTCCTTTTCCTATTGAGGAAAGCTGTATATGTCAGGGAAGGGACTGGTGTAGAAAACCACAACAAACACAGAAAAACATCTGCTGAGCACAGGAGTAACTTTCTTGCATATGAGGTTTCCTAACATGTGGGTACAACCTAGTTGCCAATCTTGTGAAAATTATGAAAAATTCCCCTTCTCCTTTGTCTGAAACTAAACAGTTTTAGTTTAGTAGCTATCCATACAGTTTCTTATAAGCCACATTTCAAATCCTCAAACAGGAAAAACAGACTTCATTTGTTAAACTCAATTTTTTATTGAGTACTTAATTATGTGCCAGGCATTATACTAAGATAAGGGTTTCATTCAGTGGTAACATCATATGCGTAATAACTGAAGGCAAGCCAAAAAAAAATATGTGGACAATTAAAGAGCTGAAAGGATGGGTAAGTGGGAAAAACCACTGGATCTGGGAAATTTTTCAATAATTAATCAAACAAGAGTGGTCAGTGAGAATAATCAGAGGAAATGATCCTCTGAAGGGATTTATTCTAAAAATATAAGAAAAAGGAAAAACTTGGGTAAATCACTCATTTCTTTTATATTTCCATACCATATTAGAGAGGCCACTGCATTTTTGAAAATAGAACAATTTAAGTCTAGGAAATATTGCCAGAAGATCAAAACTATAACTCTTAAATTAAAATTTTAAATAAAGTAGCAGAGAGAAAATTGAATTCTGCAGTAAACCAAATTGGTGAATTAGATGATTACAAGGAGAAATTCTTCCAAAAGGCAGAGGAAATCTACAAACATAACCATATGCATGTAAAAGAAAGATATATGGAGGTAAATACAACAGATCCAATATTGGTATAATAAAAACACCAAAAGGAAACAGAAGCTAAAGAAAACAATAAAGAAAAAATTGGAAAAAAAAGATCATGAACTTAAACACTTGAGTTTTAAGGTACCTACTGGATAGTAAGTAAAATTAGTATACAAACTCTCACACTGAGATGGTCTAATGCAGTTTCCTTCCTGCACAAGGCAAAAACAAAAACAAAAGCAAATAAAACAAAAAGATTGCCTAGAAAGAGGAAAATATAATATTTTACCATACTACCTTTTCACCACACTAATTGCTGGAAGATAAGGAATAATGTACAGATAGTCCCTGACTTACACAGCTTGACTTTTTCTTTTCTTTTTTTTCTTTTTTTAACCATGGTGTGAAAGTGATAATCATTCAGTAGAAACCACTTTGAATTTTCTTTTTGGTGCTAGCAATATGTAACACTTTCTTGCAATTCTGGGCCAAATCATCCAATACAAAGCCTATTTTTTAAGTGATTAATATTGTGTAGTTTAATGAAAACTATACTAAAAGAGTTCTGAACATAAGTTAGTCAAGGTTAGACTACGTATATTTAATACATTTTTGATATATTATATTTTCAGTTTACAGTGAGTTTATTGGGGCATTACCCCATTAGGATTAAAGAGCATCTATATATAGAATTTTGGGGGAAAAGATTGTTACCTAAGAATTTCTTATTGGTTTATGCACAAGGGCAATAGAATATCTGTTCTCAGACATTAAAAAAACTCATAAAGTTTTTTTCCTTTTACTGAGAAAATTTCCTTAAAGAAGTACTCTAGCAATTCAAGAAAGAAATCAAAATAAATCATTCAAATAGGAGGAAGCCAGGGCATCATGGAACTTACAAAAAGGAATGAACCAGAAAAACCTAGTATTAGTATATTAATAATTACTGTTAACATTATGAAATTCAGTAAGAGATATTAACAATGGCAATCTGGATTAAAAAATAGTTTATTCAGGTTAAAACTTGGGAATATAGTAGAAGAGGGAAGAAACGAACAGATGCTCTGCCAGGACATAAAGTTTGTCTGATTTTCTTACTATTTTATCCCCAGTATTAGAACAGTACCTGGACCATGGTAAGTGCTTAATAGAGGAATGAAAAGTCTGCTAAATCTTTATAATGAACTAACATGACAGATCCCTATCAATTAGTAATAAAAATACATCTAATGGAAAGAAATTACAATCTGAGAAACATAAAAATCAAATGGCCAAAAAAAAAAGTTTATCCTAACTAAATGCAAAATAATAAAGATACATCAATTCTATCTATAAATCTGAGTGTTGAAGAGCAGTATATCTAACAATGCCAAGTGCTGATGACCATGTGGAGACATAGGAACACTTATTAGTCTAAATTAATACTAATACTTTAGAGAATTTGGCAATGTCAAGCAAAGTTGGAGATGTTTATGCCCTATGATTCAGCAATTCCACTTGCAGATATACCTTAGAGAAATTTGCAAATGTGCCCCCACATTAACTCCTGCAAGCACATATCATTAGATATTGTGTGTAATAGCGAAAATTGGAAACAACCTAGATGTACATCAAAAGGGGAAAAGATAAACAGTGATTAATTTATACAATCAAATAACATTCATTATTTAAAATTAGTGAATTGCATTTATATTTCAACTACATATCCAAAACAACGTTAGTAAAAGAAGGGCAAATTCTAGAATTATACGTATGGCATACCTGTACATTTTAACAAGCCCACAAAGCCCTGTGTGCATTAACTATGAATTGTAAATGACTACATAGTTATTAACAGTAAGAAATAAGAACTAAAAGGAACTATGCTAAATTTGTGTTGGTTACCATCTCTAGGGAGGAAAGACAGGAGAGTTTTGGGACCGTGAATTGCAACAGAGGACTTCAACTTTATACTTCCTTTCTTCAAATAAAAACCTGAAGCAAAAACAGAATGTTAACATTTGTTCATTCTGAATTGTAGACACATGAGCATTTGTTTCATCATTCTTGCAATTTTTAATATATTTAAATCTATTGTACTCTCCCAAAAGTGCCCTCATCCAACTTTATGTTTTTATATGGTGATTGCAGAAGAAGATTGACTGATGGATTTCTAGGGGAGAGGCAGTGAGTCCATGTAACTTCTAAAACGATATGAAAAACAAACGCATGAGTATTGTGTATGTGCAGTGTTTTTTGGAAGCAGAGTACAACTCTGTTTCTTTCAAGGCATTTGTAAATATATTGGAGTTTTGATTTGTGTAATAGTTGAATGGTGCTACTGATATTTAGCACCTTAGGCTAAAAATGTTAAATCTCAGGGCCAGCAGATGGTGTAGTGGTTAAGGTGCTGGACTCACACATGGCCAATTATCATTCAGGTCCTGGACTCTGTGGCTTGCAAATCACACCAGGCGCATGTGTGCATTTGCCCAAAATACCAAGAGGAAAATGGAGGAAAAGGGACTGCAGCATGGCAATCCCCCTAGGGGGGTGACTTCTCACTTTCCCTCTCAATATCTTTCTCTGTCTCTCTCCTGCAAGCACATGTCCCCTATGACAAAAACAAACAAACAAACAAACTTAAAAATAAAAACAAATAAATAACTTGCAGTTTGTAGGTCTGCCCTCATACAATAAAATGTTGAACAGCTCCAAATCCCAATTACATCTCTTTGAGAAATATTGAGTTAGATGTTGTCAGTCAGCTGAAGGTAATGGGAAATCCAACTATTAATTGTTTAAACACATAAGCACTTCCTTTTTATTATGTCACAGAAAGCCTAAGTTACTGGAATTAGTTTAGTTGCTCAAGGATGTAGGGGCCCTGTTCATTGTATTTCTATTTGCCTTTTCCTTGTAGTCTCATAATGTTTGCTAATGCTCTTGCCATCAAATTCAGTGTCTAAATGGGAAGAAAGAAGGTTGGATGAGTAAAGGACAATATCTATTTCTGTAAAGCAAGACTTGCCCAGAAGTCTTCAGTAGAGTTCTACTTCGGTCTCATTGTACCACATGGCCTAGCATGTTGAAAAAGAGTTTAAATTTTGTAGATTTTATTCTAGAGGAAGGAAAGGAAAAAGGGTTTGGAATGATTATTAAGTAAGCCAACCCATTGTATTTGCTATTAAAGTGAATAGGTTAAATTTTCATACTAAAATAAAAAGAGTAGGTGTATGAAGGTTTACTCAGAAAAATAGAAACCATTCTGAATATTTAAAATGAAGGGAATTTAATGCAGGATATTGGTAATGCAGGGAATGGAGAACAGAGAAGCTATGTAGAGAACAGTGGGGGCAGCTCAGAGATGGCAACCTCAGGAAGCCATTACCTGCTCAATACTAGAAAGACAAAGGGAGAAGGCAAAATTACCAGGGTTACTTGGCAGAAGCTGGAACCAGGATAGGGTCATCCTTCAGGAACTGAAGCCAGAGAGAAGCTGCAGCTATTGAGAAAATAACACATGAGAGGTAGGTAGGGAGAAACAGCCCAGCTTCTCCCTTTTTTCCACCACTTTCTTCTATTGGCAAAACTCAGCTGGAAGCCATCTAACACAATCTACAGGGCTCCATTATGATGCAGAACTGAGGAAGAACAACCAATAAATTAGAAGGAAAACAGGTCCAGGATCTGTATTTTGACTCAGTATGAGTCAAAATACAAAAATGAGTCAAAATACAAAACACACCTCTGTGTCAAAATACAAAACACACTGAGTCCAAATACAAAATATGCCTCTATGTAAAGGAAGATGTGTACAAAGTGCTTCCTACCTTTCTTCCTCCCTTTCTTCATTCTTTCCTTTTATTGCTATCTGGTACATCCATGACTAAGACAAAGTAATCACTGGTATTTCAAGTGCTAAATAGCATGGCATCAGATATCTATATCTATATATTGTATATACATCTTAGAAATACAGTGATGAATCCATAAAAACATTATTATGGAGACTTTAATCCCTTTGATAGATCAAACAAACAAAAGTAAATAAGGGCATTCAACAGTAGTTTACATTAAGACATATGGCAGCAGCCAAACCTAAAATTAGAGCTATTTGCATCTGTAAGTGTTTTTATTAATATGCAAGAAAAATGAAAATAAACTAATTCAATTAGGGCTTGAATTCAAGAGGACATTAAAAAAGCAGTGTAACTTTAGGAAAGTGAGAGAAACAAATAAATAAAAATAATAACAGAAATCAATACATTTAAAAAAAAAGTGGATAAATTTACCAAGAGTCTATTTATTTATTTGTTTTGGAGAGGTTTTTGCTATATGGTGCGTGTGCTTGCCAGAAAGACAGAGAGAGACAGAGAGACAGAAAGCGAGAAATCACCCACCAGGGGTGATGGCCACTCAGCAATCCCTTCTCCTCCTTTCTCCTCTCGGGATCTTGGGCACGCACGCACACACACCCAGCGTGAGTTTAAGCTACTGGGTCTGGGACTCGAACCACCGTCAACTACATGGGAGTCCAGCAACATAGCCATTACACTAACTGCTGGTCCCCCAAGAGTCTATTTCAAAAAAATGAGTAAGAACCAGGTGGTGGCAAACCGACAAAATATTCTCTGTGAGACTGATCACATGGCTAGATTCTTAGTTCACATCTAAAGATTTTCCTGAGTATACTAAGCACTTGCATGCCCATGATGTAGGGCTGGCTGGGAGGGGAGAGCATAGATTACAGCTTCCAGACCTTGTAGAGGCTGCTGTATTTCTTGCTCTCTTTCTCTCTCTCTCTCTCTCTCTCTTTCTGAGTGTGCCTGTATGTGTGTGTGTGTGTGTGTGTGTGTGTGTGTATGTGTGTATGTGTGTGTATGTTGTGTGTGTGTGAGGGGGGGATTATGGAAGAAAGAAACAAAAAAAATTTAGTAAAACTCTTAGAAAACCTATCATGATAAAAAGTAAGAAAAAGACGCAAATTAACAGCATTAAGAATAACAGTGGGGACCGGCAGCATGGTGGTTAAGGTGTTGGATTCCTACACGGCCAACCACCGTGGGAGTTCCAGACCTGGTGGCTTGAAAATCATGCCAGGCACATGTATACACATGACCAAAATTCTGAGAAGAGAATGGAGAAGAGATTGCGGCATGACCATCTCCCCCCTGGGGGGTGGGGGGCAAGTTCTCACTTTCCCTTTCACAGTTTTTTTCTCCAGCAAGTATGAATGCCATATAGCAAAAACTTATTAAAAAAAAAGAACATTAATATGGCCACAGATATTCAGACCAAACATATCATAAGAGTCATACTATGCATTACTTAATCCTAATACACACGAAAATAACAGTAAGGATAATTTTATAATGAAATTTAAAAATTACTAAATTGAAAAAGGCCTTATTATGGTTCATGAGACCCTACAATTATACCCTGGCATCAGTAGGTCTCCTATATGACATCTATCATGATGAAACACAAATTGAATTTATTGAACTATTTCCCCTGTTAGACTATATACATCCTGAGGGCAAGGACCATGACTTATTTGATTTTTGTATCTTTAGTATCTAGCTAACAGATACATGAGGATGTCCAGGGTATGTTTGTTGAAAATAATTTCTTTTTTCCTCTCTTGCTTTCTGTCTCTCTCTTTCTTCCCATTTCCCTCCATCTTTCCTTTTCTTCTCCAACACACAATAGTATAATAAAGAAGCAAGATCCACATAGAATAAAGAGCACCCTACTTATGTCATTCTTTACGTCCTATAGATGATCTATTCTCTATAGCTCCTGTTGCCCTTCGAAGGGGATACATGCATGCAGGCTCCCATGTGGGGTCCACAGAGGGTTCCTCTGCAAACAAAGCTGCTTATCAAGAGCTGCCCCAGAGCTGGTGACTCAGAATGGCCCAGCAGGCTCTGCCTGTTGCTAGGAAACAGCAGTTCCCTTGTGGAACAGCACCACACTTGCAGGTTGTCCCTGATAACTTAGAGGAACCGAAGAGCTGTCAGAAAAGGTAGAGGGAAAAACAAAAAGCTAAAATGGAGAAAGTTATTTTCCTTGCCCAGCACTAAATGACATGTATCTATGGGGATTAGAGACACAAATAGTCAAAAGAGAAGTTGGCATCATTAACAAAAAACACTTTTGTACTTGCTACTTTTGATGTTGTAAAAATGTGCTGAGAGAACACAGCCAAGAAGATGTCTGTTGTATATACAGTCGCAGGCTTCCTGGAATTGGCCAAGGAAGGGTCTGGGGAAGTGAAGGAGGATTTTCCTTCAGGATCCCTGTCTATTCTTTGACTTGGATTTCTTTGGATGCCTGATTAGCTCTTACAAGTGACTGACTGAATTGGCCTCTAGAACACCCTTGACCAAAAATTGCAAACCAGAATTGCCCTAGTACACCCAGAGAGGTAACAACAGAAAGACAATAACAAAACCTTATAGGAGAGGTTCTTAAATTTGACAGTATGTCATCATTACCTGGTGAATTTCTTAAACAGATTGTTGAACTCTATTCTGAGTTTTTATTCAGGACACCTAGGTAGAGACAGAACATAAATTTCTTTTCTTTTTCTTTTTTTTTAGGTTTTTGCCATAGGGTGCATATGCTCGTGAGACAGAGAGAAAGAGAAAGAAGGTGAGAAATCCCCCCCCCCCCCAGGGGGGACGGCTACACTGCAATCCCTACTTCTCCACTCTCCTCATGGAATTTTGAGCATGCATGCCCATGTGTGATTTTCAAGTCACCAGTCTTGGACTCAAACTGATGCTGGCCATGAGAATCCAGCTCCTTAACCACTGTGCCACCTGCTAGTTCCTAGGATGTACATTTCTAATTAAATTCCTCAGTGATACTGATGAGAGGCCACACTTTGGGATGCATGTCTCTGTCCTAGACTATTAGATCTTGTGCGGTATTGACAAATCACTTAACTGATAAAGAAGCAGAGGTCCAAGGAAGGGCAGTGGATTGGCCAAGGTCACTTAGCTACTGCTGGTGGGCTCTAACCCAGGCTTCTTGAATTGAACACCAGTGCTTTCTATGCTACAAAACGCTATTGAAGCAATGCCTCTAAAAATTCTCCAAAAGACTCCAGATGGCCGTCAACAGGGGTGGTCCTACCAAGTGAATGCCAAGTTGCTAAATCCAACCCTGATAGCGACAGCTTTGAATATGAAGCCAGAGACGGTCTGCAAAAGCCTTTGTGTTCTTCACAGCGTTGTCTCTCATATTTCTAAATACTGTAGATAGAAAAGGAAGCATGTTGAGGAGGAGCAGACACAGCTAAGCAGGGCTCTGACACATTTCCAAAGAGGCATGTCTCCACTGCCAAGCTGCCAAGCTAGGGGCTGCTGGTGGGAAGCCCCATTGACTTTCAACTCAAACCATAAACGAGGCCCCTCTCCTTCCCACCTCTGCCCCAGCCTCTGTGTGTGCTGAAATGGTTTCAGAGTATACTCTAAAACATTAAAAATACACATTCTTTCTACTTTTACTTGAATATGGGCTTCATCAGCCATTGAGGTTAATTGTAACCTGTACGATACAAGAATAATTAAAGTCAGATAAACAACATTTTATTAATAAGGCCTGGCTAAAGCAAAACCAGGATGAGTATGGGGTTTGTCTTTGGTCCCACTGGTCTCCTCTTTGACCCTGTCATGACTCTCTAAGGCCCTTCACTCTTCCTTGCTCTTCTTGATTGATTTCTATTCCTGTAAGATCTTGTTTCTCATTTATCTTCAGCTAAACTCTGCTAAAGTATGAAATGAAAGATTTAAGGGCTTGCTTGCCCACGGGTCTTTTAATTTAAATAAAATATGTTTGAAGATTAAAAATCCTCTGATGGTTAGAAAAAAATGAAGCCTAATTATGAAATTTGGAACGTGATAAGGGGTGGGGGAGAGAATCACTAAGAACTGAATACCTTCCCAGAATTATTTATTTTTGTGTATTGATAATACTGATGGACTAATGTCTTGTGAACCATCACTTATTTTTGTAGTCTTTTCATAAGAACTTTGTCCACTAGATGGCATTCAGATAGAGCTAGTGGACAAATTCCTATTTCTATAGCTTCATCATGCTAAAAAAAAAAAAAAAAAGAAAGAAACAGAAATTGAACTTGAGAGTTCCTCTCTCCTGCCAGGGATTTAGCTTTGTTCATATTGTTTCTGCCTTATATATTTGTGACTGCTATTGGATGAGTGAAGAAATACATGATATTTTACTTGTGCATGGCAGTTTAGAATTTTTAATGTGCTTCACACACACACTATGCTCTTTTTGTTTTGTTTTGTTTTTTTTGTTGTTGTTTTTATTTTTTATTTTTTTTGGTCATAGGGTGCACTTGCCAGAGAGAGACAGAGAGAGAGAGAGAGTGAGAGGGAAAGTGAGAAATCACCCCCTCACCCCCTCCACACACACACACACATACACACACAAGGGGGAAGACCACGCTGCAATCGCTTCTCCTCTATTCCCCTGTCAGGATTGTGGGTATGCCATCTACACATGCCTGGTGTGATTTTCAAGCCTCCTAGTCTGAAACTCGAGCTTCAGGCAGCCATGTGTAAGTCCAGTACCTTAACCACCACATTGTTTGCTAGTCCCCTACATTATTCTCTTTAAACTCACTTTTTTTTGAGAGTTTTTTTTTTTTTTTTTTTTTTTTTTTTTTTTTGCTAGTGGGCACGTGTGCTCTCCTCACTTCTTGAATTCACAGACATTATTATTTCTCTTTTACCTCTGAGAAAACAGAAAGAAACTAGCAGAGTAGAAAGGGAAGCTAAATCATTGATTTCTGATTCTACATGGACAATTTTCATCCAAAAGCATTATATCATAGAGGAGCTAGAGACTGACTGACTGAGTGGGCAGACAGGCCCTTAGAGGACTAACTGGAGTAGAGGAGTGAATCTGACCAATATATGAAAATACAGAGAAGAGGAACATTATGGAGGCACCCCTTCCTCTTGATGACGCCAATGAATGCTGTTATTTGTGAGCCTTAGGTCCAGAGTAGTGAGGCAAACTACTCAATGTAGCCCATCACTTTCAGGAAGGAAGATAAAGAAAATGTGGGTTGGATTGGCAGAGAGGAAAAATGGTACTTTAAAATGGAACAGAGGATTTCCCCAATTACCCCTGGGGTTCCATTTATGAAGTCAAGGCAAGTCTTGAGGTAGGGAAGGCTGCTTCAAAAGTACATTTCAGGGGGAACCAGCAGTTAGCGTAATGGCTATGTCGCTGGACTCCCACGTAGTCGACCGCGGTTCGCGTCTCGGACCCGGTGGCTTACAACTCACGCCGGGCGCGTGTGCGTGCGTGCCCGCCCAGGATCCCGAGAGGAGAATGGAGGAGAAGGGATTGCGGCGTGACCATCCCCCCTGGGGGGTGATTTCTCGCTTTCTGTCTCTATGTCTCTCTCTGTCTGTCTGGCGAGCGCACGCGCCCTATAGCGAAAAACCTCTCCAAAAAAAAAAAAAAAAAAGTACATTTCAGCTGGGAATGCAAAAATGACTGTGGGCACATAGAAGGGCTTGTGCTGACCAAAGTCTCCCAGGAATTATCTGTATGTTCTCTAGTTGCTTAACGTTCAATATAAGGGTTATGCAGTAGTGTATTTCATTAACACTGTCTTATCATAGAGTGCTTGTAAATTTCAGGTGTTGCTGGGGGAAGGGCTTATATTAACCAGCAATATTCCATGCTTAAGTTACTCATAGGAGTTTAATATCAATAGCTTTATGTATGCGTTAAAAGGGAAGAGGGTATTTTAGGTGTCTAGAGTAGTAGGCACAAAGGTACTAAAATGATTATGAACCTCATCTGTAGAAAAGAATGAAATCCTTGCCTTTGTCAAAGAGGAGACCCTGAGAATAATCAAAAGTAAAATTGGCAGGCAACTTGAGACTGGATTATAGGACCTGAAGTATCACTCTGTAGAGGGCTGCCTTGACTACGGGTATTTGGGCATCCCTGAAGGTTTCTTGCTAGGAAGATTATTTCAGGATGACTGAGAAGAGCCAGGACATAGGAAGATTTTTTTTTTTTCTTTTTTTTAGGTTTTTCTATAGCAGCACACAGGATGAAACTTGGAGTCGGGATCTTGGGAAGAGCCCGGCAGCCGCCGGGTCCGGGACTCGACATACGTGGGAGGGAAAAAGCTAACTGCTGGTCCCTCAAGGACAATTTTTATATGAGGTAATAAAGGGCTGACCTTGTATGGAAATGAAGAGGAAGGACATATACAAAAGATACTAACATGAGTCCCTTTCACTTGTCTATGAGAAAGTCAGTTGTCTATTGAACATATTGTTCCCACTGGGATCCTGTGGGTAAGAAGCAGGTTTTTCTGCTCTTCTCTTAACCCCACATTCCTGGGCTTGTTTTCTCAATGCTGTCTCCTGTTGTCTTAATAGAGCTGTAGAGCTCTGCTCATTAAAACTGTGCAGTGCATTACAAGTATCACTCATTTTAAGTAACTGATTTTATAGCATTTCAGACCTGCCAAGTTGATAAATTAGGCACCGTACTATTTTATACAATTTGGAGTCTCAGAATTAGGGAATTCTGAAAATTGGCAAATCCTGTGGCAAATGGCAACACCTGCTGGCAAATATGATATTACAGGCTAACTCCACTAGACAACGTAATGGCCCAGAAACAGATGAACAAAGAGAACAAAACTGCAGGAGCTGCAAAGGTTGAGGAAGGAAATCATAGGCTTGGGAGAAATTAATACATTTTGGAGAAAATAGGAAAAATTGATCTGTGATGGCAAGAAAAACCCCAAACTTGAGGATATATGTATATGCTTAGTACTTTGAACAATATTAATATGATATCAGACAGGGTTCCTGATATCATGGGTAATTATACATTTAGAATGATATGTATTAATGAGCTAAATGTTGCATAAAAAGTTCTTTTAGGAGCCAGCATTTTGAATTTATCCTCCCAAACCTTTATTCAATAATATATTTTTTTAATGTTTATTTATTTTTCACTATTATTCATACATTAAATCACTATACATCATTTAAATTGTGAAGAGACTTTACCCATGATATACACCTCAATCCAGCCCAGTTGAGACCACCATACACATCCTTATCAACAGATAATAAATCTTTTTTTTTTTTTTTTGGTAATTTCTTGCTTTCTGTCTCTCTTTTTCTTTTTTTTTAATTTAAATTTATTTATTTACATTCATTCACTATATATCATTACAGCATAAATCATGAGATTTTCCATCCAGAATACACTGTGTATTGGCTCAATCAAGCACATCAATATACGTGTTATTGTCAACAAATAATTTTCCATTTCTTGTTTCCTGTATATTTTGCTTGTTTTTTTTCTCCATCCTTGATTCCCTATCTCCCACCCTCTGCGGTGTCCCACTCTCCTCCCACACTGTCTCTGGTATCCATGGTTGCTTTCTATGCCTTTTACCCCCATTTTATTGATTCGCTACAGAACGGGACCAGCAGTTAGCATAATGGCTATGTTGCTGGACTCCCATGTAGTCAACCACGGTTTGAGTCCCGGACCCAGTGACTTAAACTAACGCCGGGTGTGCGTGTGTGCATACCCAAGATCCTGAGAGGAGAATTGTGGTGTGGCCATCCCCCCTGGGGGGTGATTTCTCACTTTCTGTCTCTCTGTCTCTGTCTTGCTGGTGAGTGCACGTGCCCTATAGCCAAACAAACAAACAAACAAACAAAACAAAAAAACCTCTCCAAAAAAAAAAGAGAGATCTTAATTAATCTAAATATTTTCAATAGCAAGCATAATATGTACATCTCCGTGAACACAAGTCTGACTTTAGGCATAAAACTCAGTGAGTAGAATGAACATACTATAAAGTAGCACCTAGCTGGGGCTATATATCTCACTGCAGTCATCAAATAGGTATTATCAATGCATTTTTTTTTAATTTCAAGAAAAACAGTTTTTGTGGTTTTTTTTTTTCCTCCTGAAACTTTTTTTAATTGATTAATTTACATTCGTCCCCTAAGCATCATCACAGCATACAAAATGTGGTTTCCCATCCAGAATATACTGCATAGTGGCTTAATCATGTATGTTATTGTCAATAATTTTCCATTTGTAGGTTTCATATTTATATATATTTACCCTTATGTCTGACCCTCTGCCCTTTCCCACCCTCTTCTCACACTATCTCTGGTGTCTACAGTTGTCTTCCATTCCTTTCCCCCCCACATTTTATTGATCATACAATTTCTTAAATAATCTAACTACTTTCAATAGCAAGTTCAGTTGGTAATTCCAAGAAAAGCAGTTTTGAAATGGTAAGGAACTTTGCTTAAAACTTAAAGCCAGGAAACAGGTTAGTATGCTGTTCAAATAGTAGGTACATGAACCTACCGACAGCTCAAGACAGGGCAAAAACTCTTAAAACCAGGCAACAAAACCTAGAAGAAAAGCAGCAATATTTTAGTCAAAAGCCACAGAATGCTGTTTCACCAGTTCAGTCTCATGTACTTAATCTATCTTCAGTTGTGGTTCTATCTTCTCAATTGAATTCTGGGGTATAACATTCAAATCCAGACTTGCCCTGTGATTTATATTTAATGCATTTGAGAATTATTTTATTGAGAATTGTTTTCCCTGTAAAAATGACTTTTAGTATCATCCTAGAAACTGGTGTGAGTGTATGCAGGTGAGGGAGGAGTACACAAAATCACTTTACAGTGCTTATTACTAGAATTCATTCTGAAAAGCTCAGGTTTTCCAGACTGTATGAATCAAAAATCTTCATAAGGTCTAGTTACTGATTTTCAGGGAGATTTTTATATACAAAACCTACAATTTTTTGTTTGTTTATATTCTAATTATTTTCTGGAAAAAATTTAAGGCAATTTTAAAGCAGACATGGTGAGCAAATCATACAGAACTAGCCACATGCAAACTTTATATGACATATGGGATGAGATAAAATGAAATACAAGAAATAGAGGTTACTTTTTTTTTCCTTTTTGCCATAGGGTATGTACATTTTCTAGAGAGAAACAGAGAGAGGGAAAGTGAAAAATTATCCCCTGGAGGGATGACCGTGCTGTCCTTTTCCATTCTTCTCCTGCAGTTTTGGGTACTCACACACACATGCCTTGCATGATTTTCAAGCTGCTGGAGCTCGAACCATGGCACTCAGACACGTGGGCATGTGGGAGTTCAGCACCTTAACTACCATAAAATCTGCTTATTCCCGTAGAGGTTACTTTTAAATAATCTGGTTGGAGGGCTAAATGGTGGTACAGCAATAAAATTCACTGACTGTCCCACATCGGAAGGTTTCAGGTTCCTATCATTAGACCTCCCTGAGTTTGCTGGGCATGTATGTGCTAATGATCTGGGGCAGGCTATGTGAAGATTGTTGGAAAAACTGTCTCTCCTTCTCTCTCTCTCTGTGTCTCTCTTGCTCATGGAAGAAATAGAAAAATAAACTTTAAAAAAGGAATCTGTTGGGACCAGCAGTTAGAGTAATGGCTATGTCGCTGGACTCCCACGTAGTCGACCATGGTTCGCGTCCCAGACCCGGTGGCTTAAAACTCACGCCGGGCGCGTGTGCGTGCATGCCCAAGATCCCGAGAGGAGAATGGAGAAGGGATTGTGGCATGGCCATCCCCCCTGGGGGGTGATTTCTCGCTTTCTGTCTCTCTGTGTCTCTCTGTCTGTCTGGCGAGCGCACGCGCCCTATGGCAAAAACCTCTCCAAAAAAAAAAAAAAATAATAAAAAAGGAATCTGTTTGGAAAGATAGGTATAAATGTAAAAAGCTAATGAATAATGAAGGATTATCATAAATGTAGTATATTAAAGATAGTTTCTGGAGCCGACGGGATACTACCTCTGCAGTATTGTAGCTGGGTAAACTTGGGCAAGTTACATAAATACTTGGTGTCTTATCTGTAAAATGGAGATAATAATAGTACCTGCCTCATAGAGTTACTATGAGTTTTAACTAGGTTAGTATAGAAAGCAGCACAGCGTACAGAGCTTGGCTATAGTAAGCACTATATGTGCTAGCTACTCTCATGGAAAGTGGTATATGAATGGCATATTCAGCTATCTCTGAAGGCGTTAACTGTAAATTCTTCAGGAAAATAGTGACATAAATTAAGAAATAGTTTTTGGAATTAAAAAAAAAAACAGAAGAATGAACTGAGGAGGCTTTCTGGGAGGGTGGTGGTGGCTCATGTAAATTGAGTTTTTGTAAAGAACTAGAATGTATGTAAGAAGAGACAGGCAGAACATTCTGCATAATAGTGCTGAGACAAAAAGCATGCAGCCTGTTCCAGGGACAGGAAGAGGGGCTGGTCTGGTTGGAGTAGTGTCAGCATAGTGGGAAAGTAGTTGAAGCCCTATATTGGGATAATCATGGAAGGCCTGAGAAGTCAGGCTGAGAAATCAGAACTTTGACCACTTGATGGCCACACATGGGAGTTTAATGGATAATGTGGCACATTAGAAAAATAAATCTGTGTTATAAGATTGAAGAACTTAAGGCCAAGAGACTAGATAGGGGTCAAATCAGTATAGGACCAGAAGTGCAAAAGTGATAGTCTGGACAAGGAAAAGACATATGGAAGGTCAGTCTCTGAGACAGACTTACTAAGGAAAACCTGATGGCATTGTTGGGGCTAAGGGAAGAGATGGAGGATATCTAAATATTTGAAACTGGAGATACTGAGACAATTAAGGTATCATCAAGTGAGCCAAGAAGGATAAAACTGGGGATGCCACAGATGGTAAGTTTTATTCTGTACATATTGAGATTGAGATGATAGGAAAAGTGAACACTCATAATATCTGGGATAGTTTCCACCAAGAGGCAAAGACAAATGTCCTTAGCAGTGGAAGGAACCTTGAGTATGGAGTATATCCCTACATAGAAAATCTAGATAATTTTATCAACTTTTCATTTTTAGTGTATGTGATTTGGCTGCATTTAGGCTGAATCTAGGAAGCATTATCTGAGTGCCTCAAAAAAACGCTTGAGCAATGTACAGTTTTCACCATTATTAGCACTAAATCTGGCCCATCCATCCTGGCTAATTCACATTCAGCCTTTTGTGTAGACTTTCTGCCTGAGGACCCCAATGTCTTGCCTTCCAATTTATCATTAATATTAATGATGACTGTTAGAGGTAAAAATCAGATCAGCAATGCAAAGTCATAGATCTGTTCCCTGAAGAATTGCTGGTATATCCAAATGCAAAGATGTAGGGTGTTTTTGTCCTTCAAGTAGAATCTGGTAAGTGATGAGAAAAACTCTTTTTCTCAAGTAAAAGGCTGATGCCATTAGAGATAGTTTGCTCTTTGCAACCTCATTTAGCAGTGCACTAAACAGTGGTTCATTAAGCGGTAAGCAGCTGTGTAGTGGCACCAGAGACTTCTGAGGGCACTGGGCTGAGATGGTGGCTTCACTATTTAACTTTGAGTCTGGGACCATTTAGAGCTCTGTAGGAGGAACAGACAGAGTTGTGAGAGCAGTGAAATTGAACATGGCCAGATTTGTCCTACCATTGAATTAACAGAAAGTTCAGATCCGGAAATAGTAACAGCATTACACATAAATCAAGATGGGGTAAATTTTGCAAGGGATCATTTATTTTCCCATTTCAAGGCTTGAATGGTCAGTTGTAATATGGACAGGAAATAAGGCAGAAATAAAAAATGTTAAATCTATAGCTTGGTTCTGCTGCCAAATTGTGGTTTAATGCATTTCAGTATATCTTAGGCTTTTGCCTATTGTTTTTTTATTTGTAGCATTGTGGATGGGTTCAAAATTATCTTCAGGTTATGGAATTTCTACAGTGTGCAATCCGTTCGCCTATTCTCCTTCCACATACAAGTCAGAAGTGCCCCCAGTGGCAGTGAACACAAATAGCTCAATATAGTTTGAGTCATACTTTCCATTTTTATAACTTTTGCTTGTTTTATAGTCTAATTTTAGGCCTGACTTATTTTTTTTTGCCTCTCAGTGCTATATTAATAAAATTCAAATTGCCTAGATTGTAGCAGAGAGTCAGATAGTCACTGAATGACTGTTTCATAACCATGCAAGAAAGAGCTCACGAAGAAAGTTGTTCCCAGGCTTAGGTGATGCAGTTTCGCAAGAACTGTAGGCATGAATAAGGCACATTTGGTTTCCAATCCTATGTGACCATATGCAAATTACTTAAAATATCTGTATCCCAGTTTCCTTATCAGCTAAATGAACATGTATGATTTGCATAAAGTCATTGTGAAGAATGAATAGGTAACATATAAAAAGTGTCTAGCAGAATACCTACCATATTAATAGGCCCTTTGAAAGTTTTTGCTGAAGAAATGAATCATTCCAAAGGAATTTTTCAGAAAACATGGACAATTTTTCTAATAGAGCAAAGTTTCTGAAGTGTCATGGTGATGATGCAACATTCATCATACTGCTAGTGGCATGTTAGTCCTCTCTTTCTTTCCATATACATTTTGTGTCTTTTTTTTTTTTTTTTTTTTTTTTTTTTTTTTTCTGTAGGCACATGTGCTTTCCAGAGAGAAACACAGAAGAAAGTTAGAAATCACTCCTCAGAGGGGATGGCCATGCCACAATCCCTTCTCCATTCTTCCCTTGGGATTTTGGACATGCACACACAAGTGCCTGGTTTGTTTTTCAAGCTGCTGGGTTCAGGGCTTGAACTGCAGAGTCAACCATGTGGAATCCAGTCCCCTTAACTACCACATCACCTGCTGGCCCTCCATATACATTTTTTAATTGCTAGATTTGTGATAAAAGGGAAACTTGGATTTTGTAAAATTATGTGAAGTTTTCTCAAAGATGAATTTAAAGTTTATTCTATGCTTTTAGTAATATAAATCAAGAGTAAAAATGGGTTCTATAAGGTACATCCCAATTTGCCAGGAGACCTTAATACTGTTTAAAATGACAAATAAACAAAAAAGAACTGATGTGCAGTGAGCTGTATGACAACTTCAGTGTCTTTATCCAGCTCTATGGTTATGGAAGCTGGATCCCACATAACCAACCATGTGGTTTGAATTCTGACCTGGGGAAGCTTGAAAATCATGCTAGGTGCAAATACACTTGTGCTCCAAATTCTAATAGAGTGAAGTAATGGACGATAAGGGATTGCAATGTGACCACACCCCATTGGGAAGTGCTTTTTCCCTCTTCTTCTGTCTCTGTCTCTCAGTATCTCTCTGGTGAGTATATGCAGTCTCTCACAAAAATAGGAAAAGAAAAAGAAAAAAGAAAAAAAGCTTCAGTGTTTCAAAATAATATTTGCAGCCAATATCGTGGTTTCATGGCCTAAAAATTGAGTTACTGCCTTTCTGAGAGCCAGCAGGAATATACATGTTCTCATGAACTTCCCAGACCCTTTGTGGAGATCAGCATCACTAATCATCACAAAAAAAGATAGCGTAGAGGTCCTATTTTCATGTTAAGGCTTAATTTACTTTTTTCCATAAAGCAGGTAAGTAAAATTATTTCTGCAAAAAAGGTAGAGTTTTGTACTGAGAGTATTGTTGGACAATTTGGCCTTTCCTACCAAGCACCCAAAACTTGAACAATTAGAGAAGAGAAACAGCCTCGGAATTAATAAATAAGCCACTTAATAGATCAGGTAAAAGTGAAAGCCCATAGGTTTTTTTTTTTTTTTGGACTAAATGTTCTCCCGACAATGTTGGCCGTGGAAATTGAGCAGCTGGTCCTTAGAGGCTGAGTAGGCTCCAAAACAGTGAGGGAATCCAAGATGTTATAACCTGAGTCCTTTCCTCAACACCATTCTCACCATTTTTCAAATCTTTGCATCACTGCTCAGTTATACCCTTTTTTGGATCCTAAATCTCAATTCATGTATCCTCTCAAAAGAAGATATGCACAATTTCATAACATTAAATATGCACACAGGGACCAGCAGGTGATGTTGGTAGTTAAGGCACTGGGCTCCCACATAGCCAACTGCAGTTCTAGTTGCAAGCCCTGCAGCTTGAAAATCACACTGAGCTTTTGTGCATGCATGCCCAAAATCCCAGGAGGAGAATGAAGAAGGGACTGTGGCATGGTCATCCCCTGTTGGGAGTGATTTCTCACTGTCCTTTTCACTGTCTGTTTCTGTCCAGGGAGCACATACACCCTGTGGCAAAAACCTAAAACAAAACAAAAAAAAAAAAATGTGCACACACTGAAAGCTGCCTTACCTGGCAATAGTCTCTAGCTTTCAGGAGTACCTATCATCATTTTAGTAGTCACCTGGAGTGTCTGTTTTCTAGCTGTAATTCTGAACTCCTGAACACGGAGATGAAGCTGTATCCAGCTAACTTTACTCAAAATGACAATGGGGAACTCCTGAAGATGGCAGCAGCACTTTAAATTTCATCAGCCTGTGAAGGGCCTGTGGTTAACATGACACGACATAAAGAGACGCCGACAATCTCTTGTTTATTGCCTTCTTCTCCCATCAACATTTTCAGCCACTATTTCAGATTTTGAGTTTATCTCTGAGCCTTTCACAGCCTAGAGCATAGAAAGACGAACTGGAAGCAAAAGAAATGTGCATCTAATTCTTTTTTTTAATCAAGGGAGGGAATTTTTAAACCTTTCAATGCCAACATTTTCCTCCTACGTTGTGTTTTCTCTCCACTTGAGCGTGGAGCTGAAGGAATAGAAACAGAGACTGTAGACCATACACTGATTTTTAAAATGAGATTATTCTCCACTGGCTAGTTATACTATTAAACAAAGAATGAAAAAAATTATTCCTTCTGCTTTCTGCTATCAGAAATGCCCGTTACAGAAAATTAATGTTTGTTCTACAATTGCTGAAAACTATAAATTGCAATGCTTGTATGTAAGAAGTTTCCGTAAATATCAATGAATCTTTCACATTTGATTTGAAAAGCTATATTATTCAGATCATTTTCTTTGTGGAGTTGAAGATCTAAACATATTTTCTAGGCTCATTATTACATTTACATTTTTAATTATTCTTAAGTTGAGATTTAAATCATAAAGGCAATATCAGCTTGTATAAAAAGTCAAGTAATTCATAAACATATATAGAAAAAGTTAATAAGCTCTTCTATTCTGCTTCCTCAGGCAACTGTTAAATATGCCCAAAATACATATACCAAAAAGTGGGATAGCATTGTACACATTACTGCAACTTTCTCTGGATCAATAGATATAAATCAAACATAAAAATAGCTGAATACTGTTCCATAGTATAGAGAGAACATACTTTTAAAAACTCACAGCTCCTATGATGAATATTTGTGCTATTTCCAGAAATACACAACAAGACTGTAATTTCATGTATAGCCTTTTATACTAGTACTTTCATGCCTGTAAGTCAGAGTCCCCAAAGTGCAATATTGTAGAAATGGTTTTATGTCCTGTAATTTTAGTAAATACTGCCAGATTACCTTCTAAAAAGGTTGCAACAATATATGAGTGTTTTGAGTCCAACCTCCAGGATGCACTTGGTAGTGTACTGAACTGCAGTGTTAGAAGTCACCTGGTTGACCAAGTGTTTATGTCCTTAGTCTTGTTGACCTGAAATACACTGGGTCCATGTGCATGCCTGGTATCTTGAGGAGCTGGAGAGCCTGGAGAAAGAGAAACTTGCATGATGAAATACTGTTGAGGGTGCTATCTCCTTAAGAGCTTGTTTGGAGATTCTAGCAAGGGAGCACAACTACTGGTATACCCTAGACTAAAGTATAATCCTCCTCTTTGGAGTGACAGATGTTGCAGCTAGATCACCCTCACATCTGAGGGTACTTTTCCCTTTCTCATGCTCTTTCTCTCTTGCATATTCATGCATATATTCTGTGTCATGAATACACACACACACATACACATATGAATATACATGCAATATATATACATAAGTATGTATGTATGTGTGTATACACATACACACACACACACACACACACACACACACACATATATATGAGTGTTCATTTTCTTATCTCCTTTACTACCGATATTTAGTTTTTTTCCTTATCTGAATGGTATCTTGTTTAAATTTACATTTCCCTGGCAAGACTGCAGAGCTAGTATCAAGAACATGGACCTGGGAAAAGCAGTTGGTGTAATGGCTATGTCGCTGGACTCCCACATAGTCAACCACGGTTTGAGTCCCGGACCTGGCGGCTCAAACTCATGCCGGGCGCGTGTGTGTGCGTGCCCAAGATCCTGAGAGGAGAATGAAGGAGAATGGGGGTGATTTTTCGCTTTCTGTTTCTCTCTCTGTCTCTCTCTGTCTTTCTGGCAAGCGCACGTGCCCTACAGCAAAAACCTCTCTAAAAAAAAGAACATGGACCTGGATCCCAATTACTTGGCTCTGCAGTTTAGTAGCTGTGTGATTTTGGCATGTTATTTAACTTCTCTGTGACTCAGCTGCATTGTTACTATTGAAAGTGGGAATAATAATAGCACCTTGCCAACTAGAATTATTATTGTGATTAATCAAGTTAATATTTGTAGACTTAGAATGGTGCCTGGTGCTTAGAGCAGTGCCTGACACATAATAAGCACTACAGAACCCAAATAAATACATTCTAGTGGATGGTGAACATTATGTTATATGCTTGCTAACCATTTGCATTTCTTCTGTAAACATGAATCTTCAATGTTTAATTTTTAGTATAAAGATATGGATGAATATTTTCTTCACTTTTGAAATCAGATTACTCCTAGGAAAAGCACAGCAATTTCCACCTTCATCCCCATTCCCTGAGAAATTATCCACTACTTGTCAATGTCAGATATGAAGAATTTTATAGGCAAGAGGCCTATACACGCAAGGCTCTACATGAAATGTTTGAATGAGAAGGAAAATAAAAAGGTTTTGGAAAACAGAAGCAGAATTTTCTACATAAAAGAACATTCCAGGATTAACCCCTACTAATATAATAAATTGTATTTTTTACCCTACTAGGTAGCACCTCAGTTTACCTGGACAGAGATTTAAATTCATTACAGCCTTTGGGGGGGTGCGGGGGAGGCTACTAGAAAGCTATTTAATTGCCAAGGGTACATTATTATAGATGAAGAATAGTTATCTGATATCTTGGATTTCAGGATAGCTCAGCCTTTTCTGTTGAGATTACTAACCATATACCTCTTTTTCAATTGGTTATTTTTCACTTGGATTTGTCCTCTGCAGGGAATCTTGTATTATTTATCAGTCACATAAATCTAAAACTGCTCAGCATCAGGCTTACTTAAATGTCAGAGACAACTATTTCTTGTGTTTTCCCTTTCAGCTTCTATCAGCAACATGCTCTTTTTATGTTTCTTTTTTTTTCCTACATCTTCAGTATGACGAAGAAATGCTCTTTCATCAGGCATTAGTTTTCATCTGTTTCAGTTAAATTTAAATTTGAACACATATTTAGAATTACAAGAGAGAAGGAAAGAACAGAGAGAGAGAGAGAGAGAGAGAGAGAGAGGCTCAAAGGAGTGAGAGAAGGCAAAATAAAGGAAGGAGAGGAAGAGAAGAAAAACAAGGAGAGAAGGGCAGGGGGGAGGAAGGAGAAGACTTTCTGAACCACATTCCTTGGCATTAGTGCAGTATTGTTAGGCAGCAGCAATTTTTATTGTACCTCAATTTTTATAGAACCATAGAAATAATGGCAAATACTGAGAATATTTGTGGAAATGCACCCCCTTTATAATATCAACTTCAAACATCCCAGTCTCCTTCTATCCTCACCTATTTTTCCAGCTCATTCCATCATTGTTCAATAGCCTTTCTACCTCATCTTCAATCCCTTTACCTAACATGCTTGCACTGACCGTTACTTCACCTCATGTCTTTAACAGGCTGTCTTAGTCTGTTTGGGCTGCTATACAAAATACCTTAAATAGACAACTGAAATGTAATCCTTACAGTTCTGGATGCTGGCACATCCAAAATCAAGGCACCAATAGGTTCAGTGTATAGTGAGAGCTCTCTGCTTCATAGATGGCCCCTTCTTGCTGTATCCTCACATGATGGAAGGGGGCAAACAAGCACCCTCAGGCCTCTTTTCTAATGATACTAATCCTATTCATGATGGCTCTCACCTTCCAAAGGCTCTACCTCTTAATACCAATACATTGAGGTTTAAGTATCAACATACAGATTTTGGAGAGGCACAAACATTCAGACCATAGCACAGGCTTAGATTCTCTGGAATCACTTTCTTCCATACATCCTCAATTTTCTCACTCCTTTCTTTTTCCATCATCCTACCCTGAATTAATTACCACAAACCTTGAATGGATCATGCAGCCTGCCAATCCTACAGTATTTCCCTGGTCAATGTATTTCCTCCCTCCTAGACCACCATCTTATACTTTCTCCTCTCTCCTCCAACCTTCCCTACTTTTTACTCTCTGCTCATGACCTAATTTCTTATTTCACTGAGAATATATGCAACCAGAAGAGTTCATATACTCTCACCCCCAGAACATACAACCTAGCTGCATATGTACTAACAAACCAGCTTTTTTGTTACTGCAGTGGGTGAACTATCCCTGCACTTCGGGAGCAGAGTCTTTCCACTGATGCACTGAATTCTGCAAATTCCCCAGCTTTGCTTACTCGAGTACATCACTTCTGCAATTTTACATTCTCTCTCCTGCATGATCAGTTTCCTTCTCCTTAGTTAATCACCAGCATTGGCATATAAGCATGTTGCACTATCTCATTTTCTAAAAAAATTTTTTCAATGTAGGTGTTGATCATAAGCTTCATAAACAACTCGCTATACAGTCATCTTAATAAGGAAAATATTATGTAAAACGGTACAAAACATGAAACTGGCTTCTTTCCCTTACTGAAGCCTAAAACAGTTGTTGAAAGCACAAAATTAGTCACAGAGTAAGTAGACATTCTATAAAACAGGCTAAGGCAAATTTTGCTGATCATTATATTTAGAACTGGGTAGACTCTAATACAAAGCAGAAACAAGAGCTATTCCTAGATTTCTGTGGAATAACTAACAAAACGGACACTGATAGGCCACCAACTTCTGGTAAACTTTCAGACAGATGTTAAGTTTAATTCAGAAGTAGTGTAGCTTAGACTCTCCCACTCTCAAGAAAGTACCAGAAAGATAATACACAAATTCGTAAATGTGAAGTGTTTAGACCGTTAATAAAATATGTACACATTGCTTAAAAATACTGAACATTTCTGTTTACTACATTATTATTATTATTTTTATTATACAGGGTCTTTCTCGTGCAATGCTTCTACCTCAGCCTTGTAGTTGATGCCTGTCACCATGCCCAATCTTTAGAATTGAACCGAGGCCTCCCTTGTCCTACCCCACAGACCACAGCATCTTAGCAGCATATGGCACTGGGGCTTGGCCTCCAAATTATTACTATTTTAAAATTTGCATTCTTTATTCATTGGTTAATTTCATGTCTTTGTAAATGAGATTGGAGTTTTAAATAATTATTTTTTAATTGACACGTAAAAATTGTACATATTTATGGAGAAAAGTATAATGTTTTTTAACATGTATACAATGTGTAATAGAGCAGTTAGCATATCCATCCATGATTTTTCTGTGGCAAGAATATTTGACAATCCTCTCTTCTGGCTATTTTGGAATATACGGTTTATTACTGTTAACTGCAGTCATCTTAATGTGCAATAGAACACTAGAACTTATTTCTCCTATTTAACTGTAACTCTGTACCCATCAACCAGCACTAAGATCCATCATCTGTGAGGATACAGAGGGCCAGTGCATTGTGCCAAATTGGCTGTCAGTTGCAGGTTGCTAGACTCATTGACACCTTTCTTCTCATGCTACTGGAGTTTCTGGTCCCATGATTCATGGAGGGGCTTGGCTGACCTGTAAGAGGCTACTGATGCCTCTAGTTGGACTTTGAATGTCCCCCAGCTCCTCCTTTCATCCTCTGTCCCTGCCACCAAATACTGCACCCAGTGCTGCTTCTTTCAGTCCCTAAGCATCTCAGCAGTAGAAATTTGTGTAATTTCAGTTTCATAATGGCTGTTTTTATCCAAAAACAAGATATCTGGTTGCTGAAAAGGTGACAAACTGATGTTTCTCTGGTTTCCGAAAGTCATGGGAAGGAGCACTTTCAGTGCTTAGCCACACAAAGTGCACAAAATACCCCCAGGGTAAGGGACCTATGTGCAGAAGCATGTCCTGTCCCAGAGACAGTAGTGCTTTCTGGGGATAAAGTCAAACTTGGTACCACACTGTGCACATTTTGGACACTCCTGGTCTGGAACTCACTGTAGCTCTTCCACACTTACCTGGCTGTGTGTTTGTATGCCAGGAGAGTATGGACTTCTCCATGCTGAGTGCATGAATTTTCTGGGATGATGCCTTTGAGTCACCTTCCCCAGCTGCTAACTACTAGCTCAAAAAAGTAAGACAAAATCTCTTCTGACTCCCAATCACTCTCCAGCCACTGTCTCATTTATATTCTCCTCATTCAGTAAAATTCTGAAAGCATTGTGTTTGTACTTGTCTGTGCTTTCTCTCCTTTCATTTTTTTCTTTCTTTTTAAAAAAGGTTTATTCATTTATTCCATCAGAGAGAAATTGACATTAAGAGATAGCACCCCCAACAGGGTCATGACACTGAAATCCACCCCAAATTCCAGCTTGCCCCAGATCATTTGCACATGTGGGCCCAGTGTACCCAGAAAGGTCTCTGGATATGACAATGTCACATTTTACTTCTGTGGCAGCATCAGCCCTGTTGCCATGTTTTTCTTGAACCCACTTCAATTGTACTTTCCTTTCCCCATGCCACCTCAATTTCATTGAATCTAGTGCTGTTAGCTGCAGCTGGCACAGGTGATCGTTCCTCCCTTCTTAGACTACTTTCTTCTCTTGGTTTCTAGAACACTTCTGGTTTTCCTTCTGTTTTCTTTCCTGGCTCATCCTCTTCCTTCTGGTTTTGACCTTGTAGTGCCCCAGGGCTCAATTCTTCGGTCTTTAGGCTACTTGTCTCTCCTCTGTCTATACTATGTGATCTCACTATGAGACTGACTGATAAAATACAAGATGTTCAATTAAATTTTAATTTCAGATAAACAACAAATAATTTTTTGTTGTGCATTTTTATTTGCTAAATTTTGCAACCTTACCAATCCAGTCTTTTCCCTAATGACTCCCAAATTTCTCTCTCCAGACAAAATCTCCTTCTTGAACTTCCGACAGATGCAGAAACTGAATCTGACATATTAAATCACCTCAACATCTCCACTTAGATTTCTAACAAGCAGCTCAAAGTTACCATGTCCAAAACAAATCTTGATTCTTTTTCCTCCTGCCAAAATTACTCCTTTTGTAGGCTGCTGTCCTGGGCAATTGCATCACAATTCTTATTCTCCAGTTGATGTAATTATCTTTGACCCCTCTTTTCTGTCTTGTGGCAAACCTGATCTAGTCCATTAGCAAACTCTGGAGACAGCATCTATATGATAAAATCAGAATTCTCACTTCCATTACTTTCCCTCTTACCATGCTAATTCCAGTCATCATCATCCCTTATGTAGACTGGTACAATAACCTCCTAATTGTTCTCCCTGCTCTACCCTTGCTTTCCTTCTCCAATATATATTCTGTAGAAGAATCCTTATATAAATCATATCATACAATTCCTCTGCATAAAATCCTATGTAGGTTGAACATTCCTAGTCTGAAAATCCAAAATTCTAAATACTCCCAAGCTAAAACTGTTTGAGCACTCAGTGATGCCACAGTGGAAAATTTCACACCTGACCTCATGTGATGAGTCACAGTCAACACTGCAATACTAGCTCAGCCATGGTGGTATGTACTGCAAAGACTTACTACTTAGAAACTGGGACCACATGGATGGCTCAGAATTAGTTCCACATCCAATGTAAGTAGGCCAGATGTGGTGGTGCACTTCTGCAGTCCTAGCTAACTGGGAAGCTGGAGTGGGAAAACTGCAACAGGAAGAGACCTTGTCAAAGCTCTCTCAAATAAATGAGATAGGTACATAAATATTTCATGACTGATTATGTAATAGGGTTGTAAATTTTGTGCAGAGGAAGTTCAATCTTGAGTGGCTTACCAGTTTGAGTCGCAGCCTTGGTGGCTAGAAACACATACCAAGCACGTGTATATGTGCTCAGGAGCCTGATAAGATAGAGAATTGTAGGAAAAAGGATTATGGTATGATCAGGCCCTGTTGGAGCTTGCTTCCCCATCCCCTTTTGTACAGGCAGACCTGCTCTCTGACATGAAAAAGAAATCCCACAATAAAGAAAATACTGTATGAAGTTATCTTCAGGCTATGCATGCAATGTATATATAAAACATAATGAGTTTTATGCTTAGACTGGAGTCCCATCCTCAGATATCTCTCAGGTTTTCCTTATTTTATTGCACTTTGTTTATTGTACCTCACAAATACTGAGCTTTTTACAAATTGAAAGGTATAGCAACCCTGTGATGAGCAAATCAGTTCCATTTTCCAATAGTATATGCTGACTTCATGTTTTTGTCATACTTTGGTCATGCATTATTTCAAAATTTTACTGTTATTGAATCTGTTATGGTGATCTATGATCAGTGATATTTAAAGTTATTATTGTAATTGTTTTGGGTCACCATGGATCACACCCACATAAGACAAGGAATTTAATCTATAAATGGTGTATGTGTTCTGACTATCCCACCAATCCAGCCACTGTCTCCTCCCCCCACCATCTCTTTTCCTCTCTTCAGGCTTACTTATTTCCTGAGATGTAATCATAGTGACCATAGATTAATTAATAATCCTGCAATGGCCTCTAAGTATGTAAGTGCAAGAGTCACACGTCTCTCACTTTAAAATCGAAAGCTAGAAACAATTAAGTTCAGTGAGGAAGGCACATTGAAAGTAAAAACAGGTCAAAATCTAGGCCTCTTGTGCCAAACATTTATTTAAGTTTTCAATGCAAAGAAAATGTTCTCAAAGGAAATAGAGTGCTAGTGTAGTGAACACATGAATAATAAAGCAAAACAGACTTATGACTGAAAGTTAAAGCGATCTAGATAGAAGGTCCAGATAGAAGGCATGTACATGATTTTAAAAAAGATACAGTGCTGGGACCAGCAGTTAGTGTATTGGCTATGTCACTGGACTCCCATGTAGCGAACCGCGGTTCGAGTCCCGGACCCAGTGGCTTAAAACTCACACCGGGCACATGTGCGTGTGTGCCCAAGATCCCGAGAGGAGAACTGAGGAGAAGGGATTGCGGCATGGCCATCCCACCTGGGGGTGATTTCTCTCTTTCTGACTCTCTCTCTCTCTGTCTTTCTGGTGAGTGCACGCGCCCTATAGTGAAAAACCTCTAAATTAAAAGAAAAAAAAAAAAAAAGATACAGTGCTGTCACACAGTTGACTGTAGTGTAGTGTAAACTTGTATATGCACTAGGAAACCAAAAAATGTGTGTGGCTTGCTTTGTTGTGATATTTGTCTTATTACAGTGGTCTGGAACTAAGCCCACAGTATCTCTGAGGTATGCTTGTGTGCAAATATTTCAAAATCTGAAAAATTTCAGAATCTGAATCACTTTTGGTCCAAGCATTTTGGATAAAGTATACTCAACCAGTAATATCTTCTCTTTTCATTCAGTAAAATGCAGAATCCCTGCCTTCTTTTCATGGCCTGTAACACTCCATACCTTCTGGCCCCATTGCTATCTGCCTTTCTCCCACTGCTCAAGGTAAACTGACCTTTTGGCTATTCCTAGAACATGTAGGCTCCCTCTAGTCTTCAGGGTTTATTACTGTTCCCTCTGTGCGGAATATGCTGTCCTCAGATATCTGCATTACTGGTACTCACTCTGTTCAAGCCTTAGCTGAAATGTCACTTAATGAGAAAAGCCTAACAACCAATGTCTAATATTACAGCCTCTCCTACCTCCACCCTGCTGTACTCCCTAAGTCTGTTTTATTTTTCTTCAAATTTCTTAGTATCACCTGACATACTTATTTGTTATTTGTTTCTGCCATTTCCCACAACTAGAATGTAAACTTTAAGAGAACAGTGCCTTGGTTTTGTCACTTCTGTATATCTGGGACCATGAATAATGCCTGCAATCATAATGTCGTCATTATTCATCAAATAAACTGCTGAGTTAGTTAGTGAATAGAAGAGAAGGCACTTATTATGGAGACCGCGATGGAAAAACACATATTCTCTCCTTTTGTTCTGGTACCTTAATTCAGTTTATAACCTACAAATCCTTTCTTTTTTCTGCCTAACTTTCTAGCTCTACAAGTGTTTGTATAGGAATAACTGTTCCCCTCC
Source organism: Tupaia tana (assembly GCA_026018925.1). Classification (NCBI taxonomy): domain Eukaryota; kingdom Metazoa; phylum Chordata; class Mammalia; order Scandentia; family Tupaiidae; genus Tupaia; species Tupaia tana. Next base: position 231,563,189 of record JAKSZU010000001.1, on the reverse strand, counting down.
CCAACCAATCAGCTAAAACCTTCCATTATTTATATGGATTCGAGCATAAGTGAGGATGCATCTATCTCTAAAATAATTTAGAGGATTAAGGACTGGCAACTCTCAAATCAACATTAAATACAAAATGTTTTCTATTTGCCCTTGTAGCCTTTTCAGAAAGTGTATGTGCCCCTTGGAACAAGAAATGGTCTTAGAATAAAACTATTACTTTAGGCTTAGCCATAGTGACACAAGAGGAAGGGCACAGTTATGCAAGGCTGGTGCTATATGGGAGGCCTGGTTTTGGATCACAGACCAACCTGAACGGGCTGGGTGTGGTGCTGTACACTATAATTCTAGCTAACTGGGAGGCTGCAGCAGAGATTCACAATGGGGATATCCTGCCCCAAATCTCCGTCATAATCATTAAAAACAAAACAAAACAAACAAACAAACAAAATATATAGCAAGAGCACCACAGAGTTTATAAGGAACATTTGTTTTAAATTATTATCTTTTTTAAAAAATTATTTTATTCAATTTCATTTATTCTTTCATTCATTTATTTTAATTTGACCAGAGAGAGAGAGAGAGAGAGAGGAAAGTGAGAAAGCAAGCCACCAGGTCTGAGACTCGAACCATGGTTGGACATGTGGAAATGTCCAGTGCCTTAACCACCACTTGCCGGTGCCAAATTATTATTTTAATTTACAAGTAAGAAACTGAATCTCAGAGAGATTACAATGTAAATTAGGGGTGGAGCTGTAGTTCAACAAGAGGTCCTACACTCCTTGTCAAGGGACCCAAAGTGAGCCAAACTCTTTGCCACTCAATAAAATGCAGAGGGAGAATTGTTGGAGAGAGAAGAAACGATCATTTATTACAGTGTGTAATTTATTACAGGTAAAAATATCTTCAACTTATGGATGCTTTTATAGGGGAAGAAATAGGCTGAGGGCTATTGGCAATGTACAGAAAAGCATAGGTCAGGTGAAATTTTAGCTGGGGGATACAAACAAGCTTCAAACAGAAGTTTCATTCCCTGGTGGAGCATTCTTCATTGTTTTGAGCTTCAGGTTGACTGCCTGTGATGTCCGTCACCCTGGAGTTTCTAAGAAATATCTTAAAGGATACAATCAGGTTGAGGAGAAGGAGAAAAACAAGTTAATGAACAAATTGGAGTCAGTTTGATTCAAGCACAAGATGGAGTCAGTTGGGCTAATGGAGGCCCCCTGTTACAGAGCTTCCACTGGAGCCTGGGTTTTCAGACTCACTTTAGCCTAATAAGAAAAAGAGAAAGGGCCTTGGAAATTACTTTTATCATAATCACCTAAGCCGAGTATGAATTGGGGAAAATGTTTTTCTCAAAAAAAAAAAAAAAATCATGGGTAAGGCTTGGAAAAGTGACACTACCTAAAAAAAATGGAAATTGAAAAATTTTATAGAAAGATTGAGAGAGTAAATTCAGAAACTTCTATTTTGGTTTCCATTTGTTTATCTACACTTGTTACCCTAGAGTTTATTTTATATTTTTTCCATATGTTTTGTTAAAAAGGGAACTGTCTTCATGTATTTCTCAACCTTTAATGGATTTTGATATTTGGAAACCTGTGATCCAGACAAAGTGATATTATTTTTTAAAAGATAAAATTACTATGAAGTCACACAATTAAAAAAAATTAGCATGAGGGACTTTATGGACTCTGGAGGGCCTCAATATCTCATTTTCAAAAATACATATTTACTATTTCTTCCTCATGGTAGAATGTATATATTATAGGATAGGTAGTTGGTATAATATGAAGCCTTACAATCCTTTAACCTTTAACCTTTTTTTTTTTTTATATAAGTAGGAAGTAGCTACTTTGAAAGCTGGTGTCTGTTCTCCAATCTATTCTTTTGAATCACCCTGAAATGAATTTTTAGACTGAACATGCTATGTTCAATTGTTGCTAGCCACCATCATCTTTCTAGCCTCTTCAATGAAAACAGCATAAGCAGTAAATGTGATGCGAGTACTCCTAGAAACAGGTCAATGCCTTTGTGGTGAAATGAGAATCCACCATGCATCAGATAGCTTCTCCAGCCTCTATTGCTTTATCCTCTTACAGGGCTGTACATTTCCACTTACAGAAAAGATTGGGGATAAATGGGGCTCTTCAGGGCTTTTCAGAGGGGCAAATCCCCTTATTGGCGATCCCTTTAATGGGAATTGCTGGGATCCATTCTCTAAGTAAGCAGCAGGATTTGCCTAGAGAAGATGTGTGTTTCTACTGGCAGAGGTAAGGAGAAGAATGTCTCTGGAGATTCACATAATGGATGATAGGAGAAGGAAAGTTTTAGGCAAAGACTTGTTGGAGTTCTAGGGTATTAACTATTCAGATGGTAGATGGATAAGAGACTTTGCTTTAGATCTCTTGCTAATAGCAATCTTTATTCTCTGCCCTCTCCCATTTGCACTCAAATTTCTAACCTTCCAGAGAATGGTGGTGCCCAGAGGGATAGTCAGGAGGTATGTGAATGACAGCTAAAGGAACAGAGTCTAGAAAACACTTGTGCTAGAGGGCTCAGTGTCTGTGGTCACATCTGTAATGTGTAAGGAGGGCCACAGGGTGTTCAGTGTGCTGCCTGTCCAGAGGGCCACAAGTTTTTTGTTTGTTTGTTTTTAAATGGGACATCAGTGAGGTTGTTCAACATGTGCCCTTAGTAAAGAAAGATGTATTGTTTACTATAGGTACTGGCCCACACACTTCATATATATTCACTTATTCAGTCCTAGAGCAATCCCACAAGGGATACAGTTTTATCATGCCTGCCTTACAGAGTAAGAAACTGAGACAGAGAGAGGTTAAGTAATTTGTCCAAACTTAAATAGCTAGAAACTGGCAAAGTGGAGATTTGAACCCAGGTTGTCTGGCTCCAAAGTCTGTAGCTCTTTCATCACATTGCACAGCCTCACCCATGCCTCAGAAGTGGATGATTGATCCGACAGTGAGCAGTTATTTAGCCACTGACTTGAACTTCAAACAAAGATGTTGGTGAGAGTTGTGGGGTGGAGTGCAGAGGGGAGGCAACAGCATGAGCTAAGAAAATAAACACTTCTAGGTAACTGTAGGATAGGTGTTGTACTAGAAAGGAGGTCATCTGAGTGGGGTGAAGATCCTCTTTGCATACCACTATGGGACAGCAGATAATCATGGGGATAGCACAAAAAAGAAAGCAGAGTTAGCTATTTGCAGCTTATTGTCTAATTTCCTCTAGGTCCAAGGTACATGAGTAAGTTAGTACTTATTTTCATGATTGGTGTAGAATTTCAGATAGGAAATCTTTAATGGTTGCAATCTGAGTTCAAAATGTTCACATTTTGTACAAATCACTGCAGGTTATTGGATGGTCTGATTCAGAAAAGGAACCAGGTGTTTTCAATACCCTTTGCTTGAGAAAAGAACAAGTTAGTGTCAGGTTATTTCCAGTTAGATTTGATGATATTCTGAGTCTTGTACCATTCAATAAGTTCCAAGATCAAAAAAATAGATGAGTAACTTAGTTCCTGTTGCTCCAATAAAATACATGCTATGTGGTTATCTTAGGTCCAGTTAGGAGCTTAGACTTCCAGACCAGATAGCCAGCCATATAGTATTTCTAACATTTCCAAAACCAGTTTGGGATTAGTGAAGGCTGATTGTCCATATGATTGGAAATGAAAGACTGAAAGTAAAGCTTGGTGCTTATCTGGGGGATATGACAACTATTTCATCATCAGAAGCATCACTTTTTAAAAATAATTTTGCTATAGGATGCATGCATGCACAGGAGAGAGAGAAACAGTGAGAGGAAAAATAAGAAATCACTCACCCCACTCCCTGGGATGGGGGAGTGGCCATGCTGCAGTCCATTATCTTTCATTCTCTTTCTGAGATTTTGAGCACGCCTGCACGCACACCTGGCATGAGTTTCAAACTGCCAGATTCGAAACTCAAACCATACTCAGCCATGTGAGTCCAGCACCTTAATCACTATGCCACCTGCTGGCCCCATTCAGCCATTTTCATCATCATCACTAACATTTGTATGATGCTTTACAGTTGATAAATCATGGCACATGATATTGTTTGCTTTTTAAAAAATCTTTACTCTTTCAGCTTTCTATTAAAACTAATATAAAATTACTGAAAGTTGAAATGATTCCTTTATTTTACAACTGCATGACAGGGACATATACTATTACCAGCTTTTATTTACCTAAAATGATTAAACAATGTGACTTTATATTTAAGTCGGTTGACTTGGACAATTAAGATATGGCATGGTCTTTGAAAATTAAAATCCCAACAAAACTAGGTTTATGTAAGTTGAACCTACAGGAGGATAATGCCAAATATGTAGTCTTTTTTTATTAATATTTCATTTAAGAAGATTCATCCTAGAAGCACCTAAAGTTGATTGGAATAGTGAAGAAAGAGGAAGCTATCAGGAATTGAACAATGTAAGTTGCTACAAATTTGGTTGGAAAATTTTTCTAGTAGATGTGACCTAATTTATTCACAACTGAATTTGGGAATATGATGGTATATAACTTATATCCAGTTCTTGTATTTGTATATTGGGTCATCAGAAGTCATGACGTATTTTTTTCTGTTTTTCTATGCAAAAATGTGTCATGCCTTTTCTGAAGACCCAATATCATTTCTGAATTTGAGATGCTGGGCAATTAACATAACTTCTCTGTGTCTCATTTGTAAACTGGATTCTCTGGCCTGACCTCTAAAGGAAGGTTATTTCTCAAAACCAAATAGTAAAAATGCATATAAAAAACAGCCAGAAGTGAAGTGCTGTGGAAATGCTAAAACCAATAAGGATGATACAGAGTGAGAGGAAAGGAATGCTGCCTTCTTTGCCTGACAATGCTGTGTGCAGTTTGACCTCCAGGAAAATCATTTTGTTTGTGAGTATGTGAACATGTATGCATACATTCAAACTCCCATAGAAAATAGATCCAATAATTTTTAGTCAGGTTTTTGTTTTGATTCCAGTGTCTTCAAGAGTCTAAATCTGTCAATTCAGTAACATATTTTAATTTATAAAATGAAGGCATTTTTTTACAAACTTTTTCCTCCTATGTTTGGGTTTAGAAATATAGATAGATGGAAACAGAGTTTTCCTTGTCATTAACCAACTTTAAAGGCAACTTCAGTTTAATAGGCTGTAGCTGAGTGCTCCCAGCCCCGTCAGCCTTTCTCTGCTTGAGCGCAGGCAAGAGTAATTCATTCTCAGTGGGAAGCAGAAAGGACATGTACTGTTTTCCTAAAAACCAAAAAGCTGAGTGTCTGACAGTCAGTGACATCCCCCCTCTCACCCCTAGTGGCGGCTGTGTAGCAGGCCTATTGAAAACATTTCCAACTGTTGTCACTGAAGTGTGTGGATTTATTTCCTAGAGGAATCACTCCTTGGAACAGTGTTCCTGGTGATGACTCTCCCAGTAAGATCTTATCCTAATTTTGCAATTGGGTGTTACTTCTGGTGGTGTCTGAAACCAGTTAGAAAAGGCAAGGCTGTGCTCGCTTCGGCAGCACATATACTAAAATTGGAACGATACAGAGAAGATTAGCATGGCCCCTGCGCAAGGATGACACGCAAATTCGTGAAGCGTTCCATATTTTTCTCTAGCAAGCACACACACCCTATAGCAAAAATCTCTCAAAAAAAAAATAAATAAATCTATATCTGGAGAAGATCTCAGAAAACATTTGTCCCACTCAAAAAAAAAAAAAAAAAAAAAAAAAAAAAAAAAAAAAAAAAAAAAAAAAAAAAAAAAGGCAAGGCTAATTGTAGCTATACCCCAAATATTGTAGGAAATGAGAATCCAGCTTTCTAATGAAAAGACCTTATTTGAGAGAGTTTACTTCTCACTTAAAAACTTATTAGAGTTGTATGATTTTTGGTTCTTTCAAATCTTGCAACATTTGGATTTATACTATGGGAAATACCAGGAAACTGTACTGTAGAGAAGCTCCCTATTTCTGAAATGCTTTCAAATTAAGACGGGGTTTCTTTGCCAAAGGTATCATGATGTTTGGCAATGTACAAAACTGTCTATATTTTTTGTCCTTATTGGCAAATGTATCTGGGCTCATAACCTTGAATTCATAAAACTCATTAACTACTGTTTTACCAAGTTTTTTTTGAGAGAAGTCTTTCGATTGTTTTCTTCCACTTGGCACATGGGGAAAGATCACGAACCTTAATTGTGGTACTCACCTCGCTATGAATCTTTACGCAGCCTAATCCTTCATAGCATGCACTCTGCTTCTCAGGAAAATACAGGGACAAGTTTGTCCACCATTCATGGCTCTCTCCTTCATCCTGGATAAATGTAGCCTCTGGAGTTTCTTTTCTGCATATCAGCCTATCATCTGTGGCCAGGACAAACTCTCTGTTTTCATCTGGCATACAAAAGGAAATAAAATAAAGTCAAAATTTTCTTCCAGTTTTTGCAATATCTACTATACTCAAGGCACTCTCTTGGGTACAAAACTCAGCACTCTCCCTTAGGTCAATGGGGGAAAGTTTTAGATGAGAAAACATATGTAAAACAACTGGCACGTGCTCACTCCTGAGGGCCTTCATGTCTTTTTTTTTTTTTTTTCTTATTGCTATCTCATTTGTATACTTTTTTCTGAATAGAGATTGTATATAATTGTACATTTCATAATATCATTGCTGGCATTCAATGTGTTATCTTTTACAAATAATAGGAGCTAAATCTATGTTTGGTGCTAACTAGAGTCTTAGTAAAAGAAAAAAGAAGGAGGTCAGGGTCTTTCTTTCTTTCTTTTTTTTTTTTTTTGGAGACAGATTTTTGGTATAGGGTTCATGTGCTCACCAGAGAGACAGAAAGGGAGAAATCACCCCCCAGGGGATGGCCATGCCGCAATCCCTTCTCCTCCATTCTCCTCTTGGGATCTTGAGCACACACGCACATGCGCCCACTGTAAGTTATTATTTTTTTTTATTTAATTTTTTTCTTTTTTTTTTTTTTGAGAGACTTTTGGTATAGGGCACGTGTGCTCACCAGAAAGACAGAGAGAGACAGACAGAAAGCGAGAAGTCACCCCCAGGGGAGATTGGCCATGCCACAATCACTTCTCCTCCATTCTCCTCTCAGGATCTTGGGCATGCACACACACATGCCCAGCATGAGGTTAAGCCACCGGGTCCAGGACTTGAACTGCAGTCGACTACATGGGAGTCCAGTGACATAGCCATTACACCAACTGCTGGTCCCGTACCCAGTGTGAGTTTTAAGCCTCCAGGTCTGGGAGTTGAACTGCTGTGAACTACGTGGGAGTCCAGTGATGTAACCATTATTCCATCAACTGGTCCCTTCTCCCCACTGAATTCTTTCTTATAGGTGTTTCAAAAGGCTGGTGGCTGGGGAGCTGGATTCCCATATGACTGGCCATGGTTTGAGTCCTGGACTGGTGGTTTGCTTTCTCACTTTCTCCCTCTCTCTCTGGTGAATGTATGTGCCCTATAGTATGTTAAATAATAATGATAATGATAATAATAAATTAATAAAATAAAATATTTTTTAAAAAAGCTCTCAGAGACCTTTATTTTCTGGAGGTATATCTTTTCCTCCTCTTATCCCTTTGGGCATTATTTGAATTACACTAACAAGTGGGGTGAAGCCTATCTCCATCTGTGCAGATTCTCCTGGGTATGAAGAGAGGACGTTATTTCTTGGCAAGACTGCATGAAGTTCCAGCTTTGATGAATGGTTCCTTTGATCTTGCTCAATTTTCAGGGATTTGTTTCCAGACACCTGACAATAAGCACACTCAGCAGAAACAGCCTTCAGACTTCATTTCCCTCCCACCTAGAGAAACCATCAACCATGCCCTTTCATCTCTTCCACGAAAGCCAGATTGTGTCTCTGGCCTGAACTTGATGAATTGATACTAGGGCTTTAAACTTCTTACTCTTTGCAGCTAAACCAATGGAAGCAGCTGTTGCTGAACTTTTGATAAAACTGAATGAAATGAGACCCAAATTCAGTAATTCCTTTGAAGGCTATGGTGTATAGGGCAGTGTGAAAGGGGAGAAGTGGGTAGGATTTCTGAAAAGAAAGCAAGCCGCTAGTCTGGGACTCAGACTGTGGCTTTTATTTCCACCCACTTCTGTGGTTTTCCTAGGTTAACAAATCCCAGTGCTGAGCACAACTGAAATGTGGAAGGTGATGTGCACAACTAGGACACAGGACTGCCAGGCTGTGGATAGCGCAGGCAGGAAAGGAAAGGTGACTAACTGTGTGGTAGGAAAGTGTTTATGACAAGGCTCACAAATTAAAAAAAAAAAAAAACATATCTGAATGAAGAATATTTCTAGGTTAAATTAAAAAGAACAAAAATTTGGATATTTTAGGGTACAGTTATAAACCTCTTACCCAAAGTTGGCTTTTTTGAATAACCTAACTCGTGTTTCTAAATGGTAGGACTAAATAATGATGGAGTGTTTTTTAGCAGGACGATTCCTGGAAAAGGAGCACAGCAGGTCACACACTCTCAAATAATTTTTTACAACAGTACATTAGCAACATTTTTTTGAGTGTTAAAGAAAAGTAACATTTTAGCAGCCCATCTAAGTGGTACAGTGCATTTGCACGAAGGGTATAGAGAAACAGGAGAGATCACCATGGTCAGAGAAGGCTTTTTGAAGAAGTAATGATGATAGCTACCAGGTGGCTCTGGGCATTTATTTCTATGTAAACTATTTCTCGGACTTCTTGAAAGAGAGGTACAGTTATCTCTATTTTACAGATCATGAAACAGAAACTCAGAGAAGTAAAGTGATTTGTCCAAAGCTTTCTAGTTCATCAGTAGTGGAGCTGGGATTTGAATTGAGGCAATTAGATCTTTTCCTCTAGGCCACACTGCTTTCACTTGGACTGGCTCTGAAAGATAGATACAATTTAGCTATAAGAGAGCAGTTTAGTAAGAGCATCATTGATTCTAGGAGAGGGGAGTGGACGAAGAGAGGGAAAGATGAATGAACATGGGCTGCTCACCATGCATGTCATTCTGTAGTAATGGAACATGAAGAGACCACTCTAGAAATGAGTGTCCAGCCTAGATTCATGAACCCAGATGAAATGCTCCTTTTACTACATTTTAGCCATAAAATATTTTATTCCACAGTTGAAATAAAAGATAATAGGTCCTAAAATGCAAAAGCATAACACACTATGAATCAGCTTATTAATGTTTAAAAGAATCGTGGGGGAGGAAGGTTTGAAAGCCAAGTCCTTGAAGTGAAGTGGGGAGGAAGTGAGGACAATGGCATCTGTTCCATGGCTTTACCTCAGGGTGGCATGTATGTGTGTGTGTGTGTGTGTGTGTGTGCACACATGTACGCATTGGTGCATAACTGAAAGCTCCCAGAGAGACTGCCTGTCCTGTTTGGCTGTGAGCCCACCGACTCTCCAGGGGCAGAACTAATTATTTCAGCGTTCTCTTCTCACTGGCAAGACTTGCTATCATTTACAATGATCCAACTCTTAATTAGCTCACATCCTTCTTTCTCTCTCTGCAAATATCAGGCAGGCTAAGTTGGGTTGTGGATAGGCTCCCACCATGGCAAGAAATATTTAAGATGATTCTGGCTGAGATGAAATTTTGTCATATTGCCTGGGTCTACTGGTTCCACTGTGAATGTCTAATATGCAAGTTTCTCCCATTCCCGAGTACTTATTTTCCTTGCATGGATTCCCCTCCAGCTCTGAATATCCTCTAGCTCCCAAGAACCTCCCAGGTGTAGCTCCTAGAGAAGCTCAAGCTCTTTCCTCTTGGTCCTACAGAAGATCTCCTGATCAGAGACCCTGATTGAACATCCAGTTCCTGAAATAGTGAATCCCCAAAAAGGAGAATAAAAGTTCTGCCTGGACATGCTACAGAATTTAACAGAAACTACTAAAGACAATAATAAAGATTTGAGTGAGCCAATGAAAGTGGTGGAATAGAAACAGCTTATTTACTGCTTCTTCCTGCCCTGAATCCTTTCTACCTTCTGGTTAACAGCCCTCGATATTGCCTGCAACTCTTGGCAAGACTTCCAATTGAAGTATCATGTCCTCTCAGTGCATAAATGTCTGTGTGCATGTGCATATACTCATGCACATCACACATAAAGTGTCAGGCCAATCAGATACTCTCTTCTGGAATTTACATCTTAAAAGGATTGACCCAAGGATGGAAAGTAAGTTGAAAGTATGACCTGAAGTGACTGTCCATTAGTTTTACCAATTAGAGTGCCCAAGCTGCCCTTGTATCTGACTATTCTAAGGACAAAGGCTCAGCTTTCCTTTAGTTTTTGTAAACTGCATGTGTGTCTCAAAATTTTTTTTATTGTTGTTCAAGTTAACTAGAGTTGATTTCTATTGTTTATAATCAAAGATCTTTATTTTTCTTTTCTTTATTCTTTCGTTCTTTTTTGGAGAGGTCTTTGCTATAGGGCACATGTGCTCGCCAGAAAGACAGAGACAGAGAGACAGAAGGTGAGAAATCACTACCTGGGGGGGATGGCTATGACCCAATCCCTTCTCCATTCTCCTCTCGGGATCTTGGGCACACACACACATGTGCCCCATATGAATTTAAGCCACTGGATCCAGGACTCAAACTGCAGTCAACTACATGGGAGTCTAGCGACATAGCCATTATGCCAACTGCTGGTCTCTCCAAAGATATTTGATTAATACAGATTGTGACTTATCTGAAATCATTCCTGCCTCAGGGCAGAGTTGTAGTCATGAAGATGACAAAGTCCTCTCTGAGTCCTAGGACCCCTCACTGAGTGTTGGAATGGTACTATTCTCTTTGTGGTCACTTGACCCTGGACTGGTAGCCTTTCCTAAGTACTGCTTTGGTCTAGGATGGGCTTTGGTTAGACATTCATTCCATTCTCAGGTCAACTTCCTTAAGTTGCCTCCATCCCACCTTCCTTGGGCACTAAAAACTTCTCTTTTTTTTTTTTTTTTTTTTTTTTTTTTTTTTTGTCTTAGTAGTTTTTGTTCAATTCGGAAACATGTCCAGGCAGAATTTTGGTTCTCCTTTTTTGGGGATTCACTATTTCTGGAAATTTTCTTTTTATGTCGACCATCCCCAAGTTGTGGAATAGTAAAGGTGTGAGCTTAGGACTGGGACAGATCTCAGCATCTTACTTCACTATTTAGGGTGTCTGTCGACCAATTACTAAATCTTTCTGAGCCTACATAAATAAATGCTATTCATATTGGATCATTGGAAAAGTCAGGAGACATTTTTGCACAGAAAAACAGAAAAATACATCATGACTTCTTTTCTGACAACCCAATAGCTGCAGAAACTTCAGACTGCTGTCTATATATTGGTATAAGTGTGTATTGAAAACAAAGATTTCTCGGCAAAAGAGTGTGGATAACTTAATGCAAAACCATTAGTCTCTTGAGAAAAATGACTCTACATGAGCTCCAGAGATGATAAATTTACTGGAGCCATTTTTATATATGTCACAAATGAGGAAACACAGGCCCAGAAAATTTCAGTTGCTTGATTACAAATATACAGATAATTAGTTACAAAACCCTATCTGAAATTCAACCCTGATGATTTCCAATGTAGCCCTGAAAAATCATACCCTTGCTGAAAGTTGCCTTGAATACTATGTCTGTATAACTTTTCAATGTATTCATTCCTGCGCTGAGTTCTGTCACAGAAGAGATTCTTCCACCTGTGATAGTAAAGGGCTACACTGAGCTGTTCACATCATAGGAATAGGATGGCATCCTGTTTCTTTACTTGATTGAATCAGGAAAGCACCAGCTCTCTGTAGCTCAGAGTCTGAGCCTCTCTCTCTTTTTTTGGAGAGGTTTTTGCTATAGGGCGCATGCGCTCACCAGACAGACAGAGAGAGACACAGAGACAGAAAGTGAGAAATCACCCCCCGGGGGGATGGCCACACCACAATCCCTTCTCCTCCATTCTCCTCTCGGGATCTTGGGCACGCACAAACATGCGCCCGGCGTGAGTTTTAAGTCACTGGGTCTGGGACTCGAACCATAGTCAACTACATGGGAATCCAGCAAAATAGCCATTACGCTAACTGCTGGTCCCCTGAGCCTCTCTTTAATACATGTTGCTAAGGATAATTGTATTACAGGCTGCTAAGGGCCAAAGAGCCAACTCCTCTTCCTTAGGCTGAAGCTGCCTATGGAAGTTAACCTACAACCTTCCCATGTATCCAAACTCTCTCTAGTGATTTTTCAGGTTGGTCTTGATATTAGGTCTCCTAAATCTAGCCAGCAGAGATAGTCCATATGGCTGTTCTGGGTCTGAGAAGGGAATGGACAACAGCAAAGGTAATGTGGTCGCCACTCGGCTGAGGTACCCATAGCCCCCAGTGAATCAGCTGAGCTACTCTGCTAGCCTCTTATCTCTTACCAGTCTGGGCAGGCTCCCCAGGCAGGGGGAGGACTGCTGAGTTACACGAGACATAAATGAATCAATACAAACCAATTCCTTCACAAAAGAAAACCTAATTAGTCACACTGCTGCCTGAATCAACAACTTCTTTCTCCTAGCACTAACACATTCCAATTCCTGCATACAACTGCATTCTGACTTCTATTAATGAAAAAATGCATATCCATTTTGTTATTGCTAAGTTGTGAAGACTCACAAAATTTGTTCTCTGAGATGTAAACACTAATGGAAACTTTACTGTGGTTTTAGAAGGGCTTCCATAATTTAGAGAGAAGTCGGGCTCTATGTTAGAAAATAGAGTAAGTGCACAGAAGATGACGATCTAAGCACAGATGAATTTTTTTTTCACATGGCTACCCTTGTAACAGAGAGATGCAGAACTAGTGGATGAAAGCAAGGGATGTGATCCCATGATTCCTCCCAGAAGACATTTCAACACAACTTGAACCTCTGGGAAGAATGGGCACATGCCTTTCCTACTTATGAATGCTTTGTTATCACTATAGGACATCCCAAATCACCTGTCAAAGGAAACTCACCTTTTTAATGTTTGCATCATTTGTCACTCTTCCTAGTGACACTGGCAGCTAAAGAGACTGCTCCCCAGGACCAACAGATGGCATTATTGATTACATTGCTGGACTCCCAAATGGCCAACTGTGGTTTGACTCCTGGACCTGGTGGCTTGAAATTTACGTTGGCCATGTGTGCATGCGTGCCCAAGATCTCTAGAGGAAAATGGAGGAGAAGAGATTGCAGTATGGCCATCCTCCTGAGGGATGATTTCCCATTTTTCCTCTCACTGTGTATGTCTATCTCTCTTCAGAGAGTGCAATGGCCTAAGGCAAAAACCTCTTAAAAAAAGAGAGAGAGAGACTGCTCCCCACTGGGGCCAGTGTAGAGTAGTTATTTTCACACTAATGACTTAGATACTGTGAATGGGCATTACCTGTGAAGGGTAGTTCTATAAATGATAGATGGGCTTATACTCAAACTGCCTTGGTTCAGATCCTGGCTCTGCCACTTACTAGATATACAGCCTTGGACAGTAACTTTACTTCTTCAAGCTTCAGCTTCCTTGCCTGCAAAAATGTGGCTGATACTGGTGGTACTCCATTTAGAGTACCACCATTATTGTATGTACAACTAAAGCAGAGAAATTGCTGCTGATTAAACTATACACAGTGTTGATTATAAAAGTCACCAATCTTATAGATATTAAAATGTAAAAATAAATTTAAGAAAGTTAAAATTGAGAAAATGGGCTAGCATCTACTTTATGATTCCAATGTGAAAACTAAGTGAGATAATTCCTATATATGCTTAGCATTTTGTCTGTTATATAGTAAGCCCTAATAAATGATTACTATTATTTTTGCTATGAGAAGGTGATAGTTTGTAATGTCAGCAAATCATTTAATCATCTGTGCTTTAGTCTCTTCATCTTTAAAATAAATGGGTAGCCATCTAGTTCTACTACTGAAGAAAAACTAATTAAAAAATATTTCTAAGTCCTTAGCAGCTCTGAATGTGAACCACTATCAACTCCTTCTGTTATTCATCTTGTGTCTAAAAACAAATAAAGAAATATATTTGGTATATTTTTAATATATGTATTAATTTAATTGAATTCAAATGCCAATTTAAACTTTTAACATGGAATGTTTATATTTCTATTATAATTGTTTGAAAGAGCTTATAAGTTTTGCCTTATTCTCCTTAGTATAATGGATTTTTTGATAAATTGTTTTGTTATATATTGGTAAGGGAAAAGTTACCTTAATGTAGTATTCCCAATGTTGGGAAAATCTAAAGAAACAATACTTGATTGCAAATTTTGCATATCTGTGAATTCACAAATTTTAGAAGACAGGTGAGTTAATCTCAGTTATATTAGTTAGGTAAGAAAACAAAGTAAGTTTCAGGTTATTGCAGATGATCTCTAGGCACAAAGGATATTTTCATTATTATTTCTTCCTTTTTTTTTTTTTTTTTGTTAGAGGCCACCATATGCTTACCAGAGAGAGACAGAGAAGAGAGCGAGAGGGAGAAAGCATCCCCAATGGGGAATGATCACGCCATAATCCCTTCTCCTCCATCTCTTTCTCTTTTTGGAATTTTGGGCACACATGCACATGCGTCCACTGTGTTTTCTGAGCTCCTGGGTCTGGACTCAGACTGCACAGTTGGCTATGTGTGGCCTGGTTGGCTTGACCATTAGACCACAGAGACAGCCTAGGAAGATTCATTTAAAGGAAATCCCAAAACTAGCCACACAGAGCCCTACTACTGGGTCCTGCTTTACGCAGTAGGAAACTAGACTAATATGGCAAGTTGTTGTGTGAGGGAAGTCCAATTTAATTCAACTTTCAGTTATTGAACCTTTAGCTAAAATCAGGCCTGGTACTCGGTAAGGCACAAAGAAATTTAACATAAATTTCTTGGTCTCCCAGAATTTATAGTTTGACTATACATGATAATACACTATGATAAATACTATAAAAGTAACGTGAGTACCAGGGAAACAGCAACTATTATAATTCTGTTTGGATAAGCAAAGGAAGGTTTTAAAGGTTGTATAGAAGTTTACAAAACACAGAAATTGGGGAAGAGTATTACCTGCAAAGAGAACAGTATTCACAAAATCTGTAAGTATAAAATGGCTTTTACGTAGCTCAACTTGATATAATGTTCATTGTGTGTGTTTGCGTGTGTATATGTGTGTTCATATATATGGGGTGGGGTCAAATGTAATGAGGAGAGACTGTCAAAGAAGGTTGAGATAAGATTATGGAGGGCCTTAAGTGGGTATGTTAAGGAATTTCAACTTTATTCCCTAGGTAAAAAGTATAGATTCAAGAAGAGTTTGGTGGTAGACTCAATGGGACATAATGACAAATTGGTTCTAGTGTGGCAAGTGGCACAGTGGAACCAAGAATGATTTCAGGTATCTATTGATAATTTGGATTCCTGGATATAGGGGATAGAAGTGGAAATTCAGTTATGGGGAATACAGGTGGAACAGCAGCAGTGAGAACAGCATATGATTGAGACTCAGGAGACCTGGATTTGGTCTGAACTATTAAAACACTATCTTTGGAAAGAATTAGATCAGGTTATTGTATAACATAACACTATACTTTTCTATGCCTTATTTTCATAGTATTCATGGAAGATAAAGAGGAAGCATACGAAGTTCACTTAAGAGTCAGGTTACCTGTGTTTAATTCCTAATTCTGATGATTACTAGATTTATTATTATTATTATTATTTTAGAGGTATTTGTCTTAGGGCACATGCACTCGCCAGAGAGAGAGAGACAGAGACTGTGAGAGGGAAAGTGAGGATGGCCAGGAGGGATGGCAACACCACAATCCCTTTTCCTCCATTCCCTCCCGGGATTTTGGGCATGTATATGCATGTGCCCAGCATGAGTTCCAAGCCACAGGGTCTGGAACTCGAACTGAGGTCAGCATGTGGGAATCCAGTGACATAAATGCTATGCTCTCTGCTGGTCCCAGCTATATTATTTTGTGCAAGCTACTTAACCTAGGTTTTCTTATTTGAAAAATGAGGAGTAATAATATCTGTCTGTATGGTTATTAAAAGTTTTGTATCTGGCACATAGTAAGTCATCAATATATTTTTGTTTGTATTATTTTTATTATCTCTTTTAGAAGACTCAACATTTCAAAATGGGTTTATGACATTTTGGTGAGAGAAATATTATTAACTGATACATTTATCCTTTAATTTGAGACAGCATTGCATAGTGATAGTAAAGAATATGAATACAGAAATAGCATGTGAAATTTAGCCTGTGTCTTCCATCTTAGGCAAACTTCTTGAGCCTTACCTTCTTCATCTGTAAAATATGAATAATGATAGCACCCACCTCATTGGGTTTTGTGCATATTAAGTGATACAATTCATGTAATGTGCTTTGATAAGTACCTGGCACAAATTAAGTGCTTACATAGTGTTTATCATCATCATCATCATCATCATCATCACTAGTGCTATTTTAATTTTAAAATCATGAACTGTTTGTGAGTAGGGTACTCCATGGCTCACTGGAAGTAGCTGCTTTTCTATGTCAGTGACTTTGTTCAGAGGACAAAGTGCTCCCTAAAGAAATAGTCCTATATTCAGATAGGTTACACTCGATGTGTCCTGTAGGCCAGGGAAGCCATGAATGGCCTCTAGCCTCTGAATTGGCTCCTCTGAATTAATCAGGGTGTCTTTCTCTCCCAGATTCTGTGTGGGAGGCTTATACATTTGGTTTGGTAATGAGTTTGCTTTTTGAGCCAAAGAAGAGAAGAGAATAAAAGAAGAGAGAAGGCGTGAGAGGCAATCATAGAAACCTGGAGGCTCTGATCTTCCAAAATGAAAAAGGAGCCTGCATTTCTGCAGAAACAAGAGAGAAACAACTAACAATCTCAAAGCTCATTATGATTTAACTTGAGATAGCACAAAATGACAGTAATGTGACTACTGAAGCCTATTTTAACTATAAGCAGGACAAAGGAGTGGAAATGGAGTGTATTAGCAGCAGCATAAAGATAACCTCCTCTCTTACAAGCTGTGAATACATTAGTGCATGGATGTACTGTTAAAAGCTACTAAATCTTTCTAAAGTGGCCATTTCCTTTTGGCAAATGATTGAAAAATCTTTGTTGTGTATTTACTTGAACAAAGTTCTTGGAACCTTTCAAGATACTAGCTCTCTGTTGTTGGCAGGATGCAAACTGATGCTGATGGCAGCAGCAGTCAGGGAGGAGTGATGAACGCAAAGGACACATTGCCTTGCAAAGCTCAAAAGAGTAAAGTATGAGCTCATCCAGTTTCTTTTTCCTGAAAAGGAGCATTTCCTTTTGTAGAAGATTGCAGTGTTGGAGAAGATAGCAGTGTTATAAGAAGAATGAAAAAGAGAAGAATCTGAGTATCCTATTTTCCCATTGACTGGCAGTGTCAGTCAATTCTTTTGCATCTCCATGTGGCTATTATTACTATGCTGATCATTATTATCATCTTTCTTTAACTTTTCCCATCTGAGAAGCACAAATTATCCTCAGCATCATATTGTGAGACAAAAGTCTAAACGGAAGTGCTAGACATTGGTGTTTGTGTAGAATAATTGCATAAATTGGGGACTTTGTAATTTTATCTTGGGTATTGGAGGAAATTGGTGTCCATAATGATTTAACTTAACCCTTTCAATATATATCATACTAAAAGGACTAATGAAACCGAAGAATTAACATTTCAAAGTAGCTGAATTGTCTTACAAAAATGCACTTTGAAATGGTATGAAGAGGCAATTGCACAATTGCAAGACTGAGCCACTGATAGGTCTATGTCATTCAGTTAGCCACACTTGTTGAATTCAAATGAGTGTTTTGAACCCTTATAAGAAAATGCCAAATAAAGATAAAATTCCTTTTTTTGATTTTTTAACTTTTGGAGTGCTGACTTTATTTTTTGGTATGATAGCTGTACATATATAATAAAGTGGAAGGTGGTATGAATCAGGTAATCAGGGATCAGTGCCCCTCCCTGACTCTTTATGACTTGAACAAGTCACTTGAATCCCTGTAGATTGAATTACTTCATTTGCAAAATGAGCAGATAAAAAAGATAGTTTCTAATACTTCTCTTAGCTCTACAGGTATGATATTTACTGAATGCAAATTAACATGGTGTGAACAAGATGCTTTGTTCACTTATTCAGCAACATTAAGAGCATCCTAAGAGCTAAATATGCTAATGAAGTTGTAGATATAAAAGACAGGAACACTTGGTCCTACTCTCAAGAGGCTTGCAAAGCAGGGTCCAGCAGGTGGCGAGGTGATTAGGGTGCTGGACACTCCCACATGCCTGACTATGGTTCGAGTCCCAGGCCTGGTGGCTTACTTTCTCTCTCTCTCTCTGTCTCTTTCTGGTCAGATTAAAATAAATGAATGCATAAATAAAATTTAAATAATTCTTAAAAAAAAAAAAAGAGGCTTGAAAAGGAAGAAATGTGTTTGGCAAACTAGTGATTATCATGCATTGTGGTCTGTGTGATCTACTAAAGTTAGGAGAGTCCAGAGGATGGTGGGTTTAGCTCTGGGGTTAAGCAGGTCAGCTGTCAAGGTTGTGGTAGTGACATTTGTAATACATACCAATATATAAGCAAAAGTTTATCAGATAGAGAAGAGAGGAGGATGCTGCTGGCCAAAGGAGTAGCATTAATAAGTATAAGTGTGAACATACACTCTCTGTTTAAAGGCTTAACTCAAATATGACTATATCAATAGTGAAAAGCTGGGACTGGATGGTGGCAATACAATGGTCTTCAAGGCTGACCCATGTGGGAAGGTTCTGGGTTTATGTCCAGAGACCTTCCTGAAAATTCTAGGCCATATGTGTGTCCATAATCTGGGACTACCGAAATGGTTAAGAGGAATAGGAGCTGGAGTGGAATCAGTGATGTAATACTAATTTGAGTGGACTTCCTGGAACAGGTGAGGTCTGACTCAAATTCACAAAGAGAAAAAAGAGACATGAATTTGGAGAAGGAGGCAGGGAACAATTTTTCATGCCTGGCCATAAAAAGGAAAGAGTGAGAAGACCAGCAGGTATGCTTGGCTAGCAAAGATAATCTTTTGTCAGTGCTGGAAAAGATGGAGAAGTAGGAGGATGTGAAGACCAAACAAAAACTCTGAATTTGATGGGCTAAGCTATAGAGTACTACCTTGTTTTTTTCAGAAAGTGAGTTGTGTGGTACAGTAGGAAAAAAGATTGAATAAGTACTTGAAGACCTGAGTTGTGCCTCTATCTGGCAGAGTCAACTTTCAAGTCATTTAATGTCCCGGATTTGTATAGTTTGGATGGGAGCAAAAAAGACCGTAGGTTCAAGTCCCAGACCCAGCAAGTTCCAGACCCAGTAGCTTTCACTGCCTTTTCCGTCTTTCTCTGGGTTGGCACATGCATCTAATAGCAAAAATTTAAAATAATAATAATCATAATAAAAATAAGAAATTTAAAGAAAAGTTGTTTTAAAAAAAAGATCTATCCTTCTTACTCAAGAGGCTAGTATAAGACAAACTACTATTTGGGAAGACATTTTTGCAAATAGAGTCACTAAATACAACACACTAGCTGGTTACCAATCCTTTCTATAGCTTCTTTAAACCTCCAGTACCCCCCAGGCATTTTTATTTATTTTAATTTGATTAACTTATTTATTTTAGGTTTTTGTCATAGGGCATACGAGCTCACCAGAGAAAGACAGTGACAGGGAAAGTGAGAAACCATTCCCCAGGGGGGACGGCAATGCTGCAATCCCTTTTCTTCCAGTCTCCTTTTGGGATTTTGGGCATGCATGTACATGCGTCCAGTGTGTTTCAAGCCACCAGATTCAGGACTCGAAGCCCTGAATCTGGTGGAGTCCAGCATCTTAATCCCCATGCCACTTGTGGGCCCTAGTCCCAGACATTTTTAATCTCATCAGCTATCTTAAAGTGTTTTTCATTATCCAATTGCAGTCGAACTACTGATGAGTGAGTGCATTTCACCTTCTTGCTGAAGGACACCTGAAGTCAGCTTTCACTCCTAACCAGGTATCTACAGCCATATTTTTCTTTCTTACTTACTTTTTTTTTTTAAAGAGAAATGAAGGCCTCAATAGAAAGATTGTCTGGAAACTAGATAAAAGAAGGAATTTCTTTCAGGTTTTCCAAGAGGACAGAATGGTAGTCTTGAAATATAAATTAGTTTTTAATGGTGTCTTGAAAAAGGTATTATTCTTCACCATGAAACTCTCTTACTGCTCTTTCTGAATACAGCCAATGCAGGCAATTAAACCATTGTGCATCTTTCAATGAACAAAAGTAGAGATATTTTAGGAAATGGAAGGAACCTTAAAGATGTCCGGGTTTATTCATCTATTTTCTGAAATAGGGAAGTGGGATTTAGAATAGGTGAAAGATTTCCTCTTGAACTTCTGCTTTTTTGGTGCTAAACCAAGGCCAAATCCAGGATTTCTAACTCCCACTTCAGGGACCTTGCTATTCGGACAGAGGTAAGATATGAACATGAATTACTGCACCGGAGGCAGATAATGGTATTCTGAGAATAGTACCAGGCCTCAAGGTCTAACCTGCTAGTAAGGGTGACGGAAGCAGTCAAAGACCCTCAGCCAAATGGACATCAGTTTTTATCTAAAAGTTAAAGGGTGATTGTGCCAGAGAGCATAGGAGCACCTCAGATGTTTACCCTGGAGGCAAAACATCTGCTGTACTGAATTTGAATTGTGCCTCTTTCACAGAGGAGGGTCAATTGATTAGTTTTTTTCCCCTCACTCAGAATTGCTCCAGTTATTCTCATCTTTCTACTGTGATTCTCTCTCATTCTGTGCTCCACTGGGAAGCCTGGTAACTTTCCTGAGTGTCAGATTATGGAAACTAAGAGTTCTCAGGCAGAGAGAGAACATCAGTCTGGTCAAATCAATTATGGTGAACTACCGGTGACTACCTCAACTCCCCTTGGTGTTGCACAAATCAACCTCACTTGAGTTGTGTAGACTAATGCCTGAGGCTTAGAAATAGTAGTTTCATGAGGCTGGCAGGTGGTATGGTGGTTGGGCATGCTGGATTCCCGCATGGCTGATCATGGTTCGAATCCTGGACCTGATGGCTTGCTTTCTCACTCTCTCTGTCTGTCCTTCTCAGGTCAAATCATAATAAATAAATAAACAAATAAACAAACAAACAAACAAATAAATAAATAAAGTTAAATTAAAAAAAAAGAAATAGTAGTTTCATTGAATCTCATTGTTATTACCATTCTCCCTCCTCCCCAGCTCCCATCTGTTAGTATTTCATAGATAGGAGTTTCTGATCAGCTCAGAGCCAATGGGGTTTACCCAGGGAGGTGAGCCCAGATTCTATCTTTGTTTCTATTCTGTCCCTAAGTGATTCAGTACATAGCTTTCTGTACATTACAATCCAGGGCCTACCACCTCGTAAGTTATCCTGCTGACTCCTAGGGTCTCTTTCTAAAGGACTTGGTGTTCAGTGGAGTTCTGTTTGGAGCCTTGAGTCTCAAGTTGCAAGTATGGCAATCAGTTTGCAGGGGATTGCTTATATATACACAACTTCCAAGCAGGATGTGGCAGTGATTCCAGGCTGGGAGAACTGAAAGGTTAAGATGATCTATATGTGGTAGCTTTTGGGCACACAACTTCATAGAGCCCCAAAGCTGGAAGGGGTTGAGGATTAACTATGGCAGTTAAGCAGAGTTTGCCTATGAGACACTTTAGGATATGGCTGCAGCACAGTGTCTGTTCATCAGAACCTAGAAGTGCAGATCTGGAGAAGAAGAAAACAGGAATAAAGAAATAAGCTCTCTCCATTCTGAGAGAACAAGTAGTTCTCTTTCCCATGCTGCAAACCAGGTGCGTCTGTTTCCCAGAGCAGCTGCTTTGGGGAGGTGAGATGAGGGAACTAATCTTCATTAAGTGAGTCAGAGAGAAGCCAGATGCTTGCAACTGGAGTTATACTATGTGATTCCTGCTACCTGCTGCCACCAATTTGTTCCTGGGTCGAACATCAGACCTTTGGTCTATAAAATGAAGCAGTAAAATACTCCTTCTGCCAATGAAGTGAGGAAAAGTCTTCTTCTCTTACATCAAGAAAGTAACATATCCGGGACCCTAGTTTGGAAGTTCTGATTAATTATACCATTTGCCCTCAGGATCCTAATTCAGTTGAGAACTAAGCACATGAGTCCAAAGGGCTCAGTTATCTCTACTTTATTCCATTCCTGGGACAATGTGGGTTGGACTCGAGGGTAACATGCACTTCGTAGTCTTCTTGATCTGAATTGCACTTATGACCGCATCACAGGCAGGGCAGCAAAATTCCACAAGGGTAACTATTAGACTTTTACATCATGGAAAAGACTGGAGTGTGGAGAAAACCACCCGAGGCCTGCGGACAGGGTGGATCCCAAAGAGAGCAGGAGAGCTAGCCACAGGCTCAGGACACTTCTCTGAATTGGCCGAGGAATGCAAGGAGGATGGAGAAGATGGGGGTAGGTAGAGTGCTTGCTATGTGTTCTTTCTCTAAGATCTGACACAGGAATCTGGGGGGACGGAGGGGGCAAATAGCTCCCTCATACCTGTCCTCTCTTTCTCAATAAAAGTTATCTATCCCTGTGCCTTCAACCACAGTCCTCACACACTACCTATCTCAGGTTGTCTTATGCTTATTTTGTGTTTGCTCCAAGCTCACACGTGTTGAACCCAGAGTCAGTTTGTTAGCAAACCCATGCTTAGACCTCGGTCTACACCTTAGTGAAATAGGGAATATCTAACTCAGCAAATGGTTGTTCCAGGCTGAGAGCTCCCTGAGACAGGTATTTGGATGCCAGTAGTTGATTTGGAAAGCAATGCCAGGGAACACCTGTAGAGGATGGGGAGGTGAGGCAGAGAAGGGAAAATGGTCAGGGAAGGGGGTTATCAAGTGAGTTATCACTGGGGCAACTGGAGCTTATGTCCCTGGGGAGAACTATACCAGTCTAGAAAAGATGCCTACAGCTATCCTAGTTGGAGGAAAGGAGCATGATTTACCACAGTCTATCAGTCAAGTAGCTTGAAGTTGCCTTTCTAGTACTTTTGGCCTATGGTGCACGTGATAAGCAGTTTTTGATTTGCAGAATGTAGCCCATTCTGGCAGTTAGACATGACATGTGCACCAATGCCCTGTGGTTTTTGTTGCTTTTGCTCCAAGAGGTCTTCTCAGCCCCATTCTCAGGTAGAAAGTGTTGTAGCAAACTCCAACAGTTCAACCTCCATGATGCTGACAAACCCACTCTCGAAGGAGCTGCCAATCTCTGACACGTACGAGGAAAATTACAGCCTTGAGCAAAGCTCCATAACTAGCTTCATAACGAGACGAGGTTTTACAGAAATTGTCAAGAGAGGATGGTGGGTACTGCAGGCCTCTGGAAGCTCCACAAAATGCTCCCCGTTGCTGAGTAGCTGACCTCCTTTCAGATATTTACTAGTGGAGAGTGAATTGGCTCCTGACCAGTTTCTTCCTCCCTGAGCATGGGATAAATCTTGGCTGCTTTCTACTGGACTATTTAAAATGGTGGCATGGGTACCTGGACCAGTACTTGGGGTAGCACCTAGAGATTGCTCCCTGAGGCTCTTCCTGGGATGAACAGGAAGGTGAATCATGAGTAGGCAATTGGTCCCAGGAAGACTTCATCTTACCTAGATCTGTCATCCCAGCTTCCCGGTTTCTGTCCTGCTCCCTGCTGACAGGAATCTATGCTATGCACAGGCATTCAGGGGCTGCCGTGGCTGGTCTTAGACATCTCCTCAGATGCCTTTGCAGTGCAAGACTCAGCTTGCGGTAACCTACCCTGCTGCCTCTTAGAGCCTCTTTTCTGATAATAGACTTGGTGATTGAGGGGGTAGAGGGAGGGACTTTTCCAGAGCCATGATGATCTGCCTCTGCAGGGGTGAGGTGGTAGATTTAAAGGGATTATTTGCAAAATTAGAGACAGTGTTGTATCAAAGTACGTTTTCTAGGCTTCAATTTAAATCTTCAAGGACGGACTTCTCCATTAGTCTTCCTATTTTTTGATGCAGTTGAAATAGTTTTGGCATATAAATTCCAGCCTATGTAATTCAGATGTGCAAAACTGAACTTTATTTCTCTTGATACTTTTTATGACTTGAATTGTCTTACCACTCTCCCCAAAATATTTTGGAATCTTAACCTACTGTGCCTGAGATTACGACCTTATTTGAAGAGAAGATCCTTACAGGGGAAATCAAGTTAAAATGAGGTCATTAGTATGGGTCCTAACATAATATAACCAATACCCTTAGGAAAAGGGGAAATCTGGGCATATATATATATATACACACACACACACACACACAGGGCAAACATCATGTGGAGATGAAGGCAGAGTCTAGGCTGTTGGTCCTATCAGTTGTCAGGAAAGTCATGACACATTTTTGCATAGAAAAACAAGTTATATTTTTCCCCACAACCTAACACAAACCAGGTAATGCCAAAGATTGTCATTGATTAACCAGAAACTAGACCCTCGTGGTTAAGGGAACCAGATCCCACATAGCTGACTAGTTCAAATCCTGGCTTGGCAGCTTGAAGAATACACTGGGAGCATGCCCAAAATCTTCACAGGACAGAGAAATTGAGGAGAAAGAATTGCACTGTGACTATGCCCATTGGCGGTGACTTCTTACCCCCTCTCTTAATCGCTCTTCTCTGGAGAGCACATGTGCCCTCTGACAATTTAAAAAAAGGAGCACCAGAAACTAGGGAGAGGGGCCAGCAGGTGGCGTGGTGGTTAAAGTGCTGGACTCCATATGGCTGACCATGGTTTGAGTCCCAGACCTGGCAGTTGCTTTTACACTTTCCCTTTCTCTGTGTGTGTGTCAATCTGGTCAAATTAAAAAATAATAATATTAAATAACATAAAATAAATAAGTATTAAAAAAACAGAAAAGAAACTAGGGAGAAGGCATGAAATGGATTCTCTTTCTCTGTCCTCGGAACGAATCTGCCCTCTTGACATCTTGATGTCTAGCTTCTAGCCTCCAAAACTATGAGACAATAGATTCCTGTTGTTTAAGCCACCCATTGTGGTGGTTTGTTATAATAGCCCTCTAGGAAACTTCATAACTCTAAATTACTCTTTTTTATTGATGGTAATAAACTGGATCTTGCCAATAGAAAGCAAACTTGGGAGTCTTTAGTTGAACTCAGTTTCTTTTAAATAAATATATATTAAAAAATATAGATATACAAAGGCCAGCAGGTGGCATGGAGGTTAAGGTGCTGGATCCCACATGGCTGACTTCATGGTTTGAGGCCTGGACCTGGTGGCTTTAAAAAACTTGGAGGGTGTGTATGTGTGTGTGCCCAGGATCCTGAGAGGAGACTGAGGAGAGAGGATTGTGGTGTGGCCATCCCCTCTGGGGAGTGATTTCTCACTTTCCCTCTCTCTCTGTCCTGTCTCTCTTTGGTGAGAGTATGCACCCTATAGCAAAAAAGCAAAAACCAAACAAACAAAGAAACAAAAACCAACCAACCAAACAAAAACAAGAGAAAAACTAAAAAAGGGGAAAAAGCACGCATACATAAGTACATACTCCAGCAGTACAGACTTCCGTCCCCTTCTCTCCCTCTGTCCTTCTCTCTAGGTTATAGCCCTGGTGGATTGGACTATCTCCTCTGGACTTTGCTGATATGTCTCTCTTTCTCTCGTGTCTCTGTGTCCACTGCAAAAGTGTTCACTCTTCATGCCTCCCCTGGCTTCAGGTCACTGGGTTCAACAAATTTATTCAGTTTCAATAGCCTGAACTTCACATGCAGTTTCACCAGGCCTGCCAGCTCATTCTCAACTATACCTAGGGGCCTTGAGTGATGCAGGGATGCAGTGGGGTTACACAGGGGTGGGAGAACCTTCCGGATGTTGTCCTAAGCCTGTTTCTGGGGCCATGAGTTACCAGGACAGAAAGGTGGTAGTCCCAAGAAAGCCTCTGCCCTCTCAGACCTGTTCTTCCAACACTTTGCCTCTCCTCGGGCTCCCCATGTGTCTAAGGACTCTCTGTGAGGGTAAGATGTAGGAACCCTGAGGCATCACTGTAGCAGCTGCAAACTGGACACTTTCTAAGAGCCCATCAGTATGAGAATGAATAAGTATGTGAAAGCATGTCCGTATTATGGAATCCTTTGCAGCTGTTAAGAAGTGTGAGGGAGCTCTCTTCATTCTGACATGGAGATATCTCCAAAACTTAGTAAGTTCTACAACAACATGGGTGATATGATTTCATTTTTGTGAAAGCAAAAGTGTTTATAAGTATATGGATGAGAAAACACAGAAAGTCCTGGACTTATCTCTAAATATCAGCAGTGTTACCAACAGATTGGGAGAAAGGGGCAGGTGTGTTTAAGGGGATGTTTCCTTTATCCTCAAAATCCCTTTGCATTATATAAAAATATCAATAAAGCTGTATTAATAAATGGTGAAATTTTAATAGGTGAGCAAAACCAGCCAAATCCCAATAAACAGCTTAAATCATACTGAGAACAGCTTGCCTGTCCCTTTTTGCAGTGCCTCTACAGTAATTTGCTCACTCTCTTTATTAAGTCTGAAAAGGATCAGGCATACTTCTGGGGTTTCCCTGAACTCTCTCCTTTTCACTGAGATAT
Source organism: Tupaia tana (assembly GCA_026018925.1). Classification (NCBI taxonomy): domain Eukaryota; kingdom Metazoa; phylum Chordata; class Mammalia; order Scandentia; family Tupaiidae; genus Tupaia; species Tupaia tana. The sequence continues at coordinate 231,536,449 of JAKSZU010000001.1, read as the reverse complement.
TGTTAGCCCAAAAACTTTAATGAATAAATAAAGGACTAGAAAATACAAAATACAGCTCTCAATTGCCCTCCAGACCACAGCATATGTTGTCACAGAGGCCTTTGGCAATCCGAAAGGAATGAAGTTGAATCAAGTAACAAGGGAGAATCAATATCTTATTCATGTTAAACCTGCCCTAATGCCCTCCATTATGTGACTCACCACACAGAGAATTGATTCGTTTTTTTTCTGGTGGAACATGGGAGCTCTAAAATTTTCATTTATATATATTAATTTTTAGGGAGAACTTCACTTCATGAAGCTATTTCCTCTCTCTATAAAACTGGTAGACTAGTAGCAGAGTTTCAGAGTCCTTCATATTTGAGTTCCAGTTTTGCATACTAAGTAAACATTCTTGCAAGAATAGTTCTTGGGTCAGGACAAGGATAATAATGATCATTAATAACCATCACTCGTTACAAGGTTCTTCCTCCCCTGAACTCTTCTAACCTACTGTTTATAAATGCTTTTAAATGTGCCAAGTGCACTCCCCCACACCCCCCAGGCAGACACACAAGCGGAGGAAGGTTAATTGCTGCTGTCTTTGTGAGTCCTGACCTGTGCCAAGAGCATTCTCAGATCACTTCTCCCACGTCTGGGGTAGAGGTTAATGGTCACTGTGTAAGACTGCTTGGGACAGGGAGTGGTAGAATCTAATTACTGGCTCTTGTGGGTGGACCCATGAGTGTGTCTTTCTGAACAAGATGAGCTACAGTGATCTCCAAGAGTGCTAACTATCTTTAGGAAGCTATTGCTATCTTGAATGCTTTAAAGAAATTTTATATTTCCTGTAAGTCTAAGATGCCCCCTATTAACTTTCTTTGTTGCTCTTACCTGGTTCTTAGTGCTCTGAATCTGCTTGATCCAGATACAACCAAATTACTTCCTCATTAGTTCGAGAAAACACAGATTATTTCTGTTGGTATACCCATCATCCCCAGTATGGGTCCCTGTTCTCATTTCTTCCCTATCTCCCATCCTCAGAGGTCCCCCTCCCCAACTGGTAAATTCTCCATGGGTATAAGTGCCTAATTAATCTCTTAAATCACGTTGGAACAGATTTTTATATTTTCTGCTTTTTGAAGATAAGACTGGACACCTTAAAACAGATTCTTGCATCATTTTTTTGAGTCTTTTGGTAGATGACTGAGTCATCAGAAATAAAAAAAAAAAAAACAAGCAATAAGACTGATGGTGAACATTATAATTACAGTGGAAACTTCAAACAGTATTTGCAAGCTATTGTTGATACGACTTTGCCCTCTGATTGTGTATGTGTGTTCCAGTAATGTATATCAGTATTTATTTTGTCAGTGGGTAAATTCTCTATTCCTTGGAACCTTTGGAAAGCAACTTTGCTCTGTTGTTAAGATGCAGATGAATATTCTGCACATATATACATATTCTCCTGTTGGGAATCTTCCAGGAAGACTTTTTTTTTTTTTTTTTTTTTTTTTTCTGTAAGGGCAAGAGCTAAAATTTAAAAACACCTCACCTGACAAATGATTAGGGAATTATTCTTAAACCAAATGAATGCCAAAGCAAATCAGCTCCCTAAAGTGACATGTGATCTCTTCAAGCTGTGCCTGGTAATATTAATAAACGAAGAGACACCTCTGCCCACAGCTTGTCATTGTGGTGTCCCCCGATCCTGCAGGGAGCAAAGACTGGAAGCTTAGGGGTTCTTTTAGAAGGTTAAAGCCTGCCATCTTGTGGCTCCTCTGTAGAATTACACCAACATTTCATAAAGTTGAATAGTGTCTGTTGGTATTTACCAAAGGTCTTACTGGCATGCATTCACAAATGGCACTTGATTTCGGGCTGTGCTCATTCTTTGATAGGTACCAAGAACTGTAAAGCTTGGGGATGGCAGCTTTGAGATCTTGTCCTCAAGAAGCAAATGAGAAGGTCGATGGTGGGGTGGGAACTCTATCGTATTGGCAGGTTCTTCCTCTAAAATCTTTAAGGCTGAAAAGTGAGACCATCTGGGATGCCGGTGACTGCAGCTGCCTCTAGTTCTAGACAAATGGGTACTATCCTAAAAAGCCCTTTTGATGAGCAGAAAACTAGGCTTGTTAGCTGAAGTGGCAGTTGCAAGCACACCTGGAAAGATCACAGCAGGCGGTGCAGTAGAACACCCAATTTAAGAGGCCGATTTATCCATTGGGTGCTCAGCAAATGGAAACTAATGATGCCTGCTGGTGGCTGGAGATTTTCCTCCTACCTGGACAAATGGGGATGAAAAAGATGAGACCATCTTCAAGCTATTCCCTCTGGGTTATGCCTTTTTAAGGTTGGAGACCATCTGGAGACTTTGATTTTAAAAGACTATTGGTTGGATTCCAGTGATTTTTTTTCCCACCACCTTCTCCTGCTTTCTACTGGTTCTAGGAGTTGGAAAACGACAGGGGAAGGTTGTTGCTTTGATATCTGCAAACTATCTGGAAAGCATGGGGGAAACGAAGGGGGAACTGAGCTTGAGATACCAAGTTCTTAAGAAGTTTGAAGGGGCTGAGTAATTACATATTTTTAGATACAGCTGCATACTCCTTTTCAGATTTCTCATCTGGCTGGAAATGAAGAGAATGACCAAGTTTGCCAAATGATTGTATTCAAGGATGTTAATGTAGTGGGACAGCCTCCAAGGGATATTATTGTGGCAGGATATATATATTTTATTAAAAGGGGTGTTCCGACAGATTAAATTTGATATTTTTCTCCTCTTTTGTATGTGTGGGTGTGGGTGTGTGTGTGCACGGTATCTGATTCATAGTCAAGTTGGGAATAGAAAATCACCTTGAAATAAATGTTCCCTGTTCTTCAAAGAATGCTTGAGTATGCTCCCTTGGTTATGTAAATGTCAGACGGTAGGCTTCCTAGTCTCAGGAGAAGGTATAACAAGACGTCCTGTGCTTTCAGTGATTCAGAAAAGGTTACCTCATATCTTGTGGGAGGAACTGGTGGTGCAAAGCAGCAGGGAGGACCATGCGTTGAATGCAAGTCAGTGGTCAAGTAAGATGAAAATTAATTAGACGCCCCTTGGAGTTAGTTGATCACTCCCTTTTTCCAAAACTCTCTTTTTACCTCGACTTTCTTGCCCAAACACTCCCACTTCTTTCTTTGCTTCCCCGACTACTTTTGCCTTGTCTTCTTTGCAAGATCATGCTCCTCTGACTCTTCTGTGGACTTTCCTCAAGGCCTTGGTCCTGCTAAAGTATACTTTTCAAAAAGGTAAAATCAAGTCTCTCGCACAAATCTAAAAGGAACACATCAAAGACTTTATGTAACTCATTAATTAATGAAGAAATAGTAAGATGTTAAAATCAGGTCAAAGGAAAATTTGAAGAACAGTTACTTACATATTCAGGAATGCTGAAATGAATTTGCTAATAGATGCAAAATGATTAATATCCTGTAGAACAATACCATGTAATGCTTGGAGCCAGCTTTTCTACAGGGTAAAAATTAATTGTAGCCCTACAGGACAGAATTTGTTCATGGTGCTCTGGACAACAAGCATTTGCATTACTATCAGTTTTCTACAAATTAACTTCTACCCCTCGGAGAGTCGTAAAAATAGACTAGCCAACCAGAAGTCAATCAATGTTGTCTGGCTCCAGAGAATCAGATAACTCCTGGAGGGTCTTCTAGACAGTGTCCAGAACTCTCAGTAATCTCTATTACCCATTTCCAAATTTTTGATACTTTGTTCTGACAGTCCTGAGCTCTCTAACCATTCTCTACTGTTTCTGGGCAATCTCATCTAACCCATAGCAGCTATGTAGCATGGGCCTGTCCTCTCAGCCCCCAATCCTTTTATCCATGTATTTATCTGACACCTTCTTTAGATCTTTGAGACTGAGAGAAGGCAATCTGTACACCGTCGTGTAGCTTGTTAGAAGACGAGCTGAGATTTGAACTCAGAACTATCCAGCTTCAGAAATGGTGCCAGAAACCTGCGACATTAACCGGAGGTAGTCTTGAAAATGCCTAAATTTTGAGAGCTGGAACTACATTTTCTGTCTGTGAGGAGGGGTGGCTGGAGGCATGGACCTCACTGTTTCATCTTAGCCGAGCCTGCCCTCTCCCATTAACACTTCCCTCCTCAATGTCCACACTTGCCGTCATGAAGAATGAAGTCTCAAAACTCACCAGTCTCTGACTGGTTTCACCAGTTTACCAGCAAATTTTGACCTTCACAGGGGCTTATTTCTTCCTCTGGGTCTCTTTCACTTCTATTTCTGGTTTCTAGGCCTGAACCCAGAGATCGTTCAGTCAGTTGATGATCAGATGAAAAGAAAACTGACAGAGAAGTGAAGATAGCTAGTGTCCATACTGTTGCTCACTGGAGAAGAACCTGTGGTAGTTAAAGTGATTTTCTGCCTAGTGGGAAGTATGTGGGAAATGTTCTTGAAAAGGGGAGTCCTGCTGCCAGACAAATCTAACCACTTGGTCCTTCATTCTTTTATCTGATGAGGAATTACTATTTATGTGATCCCTCTGCTGACAAAAACAAACAAACAAACAGAAAACATTTTAGTGGGGACTCATTTACTTTACTTGAATGGAATGTGGAGATCAGGTTGCCTGGCCTTAGCATCAACACAGAAACCAGGTTTAACAAAATGCATTTGTTAAACCTTGCATTCTCTGACTTACGCACATTCTTCTGTAAAAAGTATTTTTTTTTACTTCTTTCATGAGAAAAAACAGAGATAAATGTGTGTGTGTGTGTGTGTGTGTGTATGTGTGTGTGTGTTTGTATTCATGTGCATACACTTGGTGTGCTCAGGGAGAACGCAGGATGCAAACCCAGTACCTTTCCCTTGTGGGTCCAGCTGCACCACTGTTGTGCCTTCACAGGGTACTCCTACCTTAACATTCTTAACACAGTGTTCTGTATAATAAAAACCAGTGAAAAGAGGACCACAACCTGGGGAGTTAAGGGATAAAACTGGGAGAAACACTATTTCTCCCTTATTTGAGTTACCAATAACATCACAGAAATGGGCTCTGCCCCACCTTACCGAAGTAATCGTGCAGCCTATAGCGTCCTTGAATCAAGGATTCACTGCAGCTCCCAAAGGGAGGTTGCCAGGGGGTGGAAAGGGGCAGCCCTTGTCCAGAGAACTTCTCTGCCCTGATTGCATGGGCTGCCTGAGGCTTTGCCCCCCTCCCCACTTCACTGGGCTGACTCCTAGCTAGGGCCAGCTCTCAGGCCCCAAGTATACGCTCAGCCTAGCCTTTCTGAGCACCTTCCTCGTCTTATGAGATCAAAGGCTTTTCTGCAGCCAGAGTCCCACATACACCTTCTTTAAACTCCTGCCACTCTGAAAAGCGGAAGAAATCTGCCCTAACCTATCTTTTGGAAGTCTCTTTTCTTTTCTTTCAATCAGAACCGCCTGAAACCACTTTCTAGCTTAGATGACATTGCTGTTTGGTGCAGTATTTCATATAATAAAACATTAGAAACAGCCTAGAATTCTCTTAAATTAAAAAAAGAATACTTAAAAAAATTTTTTTTAAAGAATGTCTCCTCTAGGAACAAGCTGAACTCATCCTCTGCCAACAGTCTCATTCCCTTCCCAGAGTTACCTTTCTCTGGTTAAATTTGGTGGAAAAGGGCCTTTATAAAATTATCATTGGGCTGGCCTTGTAGCCTGGTGGTTAAGGGAGCCATGGCTAACCACAGTTTGAATCCTGGAATTGTTTTTTTTTTTTTAATTTCTTTTTTGAATTGCTAGTGTATAGAAATACAAGTGATTTTCATATATTGATCTTATCATTCAACCATATGGAACTTATTAGTTCTGATAGTTTTATTGTGGACTTCTTATGATTTTCTATGTACAGTATCATCTATGAATATAGTTTTACTTATTTTCCAGTCTTGATGGTTTTTATTAGGAGGCTATTTTTATAACTAGCCTTGCTCCTACCATATCCACCTCCCTCCCCCATCTCCTGCTCCTGTTTCTCTTAGGGCTGCAGTCCTCCCAACACAGCAAACGACTTCAAACTTAGTATCAGACATCACAGCTGTAGTGGCCGTTGACCATCTCTCTACAGGGAGTTTCTTCTTGGCCAGTGTTCTCTCCTTATGGCCCCAACGCGTGGACTTCTTTTTTTGTCTCCCTCCTCTCTCTAGGTTGTTATTATGAACTGAACTGTGTCTGCCTCCTCCCCAAATTCATATGCTGAAGACTTAACATGTATTTGGCGACAGAGCTTTTAGGAAGCATTTAAGGTAAAATGAAGTCATAGGGTGGGGTCCTAATCTTTTTTTTTCTTTTTTTTTAAAGAATTATTTAATTTAACTTATTCATTCATTTATTTTTAATATGACCAGAGAGAGGCAGAGAGAGAGAAAGAGAGAGAGAGAGAAAACAAGCCACCAGGTCTGGGACTTAAACCATGGTCAGCCATGTGGGAGGGTCCAGCATCCTAACCACCATGCCACCTGCTGGTCCCCAAAATTTAACAGGATTATAAAAGGAGCAAGAGAGAAAGAAAATCTACTTCTCATACTTCTCTCTACACACACTGAGCAAACCTAAACCTAAACCTAGTCCCAAATAAAATCCCCCTTTTGAGACCCATCAAAATATTTTCTTAAACTATAAATTATCTCCTCTGTTGGGGAGCTAGGCCTCTCTCCCAGAAGTCAGAAGTTGTTGCCAACAGTTTCACTAAATCGATAATACTCCCAGGCTGACCCCATAGTACAGTGGTTAAACCCTGTGCTCTGAAAGCTGAATCCCACTTTCTCAACCGTGGTTTGAATCCCGGCCCCAAGAGTTTGAAAAACATGCTGGGTGAATGTGCACTTGTGCTCCATATCCTGACTGGATGGAGAAAGGGGATTGTACTGTGACTCTGCCCCATCTGGCGGTGATTTCTTTTGCTCTCCTCTCCTCTCTGCTAACAAACGCACATACCGTTGTTGGGGGTAAAAATGTCTCCATCCCTTCTACCACCTCCACTACAGGGGAGATAAAAATATCTTTTTATTGGACCAAATGGTAGCATAGTGGTTAGAGTGGCTGGATCACACATGGCCAATTGTGTGTTTCCGGTCCTGGACCCAGTAGCTTGAAAAACAAAACAAAGCAAATACTCTTTTATTTTTAAGAGAGTATTGTATGATAAGAGAATGATTATCTTGGAAGTCAGAACATTCCAAGATCACTAGGTCTTACTTGGGAAGCTCCCTGTCTTGTCTTCCACTCTGTAGAGCAAAGCTAACTAATGCCAAGGAATGAGTATAACCCAGATCTTTCACATGTCATGTGAGTGGGAAAATTCAAAGTTGATCTGAATTTGTGGGAGCAGTATATACCCTCAAGTATGGGAAATGAAAATAGTAACAAGTACTGACAAAGAAGTTAAGAGTTTGGACTCTGTAGCTAGACAAATTACTAAACTTCTGCTATAGTTCTACCTTACATTAATATGCCCTTATTCATGTCTGTATCTGTCTCTGAAATGAGTATAAAAATATTATCTACTTCATAGTGTTATAAGGATTAAATGAGTAAACATATATAAAGTTCTTAAATCAGGGCTTGTTACTTATCATGTTTGTCAGAACAAAATGTGACAATAATTCCCTGAAGTTTATGAGGCTTACTTTCCAGAATCTGAGTTTCTAGGTGGGGAGTGACTGTACCTTTTTAATGGATTTCTGCATCTTGGCCTCTAGAATTGACACTCATCACACTGACCTTCATCAAATGTCTTTTATACGAAGGGATGAATTTACCTTTTAGATACATTCAGAAGGTGATTCCTTATCAGGCTTATAGAACAAAAGGTAATATTAATATTGTGTGTTTCTTGGGGAAACTTTTGTCCAAGTCACGGAAGAATGTGGATGAAATGTCAAAGTACTTTAAATTCTAGATGTTAAAAAAGATGATGGAATTTAAAAGGAACAATCCATAGAAAAGTAAAACAAAACATGAAGCAAAGTAAGATAAAGTTCATTATTTGTGGGGAAAGCATACTTTGTAACAGGCAGATTTAAAAGGAAAAAACCCACTAGAACAGAGAACAAAAAACTTTCTCAAGTACCAGAGGGTAAATATTTCAGGCTTTGTGGGTATGTGGTCTTTATTGCAACTATTCAGCTCAGCTATTGTAGGGTAAGAGCAGGCATACATAAACTGGGAATGAATGGACATGGCTGTGTTTCAATAAAACTTTGTTTATAAAAACATGCGGTAGTCTGGCTTCATTTATGGGCTGTAGTTTGTTGACCTTCACACTGGAACAATAGGAGGAATAAATAAAGGAATATCAGTGGAACTGTGATAGCTGGAAAAGCAATTTGTGCAAACTCCTTCCTGAGAGAAGAGTGTCTACTGCAATATGCTGGAATATCCTTCTCCTGCCATTGTGGAACTCCAAGGATCATTTAATACAACTATTTCAGACTTAACTATGGCAAATATGGAGAAAAGAGGACAAAAAAGGCAATGTAGTAACTTTTGGACACTTCAGTTGAGTTGAAACTCATTTATTTATATTTAATGTAACAAGGACATAAAATCCAAAATAGAGAATAATCCTTAAATTACTTCTATTTATCTGCAGAATTGATTTTTATATTTATGTTAAAGAGGAGACTTATGACCTGAGAATTCACAGAATTTCAAGTCCAATCATGAAACCGTTGGTGAAAGCATTATCTCCAGACTGCAACTTCAGCCAAACTGGTTTCCTTCTCAGTGCTCCCCAGAGACGATTCCATCTCGCACTAAGCAGGGATGCAACTCACTGAAGATGAAAGTGATGTATCAATAGCTTAGAAATGGAATCCCTCTTGGACCACGCACCCCCTTAACGTGATTAAATACACCAACCTGGAAATCACTTTCTTGTTCCTGAACAAGGTTTTCTTTGTATTTGACTCCTACTGGGGAAGAATGGAGAAAGAGGGCATATACTGTCTTAGAGAGGCAAATTCTCACTTCCTTACAATCCTATCTATGGACTGGCTCTGCGACACCTCCTATGATGTAGCTGAGAATATGTGGTTTTAACACTAATGAATCCATTCTGGTATGCTAATTTCCTAACCATGGGAGCCTTCAATGTGGTTGCTAAGTCTGCTGAATCAGAGAAGAAATATACTTTCTGCCTGTTGTATAATTATCTCAGGAATTATAAAGGCAATAAATGCATGATTGCTTTTTTTATGAATACATTAGAGCAGAGATGTGTAATTGGCACTTTAATGATCTAGTGATAGAAAATTAGATATTAATGTGATTACAAAATGACAATTACCTTTGGCAATTAATTGGATCACCTTTCAGTAGCCCTTTTCAATATATTGTTGGGGACTCTCATTGCCAAAGAGAAACAGGATCATTCTAAGGCTGAAGAAGAACTCTGGAGGAGAGTAAATTAATTACTTAACAAAACAAGTGGTTGATCTTTATATTCTTCATCAGTGAGTCTTTGGGGCTTAATAACAGTAGTAACATACTATATCTTTTTTTCCTGAATGATGCCCAAATGACATATAAACTTTTCATAACATAATTATCACTCATAAATCACTGCGTTTCTGAAATATGGTGTCTTCTGATGAGATGAGATTGTTCTCACAATCTCATTAGTTAAAAAAAAAAAAAAAAGAAAGAAGAAGAGGAGACAAATCTTGCCTCTATTACAAAGGCAGGTAAGGATGGGAAAGTGATTTAGTTACATGCTACATGCAAACGTATTGAGAAAGAAACAGTAATGTCATCAGTGGTGAATGTAAATGTTTGCAAAGCACATTTACACATACAATGAAATATAATCTTCACAGCACTGTGCTTTAATGGCAACAGGTATACACAGATCATTCTAGAAAAAGTCTCAAAGCATCAATGTTTATATCAACATTCTAATATTCAGTCATGGGAGATTGCTGTAGCCTTACTATATTTAATGAGGCATTTGACTTGTTATTCACAGGTTTAAAAAAATGTTAATAGTTACTTTATCAAAAAATACATATTCTTACAATGTTTTGATTAAATGGTCATTATTTTTTGATAGATAAACTTATATAGAAATTGGTAATTGCAGCATCACTCTTTTGCTAGCTTATCTTAACCCTATCTCTCTGTCCCTGTGTGTATATATTTACGTATATATAGTATTGAATTTTATTATATGCCTCCTGTTTCCTTTTAAAACTGAATAATGAGATTAAGCATTTCTCTGTAATGGAAGTAGACACTATATTGACTGATTTCTAACTGCTCAGCTCTGTCTTTGACTTTTTTTTTATAACTCAGAGTTTCTAAACAGTTCTTTCTGCATTTTAATGTCTAGGACCAGAAACTGTATTATAAGGTAACTGGCAACACTTGCAGAGAGCTGAAATTGAGGCCACCTATAGGACCCTGAATCCATCTATTTGAAAAGGCCATTTTATAGGACCTGAGAGATGGTTAAGTGACAGTCATTAGGTGTATATCAGGAGTCACTCATATCTGGAATTATGGTTCCAAGTACTCAGAGTCAATGAATAAAATCAGCCATTTGTGTTGCTGAGTTCCTAGTTGCAAAGTGAATATTTATGACTCCAGAGACATATGCAGTACTCATTCATTTATTCATTTGAACATTCAACAATTATTTATTAAATGCCTATGATGTTCCAGGCACTGTGCCAGCTACTGGGCATACTGAAGAGAGAAAAGCAAACATGCTCTCCTCCTGAGGGCCTGTCTATGCAGCAAACCTTTCTCCTCTTCTCCTCTCTGGATTTTGGGCACTCAAACCCACACACTGGTGTGATTTTTAAGATGCCAGGTCTGGGAATCAAAATGTAATTGGCCAAGCAAGCTTTAATCCAGTTGGACTTGTTTTTTTTTTTTTTTTTCTGTCTTTCTATGTCTTCGTTTCCCTCTGCTTTCCTCCCTTCCTCCTTCTCTTCCATTCTCTCTCTTTCCCATGGAGTTCCGAAAACTATCCTCAGTATGATATTGAATAAGAATGACTTGGTTTACAAGATAATGCTAATTTGGGTATGTGAAATAACAAAGTCCTGGGGACCAGCCATGCTTCTATCTAGCTCATGTTTCTTTTTTGATGAGTTTTATGTTTCCTGGAAGAATTAAACATCCTCAGAATGAATGTTAGTTCTTAAGAAACTTTCCTAGTTTCTATTTTCCTTTTCTTCATTTATTTGTAAAAAAACAGTAGGAGAAAGAAAAGCCAATGTCTATTTTCATAGAATAACTACCATTTATTGAGCTCCTACTATGTGCAGCTAATTTCTGTGATAATATCTATTTCTCTTTTATCCTCTTTCTATATATAAAATAATTGAAGCTGAGTGAGGTTTGACAACTTGCTAGGGTTATGCAACTTATATGTAACAGAACTGGGGTTTCAAAGAGAGTACAAACTCTTTGCTGTGCTTACCAATTCTGATGGCTTCTAGAACCCTTCATGCTCTTAGGTTTACTGTCTGATATTTATTTGGACCCTTGTTTTCTTTAAGTAAAGATATAAACAGTAGATTTTTTTTTTCTTTCTTGTCTGTAAGATTGCATTAACTACCTTTTTTTGCATTAGATCATCAGTTGATGACTTTGTTTTGGTTTTAACCTAGAAAGAGCTTTAGATTTGATCTGATTTCAATTATGGTACAAATTTTGGCCACGTCTTTCAACCTGAAGAAAAAAAAGGGTCATCCCCATAGCCTGGTGGTTAAACAACTGGGTCCCACATGGCCAACCATGTGGTTAGAATCCTGGTCCCAACAGCTTCAACAATACAAGGGTCACATGTGTGTGCATACCCAGAATACCATCAGAATGGAGAAGGGGTTATGGCATGACCATTCCCATTGGGAATACTTTCTCTCCCATCCCCCTCTAGTGAGTACACACAGTCTCTGGCAACATTTTAAAAAAAGAAAAAGGAAATAAAAAATATATTTCCTGGATGGGGGGCACCCTCAACAAGGTCCTCACAACACAACCCTCCCTTCCATGCCTGTAGCCAGTCAGCATCACGGGTGCACCTGCTGTAGGTGTGTTCAGGTAGATATGGATTGCAAACCCACAGCCTTTTCATATGGGCTTAGTATCACACAAAAGTGTTACTACTGCCTACCTCACTGTGGCTGGACCAGAAAAATGATTTTTTTTAAAAAATTTTCTCTCTTTCTGGAATAATGAGAGAATTAAATATTGTTAAAAATGTATTAACATGGGATCGTTACAGATTTTATTTTCACTTAGCAGCCATCTTTCGTAGGTAGGAAAAAAATAAGATGCAAAGGCATAACCAGATTAATTGTGTATCCCATTGGAGTTAGAGATTAGCTGCAAGATGAACATATGGTTTTGGTGGGACTGTCACATGAAGATCATATTTTTCTTTTTCTTTTCTTTTTTTGTTTTTGGATAGGTTTTTGCTATAGGGCGCATGTGCTTGCCAGAAAGACAGAGAGAGACAGAGAGACAGAAAGTGAGAAATCACTGCCCGGGGTGGGGGGGGGGAGGATGTCCACGCCACAATCCCTTCTCCTCCATTCTCCTCTCAGGATGTTGGGCACGCATGCATACGCTCCCAGCTTGAGTTTAAGCCACCGGGTCCAGGACTTGAACCGCGGTCGACTACACGGGAGTTCAGTGACATAGCCATTATGTTAACTGCTGGTCCCCCTGAAGATTGTATTTTTAACAGAAAGATCTGTTGGTTGTACTGGTGTCTTTTGAAGTTATACCATTATTTAGAATTTCTCAGAAGGTGGTCACAGGACATTTGTAAATAAGTATCACTGGCTGCACATTTTATTTTATTTTAGGGACATTATTTGCTTACCATGAAAATGGAGGTTTTTAACTTTACTTTGAAGTCTGCTCAGCTAGAAAACTATTTGTAGCTGGATAAAAGCTTTTAACTCTTAATATATTGCTGTTGGTTGCTTTTATGCTTGTTTGCAATAACTTCCTATAAAGTCCAAATGTAGTGAATCCTAGTGTCTGTAGATAAGTATTTTTAGAAATTAAAATTAATTGCAGGTCTAAGTGAGACACAGTGCTTATTTGCTAGGGTTTCAAGGTTTGCCTCGAAGCTCAAGATTATATGCCTGAAACTGCTAATGGTCATTACTAGCAATGGTGGTTTAAAATATGTACAGTGGGAAGAATCTACTGAAAAAGCTATGCACAGTTTTAATTGGAATACATGAAGAATTTATTTATTCATTTTTTTATTCACTTATTATTTCAGTAATGATTTATTGAATCCTTACTGTGTACCAGGCTCTACTATAGAGATGAAGCAGAAGAGAACAGAACATTTTTGGCATTACTTCTTTTTGAAATGTTTTGTAGAATTCACAGTGAAGATATCTGGGCCTATAGTTTTCTTTGAAAGAAAGTTTTAAACAATGAAATTTCAAAATTAATTTTTATTTTGCTAAGTTGTGTATTTGTATTTTACGATGTGTAGTTTTTTTTATTCTTTTTATCTTATTATCTACTTATTATCCTTTCTATTTTATTATTTTATCATTTTATTTAATTTTTTTTTTATTGTAGAGGGCACACACATTTGTCATAGAGAGAGAGAAAGAGAAAGAGAGGAAAGGAAAGGAGAGAGAGAGAAAGCATCCCAGTGGGGTGTGGTCCACTACAATGTAGGAAAGGTCCTACATTTCTCCTTCCCATCAGGATTTTGGGCATGCGTACATGTATGTATTTTTCAAGCTTCTGGGGCCAGAATTTAAACAACTGTCAGTGATATGTGATCTGGCTTCAAAGCATAGGTCTTAACCAGTGTGCTATGGGGCTGGCCCCTTATTAGCCTTTCAATATTTTTTTGGATTTATAATGACATCTCCTTTTTCATTTCTGACACTGATTATTTGTCCCTCTCTTAAAGGAGTTATCAATATATTAGTCTCTTCAGTTAACTGATAGTTTTCTTTGATGATCCTCTCTGTTGTATATTTTCTTTTTTATTAATATATGATCTTTATTACTTCTTTTTCGTTCCTTTGGACTCCATTTTTTAAATTATTTTTTTAACTTCTCCAAGTGAATTGATTTTCATTCGTTCTTCATTATGATTGTGTGCATTTAGGGCTATACATTTTCATGTAAGTGTGGTTTGGGCGCGCACACACACACACACTTACACATAGTGCTACTTAAAGCATGGTTCATGGGTCAACAATTTGTTCACATACTTTTCCCAGTTTTCAATGAGCTGAGAGACTTGTATAATAATCCCCTCTTTTCCATGGGGTATACATTTCAAAGCCCCCAGTAGCCCCTGAAACTGCAGGTAGAACTAAACTCTATATCTTATGATTTCTCTCTCTCTCTCTCTCTCTATCTATCTATCTATCTATCTATATATATATACACACACACACACACACACACATGCACACACCTATGATAAAGCTTAATTTATATATTTGGTATAGTAAGAGTAACAATGATAACTAATTACAAAATAGAAAAATTAAAACAATATTCTGTAATAAAAGTTATATGAATGTGGTATCTTTCTGTCTCTCTCTTTCTCTCTGACTCTCCAAACATCTTACCACACTGTATCTACCCTTCTTCTTGTGATGAGTGAGAGACAAAGTGGGACAGAGCAAAATTTCATCCTGCTACTCAGGATGGTGCTCACTTTAAAACTTACAATTATTTATACCTGAATTTTAAAATTTTGTTTGTTTGTTTTTGTTTTGTTTTTGTTTATTTTTTTGGAGAGGTTTTCGCTATAGGGTGTGTGTGCTCGGCAGACAGACAGAGAGAGACAGAGAGACAGAAAGCGAGAAATCACCCCCCAGGGGGGATGGCGACACCACAATCCCTTCTCCTCCGTTCTCCTCTCGGGATCTTGGGCACGCACGCACACTTGCCCGGCGTGAGTTTTAAGCCACCGGGTCCGGGACGCGAACCGCTGTCGACTAGGTGGGAGTCCAGCGACATAGCCATTACGCTAACTGCTGGTCCCTGATTTTTTAAATTTAATGTTTTCAGACTGTGGTTGACCACAGGTAACTGAAACTGGAAAGTGAAACCATAGCTAAGGGGGAACTACTGTACCAGAATGTATTAAATTATGTCACTAGGTATTCTTTATCTCAGCTGATTTTTGAAAAATCATATTTTTAAAATGAAGGGAGTAATGCATTCCAGAAGTTCCTTGCTTTCAGTAGCACTGCTTAGAACATTTTAAGTCTAAACTAAGCCCCACAAACATATATGTTGTTTTGTCACTCACTGTCATTGTTTATCGTGTTTTGAATCTCAAAGTATATAATTATTGTGGCTTTACACAGTTAATATACTTTTATATCTACTCATATATCTAACCTTTCATTGTTATGCAAATTTCTCTTTTTTCAATTTTAAAATATTTTTTATTTTATAATATTGTGATGTTTCTGTTTTTGATAAACTATATCTTAGGGATGTGGTTCATCATTAGTCCTCTGAGTTTTTTTTTTTCCTTTTTTTTTTACAGCTTCTTTTTTTTAAATTTATTATTATCATAATCTTGTTTATATTACATTGAATCACATATAACTTTACAGTGTATTACATTTCTTTTTCCAGGAGGAATACCATGCATATCAGTCAATACAGAGACATTGAAACCCCCATTTCATCATCCAATATCTTTTCACTGTTTTTCCCAATCATTATTATTATTATTCCAATCATTTTTTGAGCTCTTTTTAAAATTTTATTTCATTTTCTTTTATACACTCAATCACATTATTATTTGGCTTACAAAATGGATATTTCAACAGGTGAACATTTCTCCCTGGTACAGTTAATAAAACTACAAAATATCTTCAACAGATAATGCCACATTTCTTTGTGGCTATTAATGCTTTGCTTCCCTGTTTTTCTTCTAAATTTCTATCCCTGAGATAATTTTTCTTCTATTTCAAGAATATACATTAGTGGGACCAGCAGTTAGCGTAATGGCTATGTCTCTGGACTCCCCCGTAGTTGACTGTAGCTCGAGTCCTGGACCCGGTGGCTTAAACTCATGCCGGGCACGTGTGTGTGCGTGCCCAAGATCCCGAGAGGAGAATGGAGGAGAAGGGATTGCGGCGTGCCATCCCTCCTGGGGGGTGATTTCTCTCTTTCTGTCTCTCTGTCTCTCTCTGGCTGGCTGGCGAGCGCATGCGCCCTATAGCAAAAACCTCTCCAAAAAAAGAAAAAAAAAAAAAAGAATATACATTAGTGCAGGTTTTCTGTGACAAATTATCTTTGTTTTTATTTATCTGAAAATGTCTATTTTCTCTTCATTTTTGAAAGATAATTTCCCTGAGTAAAAAATGTATTCTAAGCTGAGAATTGTTTTCTTTCATTGTGTTTAAGACAGCAATCCACTACATCTTGGCTTTTATGATTTAAAAGCTATCACACTTAAACAGTTCCTGGGAATGTAATAACCCCCTGCCACTCCTGAAGCCCCCAGCTGCTTTTAATGTTTTCTCTTAGTCTTTGCTTTTTGACACCTTTACTATGTTATATGCTTTTCTTTGTTTTATTATGCTTGGAGTTTCATACAGCTTTTGGAACCTCTAAGTTTATGTCTTTTATCATTACTTTTTAAGACTTCTGGTCAATATCTCTTCTAAAATTGCTCTGATCATTACTCTTAACTTTCTCCCTCTGGGACTCTAATTTTACATATATATTAGGTATTATCAGAGGGTCTTATCTGTCTCCTATGCTTTTTCTGTATTTTCCTTCTTTATTCTGCATATCAGTTTCAATATATTCTGCTGACCTATCTTCCAATTCACTAATTTTATTTTTCTGCTATATTTGGTCTGCTACTAAACCCATTCTTTAAGTTTTTAATTTCAGGTATTGTAGTTTCAGCTCTGGAATTTTTATTTGATTCTTTTCAGCTTTTGCCAAAGCTCTTAATTTTGCATTTTATTTCTTTGACTATATTTAACATTTACTATGGCTTTGTTAGATGGATCTTCTAAGTGTCTATTTCTATTGTTTTTTCTCTTAGCTTATGGTTATGTTGTCTGCCTCTTTATATGCTTAGTGTTGTTGTTGTTGTTTTTGAGAGATTTTTGCTATAGGGCACATGTGCTTGCTAGAGAGACAGAGAGAGACAGAAAGCAAGAAACCATCCCCCTGAGGGTTTGGCCATGCTGCAATCTCTTCTCTTCCATTCTTCTTTCAGGACTTTGGGCAAGCAGGCACATGTGCCTGCATGAGTTTTAAGCCAGCAGGTCCAGAGCTCAAACCATGGTTAACTACATGGGAGTCCAGCAACATAACCATTAAGCCATCTGCTAGTCCCTGCTTAGTGATTTTTTTAGTGTGGTCCAAACACTATATATGAAAAATTGTAAAGATCATTTGCAGACTAAGATACTTGTATCTCACTTTAGAGAAGGAAATTGTTTGCTTCTGGAAGGCACTAGAGTAATTACTAATTATAGTAGTAATTCTTGATTACCTTATTCCAACCAGGGATTGAGAAGATTCAGGCTTCAGTCTTAATAGGGGTTGCCAGTTTTTTCTTTACCTATCCTTTTAGAGTGTAGCCTCTTGTGGTCTATGATGGTTAATTTTATGTTTCAAGTTGTACTTAGACAATTGTCCAAACACCTGGGTAGATGTTGCTGTTTAGGTATCTTTTTTAGATAAGATTAATATTTAAGTCAATAGACTTTGCATAAAGCAGATTTCCTTCCATAATGTGGGTGGCCCTCAGTCAATCAGTTGAAGGCCTTAAGAGAAAAGACTGAGGTCTCCTGAGGGAGGGGAAATTCTGCCTCTTGACTTGAGATTTAACTCTTCCCTGGATCTCTACTTGACTGAACTGCCTTGCAGATTTTAGACTTACTAGCCTCCAGAATCATGAGCCAGTTCCTTAAAATAAATATTTCTCTCTCTCCTCTCTCTCTCTCTATGTGGATCTATCTATCTATACACACACACACGTGTGTGTGTGTGTGTGTGTGTGCAGGAGACAAAATAGCACAAAAAAGAAAATTAGTGAATTGGAAGATAGGTCAGAAGAATATATTGAAACTGATATGAAGAATAAAGAATGAAAAACAGAAAAGAATATAAGGGACATATAAGACCCTGTGAAAAAAATCAATATATATGTAAAATCATATATATATATATATATATATATATATATATATATATATATATGTGTGTGTGTGTGTGTGTGTGTGTGTACACACACACACACATACATCCTATCGGTTATGTTTCTCTGGAGAACTGACTAACAGGGTCCATATGAAAGTCTAGGCATTTACTAGCATTCCCTTCTTTGGCTGGTCCTAAAATCTAACTTTTGTCTCCCTGCCTTATGTTTGCTGAAGGCTCTGCTCAGTTCTTCTGCCTCTAAGTCACATCTATGTCAGTTGGAAGATTTCTCCAGAGAATACGTGATCCCAAGTGATGGGCACATCACTCTGGGTTTCCTTCTTTTCTTGGGCTTTGGCCTCATAATTATTCACTGCCATATTAGTTCTCGGATAACCTCAAACAGATTTTGAAATTTCTCCCTAGCCTTTTTTGTTGTTTTCAATGAGATAGTTGGTCTAATTATTCTAGTCAGCATTTCCAGAAATGATTTTCCCAGGACAGGTGACTGCCCCTTCTTGAACAAAATCTGTGCAGAAAACCAGATGAGGAATTCAGTTTTGTTTTTTTTAAATTCAGCAGCTTTTGAGACATCTAATGTAAGATAACAGGACTGTGGCTGGATAAACAAATCTAGAAATCTAGTGATTTCTGTGAAGAAGAGTGTTGGTGCCAGCCGTACACAGATAACATTTTAAATTATAGAAATATATGAGAGCACCTAAAGAGAAAGTCTAGAAAGAGAAAAGAATAGGGGACTGAAGTTAGTTGGAGCAGGAGAATATATGAAACATTGGGGAGGGATTGTCAGAATGAGAGTATGGTATTATAGAAACAGGAAAAAAAGGATTTAAACAAGTAGAGAGTGATCAAATATGATTTGTAGGATGAAAAGTCTGACAAAATAGGGCCCCCAAAGTATCTTAGTATTTGAGCTTCACCAGTGTACTATAGACACTTGATAGATTACCACACTTGTGCAGTAGTGTGGGTGGACAGCCTAAAGAAGAGTTATTCAGGGCTGTGGGAGGTCTGCCCAGCAGCAATCATCCTGGCAACTTTCAATCTCTAATCTGATAATGAGTTCTGCACTATCTCAACCTGACTTCTCTGAAACCTGTGCTCTGTCCTTTTGGCAAATGACATGGATAATGCCTATTAAGGGCAAAGAAGGACAGTGGTGTTCCTACTTTTTCCTAATACTTACCAACTCTACACAGAGCAAACCCATAATTCTTCACTGATCTAAATCTAGACACAGTTGAACCTCCTAAGATCAGCTTTTTCTTTTTACTTTTTTTGAAGAGGTTTTTGCTATAGGGCACGTGTGCTCGCCAGACAGACAGAGAGAGACAGAGAGACAGAAAGCGAGAAATCACCCCCCAGGGGGGATGGCCACACCGCAATCCCTTCTCCTCTGTTCCTCTTAGGATTTTGGGCACGCACACACACATGCCCAGTGTGAGTTTAAGTCACCGGGTCCAGGACTCGAACTGCGGTTGACCCTATGGGAGTCCAGTGACATAGCCATTATGCTTACTGCTGGTCCTTAGATCAGCTTTCATTGCTTGCCCCAGAGAACTCTAATTAGATGCCTCACCAGAATCACAAGGTAGAAGAAATGCTAATTTCTCATTCTAGAGATGTGTGTTTTTTTCACAGCAAACTTTTACTATTATGAACTCTCAGATTTTCCTTTGGCCCAGAGGAAAATTTAGACTAAAGGAGAACCTATTATATCTATTTGCCATTATTTCATCAAAGTCCAGTAACAGGGGCTGAAAAAAGTGGCAGTAATATGCGGCATATATTTTACTATGGTCTTCTGATTTTCCTATAAAATGTTAAAGACTTGTTGCTGCCCTGTTGAACTGCTTGACAGTGTGTTAGTATTTTCTAATGAATTTGGCTAGCAGATGCACTGACAGTTTCTAGACTGTAATGTAAAGGGTACATGCATAGCAGGGAAAACATTGATTCTAAAACCCATTGCCTTTGTGGGATAAGTATAGGGTAAACCACAGGCCTTCACTCTGAGTCTCTTGATTTGGAACCATGTGTAAAATGAATTTAGTTATTTCTTAAATTTATCTGATTCATATCTGATAAGGCAAATAAAGCCTGAGAGTCAGCCATGAATTTATATAGCAAACTGGTTCACTCCAAAAAAGTGCTTTAAGGAGAAACCACTCTGCTGCTTTGGGAAAAACCTGTTTGGATGCAGTTTAAGGCCCCATTAAATGTGTTTTTTTAATTAATACAATCCCAGCCAAGCTATCTAACTTTACTCATTTGGTTGATCTTAATGGTTATTCAGGAGACTCTATTCATATATGCTAATATCTTCATGAGTGAGATTAAATAATTTGTTGAGTGATTGGCGAGATTACGTAACTCTGAAATGTGTGAATTCCGTATAATTGAGTCACTTAGTCTCGCTGATTTTGATCGTTAACTATAAAGTGGGAATAACAGAGTACTTATCCTGCCTGCAGCACAAGGTTGTTAAGATCAAACAGAATAATGTATGGAAGGCTCTAGATAAATATAGGACTTAGTTTACAGTGATGCAATGACCTCCTTTTGGGAAATCGTGACTGTGCTTTACTTTCTTTCCTTCCCTGGGTGTTGGGAAGGCTGTCTGTGGTATCACAACATCCAGCAGTCATTACCACCCAGGACTGTCACCAACTCTTACAAAACTTGAAAAGACTAGCAAGTAAAAGTGCTGCGGAAAAGAGCCAAGGTCTCGCGTTGAAAAGACCATGGTAGATGCCCTATAATTAATTAGTCATTTAACCAGCCCAGAAGGAAAAATACATTTCCATGAGTTGGTGTCTTACTCTGTTTTTTGCTACTATAATGGCATACCTGAGCCTGGGTAGTTTATAGAAAGTAGGTAGTTTTCTGGTTTCTGGAGGCTGGGAAGTCCAAGTTCAAGGGGCCACATCTGGTGAGGGCCTTCTTGCTGCATCATACCTGGCAGAAGGGCAAGCAAGCATGCAAGACAGAATAAGAGGGCAGAAAGTGTTCTGAAGTGAAAATCTAAAGTATATTAACTCACATTTAGGTGTAAATGACTGATAAGAATTTAAAATGGGCTGTATTTAATGATTTGCAAATTATTTTCAAGTCTTTAAATTAGAGAAGTGAATCTCTAAGGATAGAAGTGTGGGATCACTCAGTTTGTAAATGGCACCACTTTTATTAGCTAATCAGCCCTTAAATTAAAATACTACATTATTAATTTATCTCTGCAATTGTCAGTGATCTAGGAATTTGCTGATTACATTAGCAATTTTTCTTTAATGCCAGGAAGATGCAAAATAGAAAATTATGAAGCTGCGAACCTAAACTCATTTGCAGTGATTAACTCACCTAGAGTTTTGCTGGTGATCTCCATCTGATTTATCCAAAATTTGATAGCACAGGACTAGTGATTCAGTCCTTCTCACTAACCCTTCTCTTTTCAGCTGGTTTGGATATTTGAAATTCAGTCTTGTTTGTTCCTTGGCAATCAGATTGGCACTCTTGTTTCCACCATGGTCTCCTTGATGGGGCCAAATAGTGCAAAATTACTTTAAGAGAAGGGCTTCTCTTATTTCAAGAATAAAATTCACAGTCTTCTCTTTCCCTTGACTATGCTCAATTTCCTTCAACCTTTTGACTAACTCAGTTAAAGAGAAAGAGCATAGAGATCTTGGTACAGGTTATGTGTAGTTGAGGAAGTGAGGCTGGCCTTGACTGGGTATTTCTTGGAGGGACCCTGACTTCCTGCTGCCCCTCATTGACTCTGGAGCGTGGCTCAGTCAGTCACTGAAGGTGGCCAGGCCATCAGTTGCCATGGGACTTCCCTGGAACATAGCTGACATCCTCTTACCCTAAAAGAGTTCACAGGACCTTTCAGAGGGATAGGTAGGATCCTGCTCAGAGGGGTTAACATAAAAACAGGAAATCCCTGCTCTTGTTCTCTTTCACTTTAACAATTGACCTAACAGCTTTATAGGACACGTTAGCAAGTGGTGATAAAGGCAGCATGACTAATAGATAATAAATTCAGTGAGTAGCACATTCTAGAAAACCTTGTTGATATAATTGGAGAGGTCTTGATAAATATAGTATGCTTACAAATACTCATTATGTGGTATTGCTATTACAAGAGCTAAGTTATTCTGATTTAATTTTTTCTTTTTCCATGAAAAGGATGTCTGGAGGAATTAAAAGTTCTGGGGAGAACAACCTCACAGTTATAGCTAAATGGCTTCTCTGGAGCAAATACATTTTTAAGTTGATTATTGGTTCACTGAATTGCTTTGGCCTTGGGATCTAGCAGGTGCCATTATGTGCTTTGGGATTTCTCACAGAGAATGAAAGGGGGAAGGTTCAATTTCTATGGAAAAAAAAAAAGGAATACATCTTAAGTTCTTAGCAGACACCCCATGGAATAAAATTCCTATTTGGTTTGGTGAATTCTTTCAGGAGCATAGTAAAATTGATCAATGGCTTGTTTGACTATGTGAATGCCTGCCCATCCACACTGTCTTTCCTTTAGTATGTAATTCTGCTTATCTAATTTTAAATAAAATGTTCAAAGACAGCAAATAAAACAAAACCCAAACCAAAAAATTAATAACTTTGAATAGTACTAAAAACACCTATAAAGTCTCCTCCCACTATTGACCCATTTTTCCTGGTTCTGTTCTCAAAGGCAGACACGGTTCATAGTTTTTTTATGTTGTTCCAGAAAACTACTAAGCAAATATTAACATATGTATCTTTTGTTCTCTCCTTATATGTGTGTGTATATATATATGCATACTATACACATGATGTTATGCTAATAATGACCAATAAGTCTTGGTCATTATTATCTATGTGTTTATATATCTATATACTTATGTATCCATTTACTTAGGTATCTATTTTAAATTCTTTGTAATGGGTACATAGTATTTATTTTATGGCTATATTAGTATCATATTTATTTAGTGAGTTTCCTGTTGTTTGAGTGTTTTTGTCTTTGGCTCAAGGGATTTTTATGGTGGAGGTGGGGAGAGGGTGCAGCCACTCTGAGCTTTGTTTTAATGGTAGGACATGTACAACCTATAAAAGATTATCGGGGCATTTGTGGTGAGTGAGTGGGGAAAGTGAGGCATTAGATCAGAGAATAAATGCCCTGTAGATGACAGAGTGAAGTCTTGCTACATGATGTGACTTCATTCTATCCTCCATCTTCCAAAGATACCCATGGTAAAATTGACATGCTGACAAATACCTGTGGTGTTTATTTATGTAGTTAGCAAACGTTGTTGTGTACTTTCTGTGTGCCAAACACTGTTCTAAATACTGAGGAGGCAGTGATGAACAAAAGAAAATCCCTACTATCAGGGTGTTTACATTTCAGTAGAAGGAAATAAAATTAAAATTAAAAAAATATGTAACTTTTCTGAAGACACCTAAGGCAGGACAGGGGGTTGAGACCCACAGAGTATTGGAATAGTCTTCCTTGGGAGGTAATGCTATGTGATATGCAAGGGCAAGTGGGTTCAGGGTGGGCGCTGAGGCTGCTGGGAAGTACCACAGTGTCTGGATTGTCTGGAATGCCCAGGGGCCTCCAGCACTGCTCTTATGTTGCCAGCAGATGCTGCCTCTGTAGCCAGGAATGGAGCACCAACTCTCCCATGTAAGCAATGGAACCTGTGGGGGAGGGAAGGATGAATAGGGGAAGGGGATCTAGAATAAGGGGATGGCGGTCTTGGGAAAATGTGGATATCCTACCAACAGAGTAATTCAACATCACTGAATTACCAAAGGTTTTCTCATCATTCACTATTTAGCAGGGGGGCAGGGAAAATTATTCATTATTCAACATAAGCTGAAATGAGAACTCCACATTTTGTAAAGCGTGCAAGGTTACCTACTATGGTAACTGCGTGTAGAGTTTTAATGTGTCTGCAGCATGGCTAATTAATTTGCTTTGAGCTTCACTGGAATTCTTATTTGAGTTGATTGTCTTGGTAAGTGAATGCACCACAGAGAATGAGAACATTAGAAATGCCATTTGGGGCTGCAGCACAATCTGAGTCTTTCTCAGAACGTTCCCAGATACCATCAGCAAAGATTGTCTTGTGCCCTTGTCTGGCTCCCTCAGACTAAAGGAGGGGCAGGGATTATCAGAAGTTGCAAAGTCTATAATGTCATATAGTATTTGTGGCTTTAGAATCCAAGCTCTGAAGTCAGACTAGCCTGGGATTTCATTTTTACTATGGCCACTTATCATGCGACCTTGGCCATTTAATGTCACTATTTCCTCAGGTGTAAAATTAGAATAATTTTAGTACCTACCTCAGAAAAATACCATATAAATTATAAAAGATGTGTTTGCAAAATGCTTCATTCATCATAAGATCTCACAAAATAGAACTTTTTTTTTCTTTCTCCTTTTCCTTTGTCCTCCTCCTCCTTTATCACCACGACCACCACCACTACTATCATTTTTTCCCTTTCTACCAATTTGTGTGTCATGATTTAAAGTCTCATGTCCAAACTTGACAAACTATGGAGGACAATACTGGCACAACTGAAACCTTCTTCCAAGGCCTCAAATAAGTGAGAAAATGGGTCAGCTGAGCCCTGCTCTGTGCTTTGCTGTTGCCATATGATTTAGTCCAATCCTCCCATCTCTCTGCACTCCGCCTTCTTCTTTGGTAGGAAAGAGAGATCAAAATTAATGGTGTCTAAGGTTCTGTCCTACTTTGAAGGATGTGGTGTCTAAATGACCACACTAGGTAAACTAGAGTATGTTTTAGCAGCAAGTAGCAAAGTAACCAATTAACAGTGGCATAAATAAATGGTATAAACTTAAAATTTTTTAACAAAGTTTAGCAAACTAAATCCATCAATATGTAAAAAAGGTTATGTATTATAACCAAGCAGGGGTAGATTTTTCTTTGTATCCTTTGAATACATCTCAGTCAATAATTCAGCTATATGTATGTACTCTCTTCAATAACACTGGATGTTTCCCAAGAACAGACACAGTATCTTACAAATCTTTGTACTTCCCAGAGTTTCCAGCTTAATATTTTGCTAAATAAGTATATCAGTTTAAATTAAAAAATTAGACTGAATGTAAAATCTTAGGTAATCATCATATTACCCGGTAGTTACCATCTTTATGTCTCAGATCTATCAACAACTTGGAAATTAGTAGATTATTAAGACTTCTGTTTTTAGAGTAACGGTGTGCATATATAATTCCTTTGGAGTGCTTAACACATCACCAGAATATTATTAAACAACAATTAACCTTCTGAACAAAAGAGAACTCACAAACATTATTTATTACTTTGACAGTTTCAATAAAGATGTAATGTGCTAATAGCCTCTCATGGAGACAGCTGCCATCAGTTAAGTAAAAACATCATTAAGTTGCAACCACAAGTATCAATAGAGACAGAAACTACTAGTTTTCTGATTGCTGACAGTCATTAACTGGTTTATGTGTATCCATCCAATAGCTTTCTGTTGTATTGTGTTACTTTATGTCTATTAAACACATCAACATCCACACACATTTATTGTATATGATAGCTCAGAGTCTCTGAGAAAAATCTCACCCAACATTTTTCAAACTGTGGCTAAAAAACCTCTTAAAGTTTCTAGGAGTCTTTTTTTTTTTTTTTTTTTTTTTTTTTTTAATTCTTATTACAGAGCGTTACATAAGAGCTTGAGAGTGAGAAGGACAGGAGGAGACAGGAACACCTCCCACAGGGCCTGGTCATGCTGTGGTCCTCTTTCCTCCAGTCTTCCTGCCCATTAGATCTTGTGCACACACGTGTGTTCCCAGCATGTTTCAGGCTAACTGATCTGGGATTCAATCCACAGCCATCATCTGGGATCCAGCTTCTCTTGAGCAGTGCAAAGCTGGTCTTCTGGGAGTCTCTTAAAGGGACTTTCTAGATACTGGAAGGCCAAGAGCAGTGGACAGTTCTCTGGCCAAACCAGGGTACTTAAACATGGCTATATTCAAGCAAAGTTCATCTCAGCTCAGTCATTTTGATGCAGTTTTTTTTTTTAAATGGCATAGTTGTACAAAATGACCCTGTAAAATCATAATATCACTAGCCCTTATAATCAATAATGTGTGCAACAGTTACCCTTGATCCTTATTCTACCCCAACACCTACCCCTGTTACAGTGATTTTCATTTTCTATTTTATTCACTTATCTATTGTTTGAATTTTTATGCATTTTTATTGCTTTTACTCTGAATAAATATTAAGGATATTCTTAGAAGTCTGATTAAACTGAGTTAGCTTCTTAGGAGCATCAAGCTTATCTCTCCAAACCAGCATTGCATAGGGATATTATGAAATGAAAATGTATATTACCAAAAGTTCTGGAAGAACTGCTAGAAATGTAATTGGCAATTTCCTGTACAATCTGCAGCTAAGAATAAGAGGCTAAATACCTGCACTTGCACTGTCTTTAACGACGCTGGATGAATGAGAGATTTTGAGACGGGGGATCAGCTCAGGTGTAAGTAAACTCTTAAAGAAGTCCTGGGCTTCACTCTTTTTCTGAAACTCATCCCACCCTCACTCCATCTTACAGTTTGACCTCATCCCTAATTCTCCACCCTGGAATGGTATGGGCAATGCAGTAGTGCTCAGATGTAGGGTGGACTTACTGGCTTTTTGCACTACTTGGTGTATAAGATTCTTGTGACTTTTCTAACAAGCACACCTGGTAGCCTCAACAACAGAAATTTATTTTCTTACACTTCTGCAGGTCATAATCCCAAATCAAAGTGTTATAAGGTCCATACTTACTCCATAGGCTCTAGGGGAGGCTCTTTCTTTGCATCTTTCCGCTTCTGGTGGGCGCAGGTGTTCCTTGGCTTGTGGCTGCATGGTACCAACCTGTGATTCCATTTTCATGTGGCTTTTCCCTCCACGTCTTCTCCTCTTCTGTGTCTTATAAGGTCATTTGTCACTGGACCTAGGGCCCACTTAGATAATCCAGGGTCATCTCCTCATCTCAAATGCCCTAATTTAATTACATCTGTAAAGACTGTTTTTCAAATAAGGCAACATTTAACCTTTTATTATATAAGGTATTAGTCACAGGTTCTGAGGATTATATATAATTTTTGGAATGCTATCTTTCAACATACTACCTTTGGTGGTTTAAAAAGAAACTTAGTGAGACCAGCAGATGGCATAATAGTTATGTCGCTGAACTCCTATGCAGTCGACTGCAGTTCAGGTCCTGGACCTGGTGACTTAAAACTCACACCAGGTACGTGTGCATGCATGCCCAAAATCCCAAGAGGAGAATGGAGGAGAAAGGATTGTGACATGGCCATACCCCCGGGGAGAAAGCTCTGGGGGATAATTTCTTGCTTTCTGTCTCTCTCTCTGACAAGCACATGCACCCTATAGCAAACAAACAAACAAACAAACAAACAAAAAGCTCTTTCTAAAAAATACAAAAAGAAGAAACTTAATGTTTTTTTAAATTGGAAAATGTAATAGATTGCATTTTCTTCTGAGTCAAAATATTCCTTGGTAATAAAGCTGCCAGTAGCAATGTCACTTGTCTGATTCTGGAGCTTGTCTCTACTTGGGCCAGAGTTGCTTACCTCTGTTGGCCGTCGCATGTAAGATTTGGCTGAAACAAAACTTCCCAAACTAAATATGATTTTGGAGACTCCTACATCTTGTCAAAGTACTAAATTTTTTCTGTGAGGAAACAGAGACATAGAGGTTGAGAAGAACATTGCCCTCGGAGTCTAAGGGCTACAAGCATCATCTCATCTCTATCCTCACAGTTCTGGGATTGTGGGCATGTCATATGATTTCTTTACTCTTTAGTTTCTTCACTGGTAAAGAGATGATAATAAAACTTCTGCTGTTAAATGATAACAAAACTTCTGCTGTTAAAATGCTTTGAAAATGGGTATGAAGCTCTATTTATGATATTATGACTATTTTCAGCATATATTTGAAATTGCCTCTGAAATGTATTTATGCTTCCATATTAAAAGTGAACAGGAAAACCAGGTAATTATGAGCCCTAAGCTAGAAAGGACATATTCCTCCATTATAATCTGCAGCTACCTAGGGAGCCATGGAGAACATACACAAAAATTTTAATTTAAAGACTCACAGAGGGAAGTAAGGAGGCAGCTATGAATAATAGAACCAGTTTAGAGCAGAATTAGCAGACTCATAAGCTGAAAGAGGGCCAGGCAAACAAAGCAAGTAAGAGTAAGAAAATCGGAGCAGAAGCACAAAGGGAAATAGTAATTGATATACGAGGGGAGAGTTAAAGATAAAAAGCAATAGAGATTATAGAGTACCGGGGTTGGGTGAGTAGAATCTGGTTTTGTCTAAGGGAAAGTGTTGCTCTCCAGTCCAAGGAAGGAATAGGGATTTTCACATGGAGTATTCTTGTGTCCTTATGTGGCTAGACTAAGCTAAGCTGCAATAACACATAGTCCCCCAAATCCCAGTGGCTTAATAAAAATTACTTCTCTCTCATCTGAAGATGTGGGGAGTCTGGGCAACTCTCTAGGGCAGCTTCTCTTTATGTACTGACTCAGCCATTTAGGCTTGACCATCTCAAAGCCAGGTCTCCAGTACTTCACAGAATGTGTTCTTATTTTGAGTTAAGATTTTTAAAAAGGTAACCAAGTTAAATGAGATCATTCAGGGTGTCCTAATCTATTACAACTGCTATCCATTCAAAAAGGGGAGATTTTGGACACAGAGAGACCCACAAGGGGAAAAAGGTCATGTGAAGATGGCAGTTGTGCTGCCACAGAAGAACTCCCAGAAGGTAGGATAAGGACCTGGAACAGATTTTCTCTAGCACCTTGAGAGGGAACACAGTCCTGCCAATGTCCTGATCTCATTTCCAGCCCGCACAGCTGTGAGACAATACATTTCTGCTATTTAAACCACTCAGTTTATAGTACTTTGTTATAGCATTCCTAGGAAACTAATATACCAAGAACAAGAAAGATTGGGTAATCACACAGAGGACCATTCCCTGCCTTAGCCTCGGAAACACATGGCACTTCTGCTCACAGTCTATTGACTAGGAGCAGTCTTGTGGCCCTGCCTACTACTGAGGGACTAGGAAGTATTCCTAGAAGAGGTTAAGTTAATGTTGATGAGTACCTAGTATCTACTCTATAGATTTTTGAATGGTAGCAACTAAATCAGTTTGAAAAAAAAGGAAGAAAAGAAAACTGGACAAGTTCACACTGAATGAGCCAAACAAACTTTCCCTTGGTCTGGGTTTCACCAACATTTCACAAACTGGATCCCACCCCCTGAAGGCAAACCCACAGCCTGGTTTGTTCATGCAATAAAATTTGTTTTTCTGGAGGAATGTGGATTTCATTCTCTCTCTCTCTCTTTTATGATAGATGGCATGTGCACGCATGAGCATGAGAGACACAGGAAGAGAAGACCCCAATAGGGCCTGGTCGCGATACAATTCTTTTTCCTCCATCCTGTTAGGGATACATGTTCAGTTTTGTTTTGCTTTGCTTTTTACATGTTTGCTCTAAGGTGTATGTGCTTACCAGACAGAGACAGAGGGAAAGAAAGTGAGAAGTGATTTCCTAAGGGGAATGGCCCATGATGTAGTTCCTTCTCCAATCTCCTCTCAGGATTTTGGCATGCATACACGTACACATGCCCAGCATGATTTTCAAGCTAGGGGGTCTGGGACTGACTGCAGAGTCAGCCATGTCAGATCCAGCACCTTAACCTCCATGCCACCTGCTGGCCCACAATGTATGTTTTTTAAGCCTCTGGGGCCTAGACTTGAACCTTGGTTAGCAATGTGGAATCTGGCTTCCTCTATACGGCGCCTAACCACTTTGTCATAAGACTGGCTCAGGAAGTGCATTTTAGTCATGGAAAAGGGATAAGCACAGTTGTTACAATGGAGCCTTCAGTATCAAGCTGATGTCTCGACTTGGGAGAAGGATTCTAGAACTTGAGACTTAAGGTCCCATGGGGGTCAAGGGAAGGGAAGGATACAAAGACCCCCACCCACTGGAGCTGAGTTTTTCTACCCTAAGTTCCCTATCCTACTTCTTTCTTTCCTTCTGAACATATATACTGCTATCTCTGGGAACCAAACCAGTCTAACCTAGTTCATCTAAATTATAGGTGAAGTTGGTTTTGGGTGATGACCCAGGGAAGTTACCCATCATTTTAACATTATTTCTGGAAACATTTATTTCTAAATTTCAGGCCCAGTTATGGTAGTATGCACTGAACTGTACTATTCAGCAGGCTGAGCCTACATGGCAGTAGGGAGTAATGTGTATTTGTGTCCAGGTTTAATTCCTGGCCTGTTCTAAGGAGCCTCATGCTGTGGTACCTGGCTACTAAATAGGCTGAGGCAGGAGGATGGCAATACAGCGAGAACCCCCCAACCACACCCCACACACACACAAATATACACACACGCACACTCAAATTTCAAATAACCAGCTTAGAAAATAATTTTTACAAAACATCTCATTGGTGAATTTTGGACCCTTGTGTGTATGTGTGCTCATGAACATATTTATAACCTTGATTTATATTCAACCTAGCAACAGCATTTTAAAATTAGTTGTATGCAACATACTTTATTCATGTGCATATAATTTAAAAATAATATATATAAGTTCTTTCAACTGAATTTATCTTTGAAGATATATCATATTAACTTGGCTTATGGATCGTGCTCAAAATTATTCTCAAAGAACATGCTTGGTTGGTTTTACTGAGCCAAAAAATTTTGAATATTCTAAAAAGTAAGAAAAAGAAATGAGACAACTTGTACTTTTCATGTACTGTGTTACAAGCTAGAGAAATGTAATTGGGCTTCAGGCCAAATTCTGAAGGCAATTGGAGCTGCTTATGTCAATTGGGCATAATTATTTCTCAGCTCCTGTTGACAGAAAGAAAAATTGGTAGTGATCTGCTTCTCCATGCTGGAGATTCAGAGAGAGTATTTGGGCTCTGGCTCAAGGCAGATGGGTGCGTGTAGAAGCTACTGATTTGTCATTTGCAGGGAGAAGGGAATCCTCCAGTTTGGAGGAGGCAGTGTGTATTACTTGCCTTGGACCATCTGTTCTATGGCTGAAGACAGCCTCATGCGCTCAGTAAATGTTTGTGGGATGAATAATGAATCTTTCCTAGAGAGCTTCCCTGTGAGTGTGACCGCTATACGGTCCACTCTCTGGTCACTACCGGAAGGTGCAAGGTCTGCGTTAAACAGGCTAGGGCCCAGCCCTTAGATTTATGTATTCAGCAAGTATTTATTAAACCGATTAGATGCTATACCAGGAATCAAATGTCTAGCTAATGATAACCCAATCTGGAAAGAATATGTTTATCCTGAAAAACAGGGAGATGCCTGAGCAGGGCAAAGGCCTCTAGTCAAACAGAAGTGGTAACATGAAGAATTTAGTCCAAGACTTGATGGACAGAAGAGGGAAAGGTAGGAGCCTAGGAATTCTGACTTTCTTTTTTTACTTCAGGGACACAATCTGTCCATGCAAAAGATGGGAGAGGATTTCTTCCACCTGGACCCTGGATTGCATGCCTCTGATTCTTGGGATCCTTAGGCTTTCAGTTTTATGTACTGTTTGTTATAGTTGCAATTCTCCTGTAAACTGATACTTGGCCCTAAGCATGTAAATGTGCTTAAGTCTTTTACCTGAACAAAACCAAGTTCTTTGCTTATGTTTGCCTTTATTTGTCATTCTTTCTTTGTCCTTTCCTTCCCATTCAAACAAGTTGAAAGAGCTACTCTATTCCCTCCTGTCACCACTATCCTTGCCCCCTTCCCCATGGCTTCTGTGGCTTCGGCAGTGCTATAGCTGTCCCAGTGGAGGTGGTAACTGCATGCTCAATTCGTTTTGAAGTCCACATAAGTAATGTTTTGGTGACATTTGACTCTGCTGAATAGGCCTTTTCTAAAATCCTTTCCTGGCTTTTGTGACCTCAAATACTCTTGATTTTTAAATTCTCTTCCTGGTTCTTTTTCTGAAGCACGTTCACAAGTAACTCCTATTCTACCCACGCTTTAAATGTGTTTTCTGAGGTTTGTGATTTGGCCACTTCTTTTCACTCTACTTACTTTCCTTGGGTGACTTCATCTATTCTTGTGTCCTTAGCTAGACTTTGTTCATGCTAATGATTTCCAAATCTGTATTTTCAGATTACATTTCTTTGTTGGGCCAGAACATACACCTGCTGTATACTCAATTTCTCCACTGGGATGTTTCCCAGGAAACTCATCGTCAACAATTAAAAAGTGAACTTTTCATCTTTTCCCTACATACTGCTTTCCCTTCATCTCAAGGCACAGTTTTATTATTCTCTACTCAGTTTCCTAAGTAATAGCACTGTTGAACCAGGGTCTTACTGGTTCTACCAGCTTTTCACGTACTTCCCTTTTTCTTTATCACTGTGTCCACTAACTCAGAGCAGGCCTCAGGATTTTTTGCTTGGATTATAGCATCTTTCTCCTTTCTGGCTTGCCTGCCATCAAACTTACCTGCTGTTCTGGACTGAATTTTTCCTCTCTCTACCACACTTACCAAATTTATTTGTTGAATCCCTAACCCCCAGCCATACTGTATATGGAAATGTAGCCTTTCAGGAAGTAATAAGATTAAGTGAGTTTTTAAGGATGGAACCTTAATGCAATATGACCGGTATCTTCATGAAAGGAGGGAGAGAAACACCAGGGAAAACTCCATGTGAGGACACAGAGAGAAAGCAGTTATCTATAAGTCAGAGAGGCCTCAGTAGAAACCCAACCTGCTGCCACCTTGATCTTGGAATTCCAGCCTCCAGAGAAGTGTGAGAAAATAAATGTCTGGGTTTAAGCCACTCATTTTATGGCTATTTTGTTATGGCAGCCTTAATGTACTAATAAACCCACTTAAATAGATTCTTTTAAAAAATAAATGTGGGGACCAGCAGTTGGCTTAATGGCTATGTTGCTGGACTCCCACATAGT
Source organism: Tupaia tana (assembly GCA_026018925.1). Taxonomy (NCBI): domain Eukaryota; kingdom Metazoa; phylum Chordata; class Mammalia; order Scandentia; family Tupaiidae; genus Tupaia; species Tupaia tana. Next base: position 231,503,225 of record JAKSZU010000001.1, on the reverse strand, counting down.
CGACCGCGGTTCGCGTCCCAGACCTGGTGACTTAAAACTCACGCCAGGCGTGTGTGCCTGCGTGCCCAAGATCCCTAGAGGAGAATGGAGGAGAAGGGATTGCGGCATGGCCATCGCCCCTGGGGGGTGATTTCTCGCTTTCTGTCTCTCTGTCTCTCTCTGTCTATCTGGCGAGCGCACGTGCCCTATAGCAAAAACCTCTCCAAAAAAAAAGAAAAAATAAAATAAAATAAAATAAATGTGATCACAATTACTGCCCTGCTTACATTTCTTCTTTGTATAGAAGGCCCCTCTGGTACCATCTTGTGCCCCTTCCCTTTCACTCCATGTGCTGGCCTTGTTAAATTACAGAGTATATCAAGCTTTCTCTGTACCTTTGCAATAGTTTACTTGGTCATGTTGTTCTCCCTTATCCAGACTACCCCCTCCCCTGACAACTTCTATTTGTCTGTTAGTCACCATTTCTTCAATGAAGGCTTTTGTGACCTGATTCTCTCCTCTCCAATTTGCTAGGTAGGTGCTATCCCAGAGTTTCCCTAGACCTTCTCCCAATGCCAGGCTATGAACTCTTGAAGGCTATACTGAGGTCATGTTCCTCTTTCCATTTTCAGCCTTCTGAAAAATGTTTGGAATATATAGATAGTAAAAAATGATTTGAGATGAATAAAGAGTAAACACTATTTTCAGAGATACAAAAGAAAAGTTGACAAATTAACATATTGTCACAGTGAGAAAAGCCAATCAGGGAGAGCCTCTATTTGGATCTACTTTGCTTTATGATCTGCCCATGTGGGTTTGCAGTGAGTTGGGGGGGGGGGGGAGACAAAGAACAACAATATTATTATTACCATTGTTGTAATACCAGCTGTCATTTATTGACCTATACTACATACCATGGGTTATATTTAAACATATCATTTAATCCTTACAACCACTCTTTGAAATGACTATTTATTATCATTTTCCTGATGAAGAAACAGGTGTGGAGAAGGTAAATAAGTTAGGCCAAATGTTCAGTGAAGCTGGGCTACAACTCAGCTAATATTCTACTTGTTTCCCCATAGCTCCTAGTTCTTCTTGCTGCTATTTCTAGTTTAATGGGTATGTATAATTATTTCTGGCCTATGAGCCATGATGGAAGTGACTTGTATCAACTCTGGGCTGAGGCCTGATTCTCTAGCATCTCTTTCCATTCTGAGATCAACCTGAAGCCCCATCTTGAAATGGCAGATGAGGAGGCTCAGAACTCCCTGATAGTCCGCAAAGAAAATGTAGTAAGGACAAGCAATCAAATCTTGTAGTCTTAAAGCCACTGAGGTTTTGGGACTGTTATCACCAGAGAATGTTTATTTATATCTTTGCGGTTCAGTAACTTTGCTACTCCCTACACAGGAAAACCCTGGTTCCATTGCAACAGTTCTGACCCTTATTAAACAAAATGTACAAAGCAAAAGGGAGACCTAGTACTTCTCAGCAATGTAAATAATCCCTATCAACACAAAGTAAAACTGCTGGATGCCAATTGCTCAACCAGGTCTTAGTAGATTACTAAGTATATATTAAGGATACTTCATTTCCTTGAAGACCTTAAATACCTAAGGTGAGAGACAAGAAGGATGAACCTGTAATCAACAAAAATACATACAAATACATGCATTAATTATGTGAGTGCATTGTGGAGGTGGTTAGTAGCTGAATAATATTAATCAGAGATGAGGGGTATAGACCTTGAACTGTCACCTCTTTGTTAGAAGGGTTTATTGCAGGGTTTTTCAGTTTTGGCACTATTAACATTTTAGGCTGGATAATTCTTTGTTGTGGGGCTGCCCTGTGCATTGCAGGATGTTTAGAAGCTAGCAGCATCCCTGCTTCTACTTGCTAGCTACCAATAGCATCACTACCTTATCCCAGTATAGAAATCCAAAAGTGTTTCCAGACTTTACCATAAATTCTCTGGGGACAAAATTGCCTCTACTCAAGAACTTTTTTTTTTTTTTTTTTAGTTGCCAGAGGGACCATACACTACTAATGCAAATTTCCCCATCTTCTTGGGATTTGGGGTGGATACACATGGTCTTAGAGTGTCTTCGATTTGAACCTCTGTTGGCCATGTGGGAACTGGCTCTCTTAATTATGAGGTTACAGGGCTGGCCCTAAAACTGTTCTACTGAATGTAGCTATAATTATCTTCACATTTATAGCTATGAGGAGCTAAACAAGTTTAGTTTGGGGAAAATGGCAGGTGTTTACATCACAGGTTTAAGGAGCATAGGAATGTCAGCCCACAGATGTCTCTCCTTTCTGAAGGATATATTCTCTGGAAATCCCAACTTGGAATTCCTTTCTATAAGTTGAATAAGAAAGATCTACCATATGATCCAGCAATCCCACTCCTTGGTATCTACCCAAAGGACAGAAGAATACATAATCGGAGAAGTGCTTGCACATTGATGTTTATTGCGGCACTATTCACAATTGCTAAGTCATGTAAATAACCCAAATGCCCATGATAGATGAATGGATAGAAAAACCGTGGCACATATACTCAATGGAATACTATTCAGCAATAAAAAACAACAAAACCCTGGCTTTTGACAGGAAGTGGATGAATATGGAAGATCTAGTGCTGAGTGAAGCAAGCCAGGCTATGAAGGAGAGGCATTGTATGTCCCCACTTAATATATACTAAGTGTCCACACTCTATGACTGAAACTAATTGACTAAAGGATATAGAAACACAGTATATAGATATAAATACCAGATACAGTGTGTGTGAAAGAGGAGGGTCTGAGGAAGGACATTTGCGGGAGGGATAGGGAGGCAAAGCATTAATGGCCCAAAGAGGTGTGGTATTATCTATTGAAGATATTTAGTAGTTTTATCAACTGTACTAGGGAGAAATGTTCACCTGTTGAAATATCCACTTTGTAAGACAAATAATGTGATTGAATGTATAAAAGAAAATGAAATAAAAAAATAAAATTAAAAAAAGAAAGTGCACGTAAAAGCAAACACACACACACACACACACACACACACACACAAGATCTTGTTTTCCCCTTCGATGCCCAATATCTTTGGAGAGATTACACAGTAGGCTCTAGCCAGGTACTTACACACCATTAGCGGAAAGGATGTGAGAACAAATTTGAACCAAGAAGTAGAAAAAAGTAGCAAGACAGTTAACACTGAAAAACCAGCAGGACCAATGAGGCAGAACTGAGAGCTAGAAGGGACAGAGGCTCAAGAATAGTGTTTCCTACTGGACTCGTATGCAGTGTATTCATGCTGGGGAAAATAAATAAATTAAATCAAATCAAATTAAATTAAATTAAATTTCAAAGAAAGAAAGAAAAAGAAAAGGAAAGGAAAGGAAAGAAGAAAAGAAAAGGTGTTTCCCCAGGCTAGCTCAGGACGAGAGCCTGGTTGTTTTCTTGAGGGTAGAGGGAGAGGATTTTGAAATGCATGAGGAGAGACTGCAAAGCTGAGTAGAATGCAAACTTGGGGAACCTCTCAGAACATCAGGCTCTGGTGTGAGGAGACTCAAAGTCAAAGGAGAGAAGAATCCCCAGAGTATTGCCTGCCTACAAAGGCCTGCCCATGTGGCATGGCCTCCTTTTGTGGTCTTATTTCACTGGGTCTTAGTTTCTTCCAGTTCTTGAAGTGATGTGTTTCTTTATACTTTTCCACATGCTGTCCACCTGCCCAGAGCCAGCCCCCTTACTTTACCCCAGTTCTTCTCTACACGACATCCTAGTTAACTGTTACTTAGGCTTTGAACTCAGCCCAATCTGTAACTTCCTTTAAGATGCTTTGCTGCATTCTGCCCTTTATAACACATTTCCTAGCTTATAACTGAATATTTATCTGTTGGATTATTTTATTACTGTCCATCTTCCTCCCACACTTAAAGTCCTAATGATGATAGAAAGTGTGCCAATTCAGGCCAGTGGTTAAGGTGCTGGACTCCCACATGGCTGATCATTGTTTGAGTCAAGACCCAGTGGCTTGAAACTCATGCCAGGTGCATATGCGTGTGTGCCCGAAATCATGAGAGGAGAATGGAGAAGAAGGGTTTGTAGTGTGGCCATCCCCCTAGGGGGTGATTTCTCACTTTCTATCTCTCTGTCTCTTGGGTGAATATATGCACCCAAAAGCAAAAATCTCTCCAAACAAAAGAAAGAAAAGAAAAGAAAAGCAAGCCAATTCTGCCTATCATGGTTTCCATAGGACTTAACTTCAGAACTGGTTGGAATACAGTATGTGCACAATAAACAGTATTGAATGAACTCATGAAGTTCTGTATTTTCCTAATTCATAATTATGTTTGTTTGGATAGAGGCAGGATACAAAATGGTAGAAGAGGTAAAGAGAAAAACATCATAACAAAGGTTCCAACCTATTACAATAACAAATTTACCTGTTATTCAAAAAGACTTGCTCTCCTTGATCAAATTCTAGGCTATTAAAAAATGGCATTTCTGGCTGTAGAATCAAAGTTCCCTTCCCCTAGAAAGGTGTCAAGTTCTTGTTTCAGTTAGTTGAACCCTGTTCGCCAAAGGAACCCTGGGTATGTGGGCTCAATACATCTGAATTGCAGTTGAACAAAAGCAGTTTTGCTTCCAGATGTATCTTTCAGAGTCCAGGCAATGGTGCAAAAACAATCCAGAATCCCTTAGGCTGCTCAAAGAGTGTTCAGTATCTCGGGACATTTAATATCACAATGATCCTCAAGATCGGTTGAACCTGGATTTGAAGAACTGTATTTGGATGCACTATGTTTAGGTGTAGCTGGTAACACAGCAGTTCTCTGTTGGCATATGATAGGACTTTTCTGTGCTTCAGGTGTTTTATATCATGAATGCTAGCTCTAAATTCAGTTCCTTCTAGGTGTGACCTTATTAAGGGGTTACCAAATACTAAAAAAGACATGAAAATAGAATGTTGTGTGAGTTATTCCCAATCAAGTCAGCTTTCATGAGGACCAAGGTCCAGATTTAATCAATAAAAAGTGCTACTTATTTGCTTGGTATTGTTCTAGGTGATGAAAATACAGTGTTGAACTAGACAGAAATGGACTTTACAGATCAGTTTTTTTTTTTTTTTAATTGCTAGAAGGTGTGTGCACTTACCAAAGAGAGAGAAAGAGAGCCAAGTGAGAAAGTACTCCCAATGGGAGATCATGCCTCAATCCCTCTCCTTCACTTCTCTTTCATTTCTGGATTTTGGGCATGCATGCATATATGCCTGGCATGTTTCTCAAGCTGCTGGTCTGTGCAAACCATGCAGTCAGCCATGTGGGACCCAGCTGTCCTAACCACCATGCCATGGGTTGGCCATAAAGACTAGATTTCTAAAATCTTGAAATGGTGGACCTACATTCCTACCTCCTCACCTACCTATTACAGCAAGGAGTATATTCAGAAATGAAATAATCAAGAAACTGCCTACCTCAATGACAGCTTAAGCAACAGTACTAAACTTTTTTTTCTTTTCTCTCTTTTTTTTTTTTTTGGAGAGGTTTTTGCTATAGGGTGCATGCGCTCACCAGGAAGAGAGAGAGAGACAGAAAATGAGAAATCACCCCCCCAGGGGGATGGCCATGCCGCAATCCCTTCTCCTCCATTCTCCTCTCAGGATCTTGGACATGCATGCACATGCGCCCGGCATGAGTTTAAGCCACCGGGTCCAGGACTCGAACCACGGTCAACTACATGGGAGTCCAGCGACATAGCCATTACACCAACTGCTGGCCCTGAGAACTAAATTCTTAAAAATTCGTCCAAGGAAAGAAAATTTTGCCTGAAGACAAGAGAAAACACTTTTAAAACATTTTTATTATTATTCTCTTCAGGAATAGAGATTATTTTTCTTGACAAGGATTAGTAAAATATACTTATTGTAATAGTTTTTCTCTTATATGAATATACACATGAACACAGAAGTATATATGATATGTTTTTGCACATATATGATGTTTAGAGAATGAGGTGAATTTTTTTCTTCCGTATCATATCTGAATCATGTTTTACAAACCCTAGAATGTACATGAGATCTGGTGAAGACCCAGAGCATTTGAGTTGAAATAATCTTAGAAATTCAAAGTTAGTCATAGAGTAATCATGCTTTTATCTCTTAGCTCTTTCTGAGTCATCTCTGGCTTCCTCCTCTCCTGTAAATAAAAGCTGTTCTCTTACTGGAATTACACATATGTAAAGCATGGTTCCATTGTCTATGGAAGAGGCATACTCTGGACATTCTCACAATGATCCTCTTACACCAGCTCCTTCCCATCTCCTTCCCCATCCCTGGGATTGGGACATTAAAAATCAATGTTAAGACTTCACTCATGTGAGTCTTGGTCCTCCAGGAAGGAGATGTCAAGACAGAATTTTATTAACAGAAAGGTCTGAGAAAATGGGGAAGAAGCTGAGAAAAGCTGAAGGAGCCATCAGATCATGAGCCAAGTCTGAACTTGAGTGAAGAACAGGGGAAAGAAAGGTTGGTGGGAAGCATCATAGATTTTGGAGCAGGCTAAAGAAAGTTCTAAGGATTATTTGGCAATGCTCTTAGGGAGTCTTTGAGCCAAAGTTACCCGTCATGGGAGTCCCTGTCTCCCAGTAAAGGGCCTGCCTGCTGTGCTTAATCATTGCCTAGGAGCAACTTCTAGGAAAAGTGACTTTGGAGCCATCGCAGTGATGTCAATAGATGTCAGAGCCCAGTAGCAGCTTGGAACTCTTGGTCAATTATACTCCCTGCAGTTTGAAGTCTGTGAGATCCAGTCATATGGCTACTGCTGCTTGTGATTCATTCGGAAACTGGGTTAGAAATCATGCCTTCTCTATGCAACAGATGGGACTGCTTTCAAGATTCTGAGGAAACATTTGGTAGGACATATACCAGCCTCAATGACTGCAATTTCTTTCTAAAATGTTGGCTATCTTTTATGGATGAAGTCATAGAATAACTAACATTTGGAGAATAGAGTGTTTTTCTCTATCTGATGTGAATAAATTTTACAAACCCCAAAAGGTACCTATATCTGATTATGAACTCTAATATTTGAAATTGAGTAAATCCTAGAAAATTAAGCTCACAGAGTAGTCATGCTTATCTCTTAACCCTTTCTGTTTGTTCTTTTGCTTTGTCCTCTCTCATGACTGAAACGTGTTTTTTCATTAGATTAAAAAAGATTCCTGATATGGATTGGCTCTTTCAACCTTCATTACAGCTTCTTTGTAGTTTGACATATTAGAAAGTTATAAAAGCTACATATCTCAGACTCATGGATGCAAATTTTGTTCTGTCAATTAGGCACATCAAGTTGACATTTGGAAGAAAAGAGGTAGATGCATTCTCCTATAGCTGTTGTTGCTTGCAAGTTAGGTCATGACACGTGTATGTTAGAAGAGTTGGGATAACAGGATCAGGTTCCCTATCTAGTCACCAGCTTTGTGTACATGAAGGGAATTTGTGACCATGGCCAAAACAGCAGCTTCCTGATCTGTGGATAACTAAATAGACAAATAATCATTTGTTGAATGAATAAATTCATGAAATAATAAATTAGTGAAACAAACAAATGAGTTAATGAACACCAATATTCTTTTTGCAGGAGCTGTGTTGGGTTGACTTTGAATTCTATAGTTGAGTGGCAGCTTTCTGACTGATGCTCTTTCAGGCCTCCTAAAGTCTGTGTGAGGCCCTTAATACCCAATATTAAGATCTCTCCTTGAACTATTTGAGGTAGATTCTGTTTTCTGCACTCAACCCTGACTATCCAATAACTAACTCCTCCCAAAAAGGGAGACAGTTCTTTCATACATTTGTCATCTCATTCATTCACTTATGCATTTGTTCATTTAAAATATTTATTTGTCTGCTTATTTATAGAATATTGGCCTTGTACCAGACACTGTGCAAGACACTGAGGATTCTCTGGTGAACAAGACACAGGTTCTGCCCATAAAGCACTTAACAATTGAAAGTCAGGGTCTGTGATACAGTGGGAGAGGCAGTACAGAGAATGATGATTAAAGAACTCCTGTGTAGAATATCTGATTTAAAGAAAGAGGGACAACTAGCATTTATTGCACATGCATTATCCATTAGATATTGTGATGGTATTTTTATATACCTTATATTTGGTCATCACAACAATCTAGTGAAGTGGATTATAATTCCTATTTTACAGATGTGCCAACTAAAACTCAAGAGCTTAAGTGTCTTATCTGAGAAACTGAATCAGAATCTTCCTGACTCCAAACTCCTCACTCTTGGAAGGTAAATGTTAGCAACTTTAGACAGTGCTTTGCCATCTCCATGTGCCCTGAACACTTGCATGAAGAATTAGACTTTGGTGCCTTATCAGGTTCTTAGTGTCTCAATATGCAGGCCACCTACTATTCTATTGTACCTTCCCCGTTCATCTTGGCTCCTATCGTTTTTCCTTTCCTTTTTGTTTCTTTTGGTCTGCCTATCAAATGCCTTTTCTCTAACTTTTATTTTGCTGGTGATTTCCTTTTGCCGACTTTCTCTTCCCTTCACTTTAGACCATTTACATTTCTGTCTGTCCCTCTTTTTCTCCCCTTCCTTTTCTGTCTATCATCTCTCTGTCTCCATTGTCTCTCTGAGTTCCCACAGGCTCTCTGTCTGTCTCTCTATTATTCATAATCTGCCTGCCCATTACATTATTTCCCGAAGACAGTCTCTGGTTTAGAATACTTAGATTTCTTTATTTCTGGTTCCATGATTATTAAGTTGAGGATACAGATGATTTTATCTTCACTTTTGGTTCTGCCTTTGGATGGGAAGGTTAAAGAACTTTTGCTTACCTCCTAGTTATCAGTGAAAATGCTCCTTTGCTTGTGCATGAAAGTTTTAACTTCCCATCCTTATCATTATCTGGAACCTGATCTGTTTTGCTTTTTGTTTCTCTGACTCACAAAACTCGGTCTCGCAAAGTCACTTTTCTTTCTTCCTCTGCCTATCTCTGTAGGGAAGAAATGGCTTTCTAGCTGTAAAAGGCTGTACACATTGGGATGGCATGGGAGGTGGAACTCCTGCCATATTTATAAAAGTATTATTATTGACCTAAGGTGCAAAAGGAATGAGAAATAGAAAGTTCTAAATGGCTCTCATTCCCAGTTTATCTTCCCTCATGCTATTAATATTATCACATGCACTAATTGACTAATTGCACGTGATAATTGCCTTTTTTTTAAAAGAGATTTTTGCTATAGGGAGCATCCGCTTGCCAGAGAGACAGAGAGAAACAGAGAGACAGAATGTAAAAAATCTCCCCAGAGTTGTTATGGCCTGCAATCCCTCCTCCTTTATTCTCCTCTTGGGATTTTGAGCAAGTATGTACACTTGCCTGGGGTAAGGTTCAAGCCACCAGGTCTGGGACTTGAAGTGATGTCAGATGCTTGGGAGTCCAGTGCCTTAACCACTATGCCACCTGCTGGCCACTATATTTGCTTTTTAAAATACAATTTCCTTTTGTTTTCTTTTGAAGTGGAAAGAAGAAGCAGTGAAATTATGAATGAGTTTTACTCTTTATCTGATTTTCTTGATTGTCAGACTTTATCTCAATATTCTTGCCTCCCAAGGTGAGCAGAATGGTAGCTTTCCAAAATTTCCAAATCTCCTTCTCCAAATTTCAGCAATGAAGATACAAATTACTGATTTATATTTTGTGGTAAGCACCTTAACTTTTTCAAAGAATGTAATAATCACAAGTGAATTATATAATTCGAGATCTAATTTCCTCTCTATTTAATAAACTTAAATGGGTAGAGTTAGGTGGCTTCTTTCAAATAAATTGTTTTCTTGGCCCTTGGGCTAAAAGGACCCTTTTCCATCTTCCTGCGGAGTGGCTGCAGAAAAGTTAATGAGATCTGAGACTGATTTGTGAGCAAGTTACCCAGTTCAAAAGAAAAAAAAAAAATCATTGTATTTTGTGATAGTGAGCTTGGTGTTCAGATTTGGGGGCCACTTTTTGGAAATAACCTAACAACTGTAATCTATGGAGAATAACCAGGGTGATAGGGTGGGTGAAACCACAGGGACTGGTGAAATAACAATGTTGGCAAAGAAAAGGCACTGGAGTGAGAAACAGGGGAGACAAATAAAAACAATACTGTCCTCATTACAGTACAGAATGTGCCTTTTAATGTATAACACAGGACATTGAGAAATAAGGAGAATCTTTTATTGAGCTTAGTGCTTCAAACTCATTTTGTTTTAATCATTATAATGTTTTTAGAGATAGGCATTTTTTTTTTTTTTTGAGAGGTTTTTGCTATAGGGTGCGTGCGCTCACCAGAGAGACAAAGAGAAACAGAGAGACAGACAGAGGGGATGGCCATGCCACAATCCCTTTCCCTCCATTCTCCTCTCAGGATCTTGGGCACACACGGACACGTGCCTGGCGTGAGTTTAAGCCACTGGGTCCAGGACTTGAACCACCTGGGAGTCCAGCGACATAGCCATTACGCCAACTGTTGGTCCTGAGATATAGGCATTGTAAAAAAAAAATTATTTATTTTTTTTACACTTAATCACTGTACATCTTTACAACATACAAAATGAACTTTGCCATCTTGAATACACTGTGTATTGGTCCAGTCAAAGATATTATCATATACATTATAATCAGCAACTTTCCATTATTGTGTCCATTAAATTTTTTTTTACCTTAATTTCCTCCCCACCTTTCCATTGCCCACCCTTCTCTTACACTGTCTTTAGTTTGCTATTATTATTATTTTATTTCAAGAAAAGCAGTATTACCTTTAATGAATCAAAATTTTAAAAATGCTAAGAAAAATTTGCTTAAGAATTAAATCCAGAAAAAAGATTAGGATTCTGTTCAAACAGTAGGTAGACACTAAAAATTCAAAAAACAAATATGGACAGAGCTAAAATCTATTAACAAGTGCACTATAGTTTTCTTCTGAAACATTGTGTTCCCTCTCTCCATTCCTCCTCTTACTAGAGAAAAGCATAACTAACATATTTGCAAAAAAATAGGTTTAGTCTCAGTTGGTCTGTTATTTGCACAAAGCTCAATAAGAATACTAATTGATTTAGTCTGCTTTACTGGAACCTTTTATAAGGAACTTCAGATTAGACACTTTAAAAAGACTCCCAAGGCTACTGAGCCAAGTCAGGAATTCACCATGTGACTGTGCCTTTAAATACCTATACTTGGAAGATTTGGGGCCTGTTAGAAAGTGACATTCTTTTTATTTTTTTGAAGAGTTTTTTTGCTATAGTGTGCTTGTGCTTGCCAGAAAGAGAGAGAGAGAGAGACAGAGAGAAATAAAGTGAGAAATGACCCCTCAGGGAGGATGGCCACACCACAATCCCTTCTCCATTCTTCTCTCAGGATTGTGGGCACACACGCACATGCACCTGGAGTGAGTTGAAGCCACCCAGTCTGGTACTCAAACCATGGACGACTACATGGGAGTCCAGCGACATAGCCATAACTCCAACTGCTGGTCCCAGGAAGTGACATTCTTTACTTACCTGTCAGGCAGAACTGTTTATGGTACCAGACAATCTTTCTAAGAACTTCTGTTGGCTTTCTCAAGATCAACCTTAGCTCTCTGGTTGTATCTTGAGATATTACATTCCAGTCAAATTCCTGGCAATAACCAGCATTTTCAATTTCCTTTTTTTTTTTTTTTAGAATTATTTATTTAACTTTATTTATTTTAATTTGACCATAGAGGGACTGAGTGAGTGAGAGAGAGAGAGAGAGAGAGAGAGAGAAAGTGAGAAAGCAAGCCACCAAGTCAGGGACTTGAACTATGGTTGGCCATGTGGGAGTCTAGTACCCTTAACCACCATGTCACCTACTGACCCAGTGCATTTCCAATTTCTGATGCAAGGCAATGAGTATTATTAAACTTATGCAAATAACCATACTGCCACAAAATAATAATACAAATACTTTCCAATTCCAAAGGGGTCAGGAAGAGAGAAAAGTGTGTTTCAATTCTGTTTACAAAAAAAGAAAAAAAAAATTAACAAGTTGCCGAAGCTATCTACAGCTGAAAAGAAAACAAAAAAATCCTTAAATCTGGAAAACAAAGCATAGAAAAAAATCAGTAATGTTTTAGTCAAAGTCATAAAATTCTATTTCGTTGGTTCAGTTTCATGTAATTTATTTCTCTTCTGTTGAGTTTGCAGTGTTACTGTGGTCTTATCTTCCATTTAAATCCTGGAAGTTCAGAAATATGATCTCAAAGTTATCAAAACCTATATTTAAGAGTACTTATCAGAGTCTTTTTCAGTAATGTCCTTAAAAGAGGCAATTTTTGGATTGTAGCCTATTACCAAATATTTTAGAAAGAGCATCAGAATAAAGCAATTAACTATAGAAAATGAAACTTAAAATGGCCATGGTTCAAGATCTGATTTTACCATAACCCAAGACTGACAAATTGATCATTTCTGTGACAAACTACATTAGAACTATTTAACATTCCAAGTATGACTAATAATGTACTCTTACATATCAGATATTTAAGAATCTCATACAATTTTAGAACACCTGTTGACACAAACTTCTATACACAGAGAACTAAACACCCATTTCATATTTGACAATGTTTCCCACATAATTTCCCAACAGTTAGTGTGTTGTGGTCTCTCTTTCCTTTTAGATCTAGCAGTATTGGGTACTCCTGTGTTGGAGGCATACATATTCATAAGTATTATATCTTCTTGATTAATTAGCCCTTTTACTACTACATAATGCCCTTCTTTATCTCTTCTTACATTTTTTTGTCTTAAAGCTTATTTTGTCTGAAATCAGTATTGTAACTCCAGCCCTTTTATGGTTTCCATTTGCATGGAATACCTGTTCCAGTCCTTCACTCTTAACCTATGTATGTCTTTATCCATGATGTGCATTTTCTGTAGGCAACAGAAGGCTTCTGTTTTTTAATCCATTCAGCCAGTTCATGTCTCTTGACTGGAGAATTTAATTCATTAACATTCAGCATTATTATTGATATTTCTGGACTTGTTCCTACCATTATGTTAGCCATTTTCTTGGTTGTTTTTTACTCCCTTGTTTCTATCTGTCTCTCTTTAGTTTTTTTGGTTTAGCACTCTCTTCAGAACTTCTTGAAGAGCTGGTCTGGTGTTGATAACTTCTTTCAGGTTTTGCTTTTCTAAGAATATTTTTTATCTTTTTTTTTTCTCATTTGAAGGTTAATATTGCCAAGTATAGAAATCTTGATTGAAATTGTTTTTCTTTCAGCACTTTGAATATATCTTCCCATTCTTTCCTTGTTTGCATGATTTACCTAGAGGTCCAATATTAGCCTGATGGGATAACCTTTGTAAGTAGCTTAATGTTTCTCTTTTGCAATTTTTAGTATCTTGTCTTTATCTGTGATTTGGGTCATTCTGGCTATGTTGTGCCGTGGAGAGGATCTTCTTGGATTGATTCTATTTGAGGTCCTTTGTATTTCTTGGGTTTGGATATTTGATTGCTTCTCTAGGTTTGGGAAATTCTCTGCAAGTATTTCATGGAATAGACCTTCTATACTCTTGTCTGATTCTTTAACTTATAGAATACCTGTTATTTGAATATTTGGGCATTTCATAGTACAGTATTTCTCTTATGTTGTTCTAATTTCTTTGAACTATTTTTTCATTATTGTTGGTGATTTTTATCTAAGTCAAAGGTTTTTTTTTTTTTTTTTTTTTTTTTGAGAGGTTTTTGCTATTGGGCGTGTTCGCTCGCCAGACAGACAGAGAGAGACAGAGAGATAGAAAGCGAGAAATCACCCCCCAGGGGGGATGGCCACGCCGCAATCCCTTCTCCTCCATTCTCCTCTCGGGATCTTGGGCACGCACGCACGCACACGTGTCCAGCGTGAGTTTTAAGCCACCGGGTCCGGGGTGCGAACCGCGGTCGACTATGTGGGAGTCCAGCAACATAGCCATTACACTAACTGCTGGTCCCGTCTAAGTCAAAGGTTTTGTCTTTCAGCTCAGAGATTCTGTTTTTCTTTTTGTGTGGTCCAGTCTACTATTAATACTTTTGAGGGAGGTCTTGATTTCCTGTATTACTGTCTTCATCTCTAGGAGTTCTGAATTTTTTAAAAAATGTCTCTCTCCTCCTTCAAGTTTTGGAAAGACTTCCTCTTCTCTGTCACCATGAATATTCTGAACTCTGTTTTTGACATTCCTTCAAATTCCTTCTTGCTGTCCATGGTTGAAGAAGAGTTGCTCTGTTCCATTGAGGAAGATATATTTCTTTGGTTTCCCATACTTCTTGTGCCTCTGCTCTGGTTTCTAGTCATCTGGTGGTTTGTACACTACTATCTGCTTTTCTGTTGTTGATTCTATAGTGTCGAGGGGAAGAATAGCTCTAATTCTCTGATATGTTCTTGGTAGAGGGCCTTGTCTTCCAGTCAGAGAGTATGTATATAGTAACTTTTAGGTGTTGCTTCCTTTTCCAGTCTCTCGAGACCAGGTGCACCTGGGCCTAACCTGGAGGTTTTCGGATGGAAGTGGGAAAAGGAGTCACACGGTTCAGAAAACTGGGAAGTCTCAGAATATTCCTTGGATAAGTTGGGAGTCAGGAAGAAGCCTGGACTGGTGTCCTGCTTGGCTTCTCTCACTAACTGCTGTTTCTCTCTGGTCAGCAGTAGCACAGGCTTTTGGGAAAATGGCAGCAGACAGATGTATCTGGGATGAGTTGGGAGGCAGAACGAAGCTTGGAATTGTCTCCTGCTCAGTTTTCCTCACCAATAGCTGCTTCTCTCTCAGCATTTTTTAATTATAATTTTTTTCATTTTTTTGGAGATATTTTTGCTATAGGGCATGTGCACTCACTCACCAGAGAGAAAGAGAGAGATAAAGAGAAAACGAGAAATCATCCCCAGGGGAGATGGCCATGCCACAATCCCTTCTCCTCCATCCTCCTCTTGGAATTTTGGGCGTGTATGCCATGCACCTGGTGTGTTTCAAACTGCCAAGTTTGAAACTTGAACCATGGTCAGCCATATGGGGGGCTAGTGCCTTAACTACCACACCACCTGCTGACCCCTTTAGTTATAATTTTTAATAGATATATCATGGAAATAATGTAATTAAAATTAAAAATTTTTAATTTCCACTCACAGGTGAAAAAACTAAGGCTCAGAGAAGTTAAGAAGCTAGCTGAGGGTCAGGCAGTTAATAAAGGCCAGAGCCAGAATTCAAACTCAGGCTACTCTGCCTCTTTTTTTTTTTTTTAAGAGGTTTTTGCTATAGGGCGCGTGCGCTTGCCAGACAGACAGAGAGAGACAGAAAGACAGAAAGTGAAAAATCACCCCCTGGGGGGATGGCCACACCGCAATCCCTTCTCCTCCATTCTCCTCTCGGGATCTTGGGCACGCATGCACACGCACCCAGTGTGAGTTTTAAGCCACTGGGTCCAGGACGTGAACCGCGGTAGACTATGTGGGAGTCCAGCGACATACCCTTGAAGTCAACACAAGTATGCTGGAAAGGGAAGAGATGTGAACAAATAGCTGCTTGGATAGGGAGGGGGAAAAATCCTTTGTCTTATGCATGGCTGTGTCTTTATACCTTCCAACTAGATGTGGTGAGAAACTGCCTTACCTCTTATTTCCATGCATTAGCAAGGTGAATGCATCCCACTCATCTCGGTTTACAGAGCAAATGCCATGGCATGGATTCAATGGAAATTTTTTCCCTTGTGTTCCAACCTATTGCTGATGTGACAAGGGCAGAATTGTCAGAGCGGCTCCTAATTAAATAGTTCAGAGCTTCATTAGGAAGATGTAGCTACATGCAGCATTCACCAGGCAAGTGTTGACATCACAGTTGACACTAATTGGTCCCTTGGCTGTCAGCTTTGGCACAACGTGGGAACTGGACACAAAGTGGGGGAGGGGGCAGGTTTGCTGAAACCATGGTTGAGGTCTCAGAGACCATCAGTATTGGTCAAGAGGGGAATTCCCATACTAGTGAAGTCCCAAACTAGGGACTAGTGTCAAACTTGTCACTTTGACTTTCTATTCTTCAGAGGAGTTGGTGGCCTTCAGAGCCAGGGCATTTATATTGTGGTTAACATGCTTTGGTGCATACACATACAAACACACACACACACACACACACACACACACACAGAGGAATGTCTGTGTGTGTGCATTCTGAGACTGGAGGAACAGAATATATCTCAGGGTCATGACATCTCTGTTATAGAAACAGGACTAACCTATTTAATTAATCTTCTTCCTTTTGGGATTCAGTACATATTTAGGAGACGAGGGACCCTAGAAGGTTTCCTATATGAAAATGAAGAAACCCTTGTCCCTATACCTTCACAGCTAGAGCACATGAGAATATGTGAGGACCTATTTATTTAGTCCCAGTTTGTAGAGCAGTTCTATGTCAGATTTTCACTGTACTATGGGACCTTCCTGACTCAGGGACTCAGGAATTGACTGTTTCATGCCCAGGACAACAAAGGCTACTTTGAGACTAGAAAATGTGAACACAAACAACAGATCTTATCATGGTTTAAGAAATCTGTCAGATATCAGCATTCTAGACCTATTATTGATTTTTTTTTTTTAATTTTGTTCCATGAGATCCTCGATGAAAAAAAAAAAACTCCAATATTTTGATTTCGGTAGAGGCAATTTTCTCTTCTCAATTTTATAGGTTATGAAGTTGAGGCTTAGAGAATGGGAAGGACTTATGTAAGGTTTTGCTATTGGTGAGAGGCAGAGCAATGACATATTTCTATTCTTTGGACCCTAAACTTAAATACTTTTTCTGCTGTGTGGCTTCCTCTGTAACATTTCCTTCTCTTCACTTGTTCTCCTGAAGACTTTGTCAGGGTATATAGCTCACACTTAGAGCATTCTCTGCCTTGTCACCAAATAATTTTTGTCAAGTTTTCATATATATCTGTTTGATATTGTACACATATCCAATAAAAGCACATGATAATTTAAACAAAACAAAAAAAACAAGTGACTAGTTATCTCTAGATGCCATGCTATTTGACTTCTGGTGGGAAGACTTCAAGAAACTTACATTTGTGCCATCTTTCCTATAGTCCTGAATTAATGAGGGAAGATATCATAGCTGCATTTCAACCAGAGACTCAGGTGGGAATGGATTAGACAGCAGGAGTGATTAGTGTCTTAAGACATGAGGGGTGTATGCTGAGCATATGTAAGATTGTTGAAATGTCATGAAAATGCCTCCATAGATTGGTCTTTTTTATGTTTGTTTCCTTTGAGAGAGAAAGAAAGCATGAGAGAGAGAGTGAGAGAGGCACTCCCAACAAGGTCTTCATGCTACAGTCTGCTCCCAGTCTCAGCCAGTCTGGATCATAGGCATATGCGTGTGCAACCTGCGTGCAAAGAAAGGCCTCAAACGTGAACCTGAGACCTTCCCGTGTGAGTTCAGTATCGCAGAGCACTGTGTTCTTGCTGTACTACTGCTGCCAAGGTTATAGATTGGTTTTGACCACTTCATCTATAACCTAATTATGGAGTTTGAAAGTGTTTATTTCTTTTTAAATCACTGTGTACATCTTTTACTCACATCTGCCTCTGGACCTCAGTGGAATTCCAACAACTAAGTATGTTGTATTTTTGTGTGTGTGTGTGTGAACCAATACTTTAAAAATCTGGCATCATAAAAGGCAGTAAAATTTTTTACTGTATGATGCCTTTTCTTCTGTAGAAGTAGCAGGTTGATATATTTCTGAGCAAGATTTGTCACTCTATCTAAATCTCGTCTGGGTCGTTTGAACTCTAGAATATCATGAATTCTGGTTTCCTAATCTGTTATGAGTAGTCTAACTCCATTGCCTAGAGTACTTTTTTTGTCTGGCAAGACCATCTTGTCCATTTGTCACTGAGACAGCTGGCCTTGTCATGGTTCCTGCTGAAACTCTCCAATTGGTTGAGCTGGGGCTTTTTACTTTCTCCAGGGCTGGTTGGTTAAGGGTGTGATCTCATCCCTGGAGGCCTGCCTCAACGCATGCTTCTCTGCTTGGGACTTGGCAGTCTGAGTAAATGAGCACCAACTGGGAGAGATTTCTCTATCTTCTGGCTCTGAGAGAAACATATCAAGTGGGTCTGCTTTGAGAAGGAGAACGATTCACTCAATGACATTTTGACACCTTATCAGCCAGGCACCAGGGGCCTCTGAACCTCAGCCTTCACCTCCTTTTATCCTCAAGGAATGCCATCTTCATGGTTCGGGTTAAGCAACTGTAGCTTTTTAAAATGGAACATTTGGTCTTCGTATTCAGGAGGTGCAGTGGCTTTGACTTTCAGAAGTGCTATCTTGTGTGCACAAGGACATCTCTCCTGAGCCTCCTTGGGACTCACTGCAGCCCTGAACTTCTGCTTTCAACACAGATACAGAAAGACAGTTATAAATGAGAATTTCTAGCTCAGGGGAAGGAAAGGAAAATAGTTTCTATTTTAAAGGAAAGATAACATGTTACCGATTACCTCAATCAATAGTTATTTTTTTAAAGTTTATTTCTTTCTTTATTCAGCTGATATCTAATGTATTCCTTCGGGACCAGCAGTTGGCGTAATGACTATATCGCTGGACTCACACGTAGTTGACCGCAGTTTGAATCCCAGAATCGGTGGCTTAAACTCATGCCAGGGGTCCAGCAGTTAGCGTAATGGCTATGTTGCTGAACTCCCATGTAGCCGACTGCAGTTGAGTCCTGGACCCGGTGGCTTAAACTCATGCTGGGTGCATGTACATGTGTGCCCAAGATTCCGAGAGGGGAATGGAGGAGAGGGGATTGCAGCGTGGCCATCCCCCTGAGGGGGTGATTTCTCGCTTTCTATCTCTCTTGTCTCTCTCTGTCTTTCTGGCGAGCACACGCACGCTATAGCAAAAAAAAAAAAACCTCTCCAAAAACAAAAAAGAACCTCAAAAAAACCCACAAAAAACAAAAACTCATGCCAGGCACATGTGCATGCGTGCCCAAGATCCTGAGAGGAGAATGTAGGAGAAGGGATTATGGCATGGCCATCCCCCCAGGGCTTGATTTATCACTTTCTGTCTCTCTGTCTCTCTCTGTCTTTCTGGCAAGCGCAAATGCCCTATAGCAAAAGCCTCACCAATATATTCCTTCTATTTCTTTAACAAGAGGAACAAAGATTTATTAAGCCCTACTTTGTGTCAGAACTGTGCTAAGTATCTCACGAGAAGTATTTTTCTTCTTTCTTTCTTTTTTTTCCTCTCTCTTGATCAAAAATTCTATGAAGGGGACCAGCAGTTAGTGTAATGGCTGTGTTGCTGGATTCCCATGTAGTCAACTGCAGTTCAAGCCCTGGATCCAGCGGCTTAAACTCACACCGGGCACATGTGCGTCTGTGTCCAAGATCCCAAGAGGAGAATGGAGGAGAAGGAATTGTGGTGTGGCTATCTCCCCCTGGGGGGTGATTTCTCACTTTCTGTATCTCTGTCTCTCTGTGTCTTTCTGGCGAGTGCACATGCCCTATAGCAAAAACCTCTCAAAAAAAAAAAAAATTCTATGAGGAAGGTATTATCAGTCCTATATAACAAACAAAGGAAGAGAGCCCTAAAGGATGAAGAAAGGTAGGGGTGGGTGGCTGGCCGGTGGCATAGTGATGAAGGCTGCTGTGCCAGCTGTGCAGTTGCAGTCCCAGACCCTGTGACTTGAAAAATACACTGGACTCATGTGCCTATGTGTTCAAAATCCTGACAGGAGAAAGGATTTCAGCATGGCCATCTGCCCTGGGGGATGGTTCCTCACTCTGTCTCTCTCTTTTCCTCTCTGGTGAGCTCACAAGCCCTATAGCAAACTAAAGGAAAGAAAAAGTAAGGGAGAATTGCTAAGAGTTTTGGGGGGTATTAAAAGGACACGATCCTTGCCTTAGAAGTCTCGAGTGTTAGGATGGGAAGGAACCTTAGCGATTTCCCATAGGATCATCTTGTTTTATAGGATAAAGCCCTGCAAAGTTCAATCACTTGCCCAAGGTCCTTCAGTACTTAGAGGAAGAACTTTGACAGGAACCATGAGATCTTATCCCAATGTATTTTCCACTGTATGCTGACTTCCTCCAGAAGTTTAGAATATTGCTAGGGGTACTAACCCTCACCCTCAAACCCCAGCATTATAGCTGTGAAAGTGAGCATGTGTTCAGTGAAGAATGAGAGTTGCAGATGAGAAATTTCATAGGTGCCAAGAGGAGATCTTTGGAGGCTGCTTGTGTTCCAAGAAGGCCTTGTAAAGAAGCAGACACTTTAGCTCATCCCAAAGGGGATGGAAGGCCTGAACATACAGAGGCAGGAGAGAATAGTCATTCTAAGGAACAGCCTGAACAAAAGTCCCTGAGTTTCAGGGAGGGATAATGAGGAAACCTGTCTGATTGACAAAGGTCACATAGGAGTAATAGAAGATGAGGAGGCAGTTTTTCTGAGCACTATATTCCAGGTATACAAGAGACAGATGGAGGCTTTGAAGATATGGGAAAAAACAAACTGAATTTTCTCTATACTGTCAGTCAGCAATCAACACGGAAAACATCTGTGGACAAGTGTGTGAGAGTATTTTCCTACATACCAAGCAAGCAATCAGTTTTACAGCTGAGGGTCCTCTAATGCAATTCAGTTTTGACAGTATCTGCCTAGATATAGTGTCAGATCCCCCAGGTTGCGGGCTTAGTACTTAAAACTGCCCCCTCTTCAGACACCAGTTATAAGTTTTGGCCTCTGGAACCTTTGACCAACCAGCTACCAGTTGGTGGTCCCATGATCTCTTCTTTAGGCTCAATTAATTTGGTAGAGGGGTTCACAGAGCCAGGGAAATGCATAGACTAGCTTATTATTAAAGGATATGTATTTCTCTTTTTTAACATTTTGCTATATAGCATGTGTGCTTGCTGAGGGAGAGGGGAAAAAGACAGTGAAGGGGAAAGAGAGAACGATAGAAAGGAAAAGGTACCCCACAGGGGGATGGCCATGCTATAATCCCTTCTCTTCCATTCTCCTTTTGGGATTTTGGGCATGCATGCACAGGTGCCTACTGTGTTTTTCAAGCCTCCAGGTCGGGACTCAAGTCACGCAGTTGGCCATTTGGGATCCATTCACCTTAACCACCATGCCATTGGCCGACCCTGTAAAGGATATTTTATAGGATACAAATAAATAACCAAGTAAAGAGATACATAGAATGAGATCTGGATGTGTCCTGAGTGTAGGAACTTTTGTGGTCATATCGTTGAGGTACAATGCCCTTCCAACATGTTGATGAGTTCTTGTTCACTTTCCTGCACCCGTCTACATGTTCAACTGTCTAGAGCACACTGAACCTTGTCATTTTACTGTTTTTTTTTTAATATCTGGAGACTTCATTGCATAGTAATAATTGAAGTATGAACAAACATGAAGAAATGTGATTGTACAGAAAGAATCTAATCTAATGCTAACTGACTGAGCAGGGAAAGGCAGAAAGGCCTGCTTGTTCAGTTTCTTTTGGTCCTCTTGGGTAGCATTCTCAACTCCTGAGTATGAGGCAGGACCTCTTTGGGTTTTAATTTATTTGTAACAAAGTCTATTGCCTGATTAGGGAGTTTTAGAACAAAAGGCCAAGTAGTTATGAGCCAGAAACTATGGAGAGAGAAAAAAAGCAAAGTAAACAGTTTCTGGAAATAATCTAGATGTGGAATGATGAGGTTCTGGGCAAAAGTGATAACCATGGAGGAAGAACATTTTCATGTGGTGAGATACAGAGTCTCCCAGGGTCTGAATATGCATTTAAGTAAATGAGCAGATACTGGGAGGAAGATGTTGAAGTTAGAGTGAGGAGCTGTCTTTGGGACTGATGTCTTTGGGACTGGCTTCAGGAATAATGTGGCTCAGCTTTGGGGGTGGAGCAAGATGCAGGGCTATAGGGTTTGAATGCTGCTGATTTGCACTCCATTGATTTTCCTGAACAGACCATTTTCACTGCATGATTTTCTCAGTTGATTGGGGTGTGTTTTCTTGTTGGAGAATGGTCACTTTGTTCCTTTCAGATTAATTTTTGGCTCTTTACTACTTCCTCTTGTTATTGTATGCCACTTCAATCATGACTGCCAGCTATTGACCAAATGTGACATTGCCACCTCTTACAGTTTTACTGTTTGCAGAAACGTTGAGGGTGTAATCAGGAAGTTGAACTTATGAGGGAGTTTGGACTTAGCTTAGCCATCCAAAAAGAGGTGTCACCACTGGTAGCATAGAAAGACTGGGTAGCATAGAAAGACTGAGTTCATGGAAAACTACAGTCCTCATATGTTAAATGCTTGGGGGGAATCATGCAGGGGAGGAAAGAAGGTGACTAGAGTTGCCTGCTTGCACTCCTATGATCACGGCTAAGCTGAGCTTGTTGAAGACAGTGTGAAATGGCTGGAGGGTAAAGTTCTTTCATTAACTTGGGCTCAGTTTCCGCCTCTGTAAAGTTAATAGTTGGTATTGATACATGATTATTACATCTAGCTCTTCTCACTTGTTAAAATTCTATCATCTTACCCCAACTGGTTCAGGGGGAAGCCTAAGAGTCCATAATTTTATTTATTTATTTTTAGCTATTTTGATCCTCAGCTTCCCCAAGTTGCTGGGATTGCATGTCACCATATCCAGTCTTTAGGTTGGACTCAGATTTCCCATGTGGTTCCATCCTGCAGATCCCAATATCATAGCATTAGTGCACTACCACAGCTGACCTAAGAATCTGATTTTAGCAAACTCTTTAGATAATTCTAATGAACTGGTCCGAGGCCTGATGTTAGGAGGTCTTTGGTTTGCATATCCTCTAGGCATCTTTGAGTTCTACTCATCTGCTGTTTTTTTTTGGGTTCAGGGAGCATATAGAAAGCACTGCCCCCTCTTCTGGTGAGGATCTCCTACTTCATTCCTTGTGTAACCAGGCTTTTATTTCCCTGCTTTTCTGCTTGATGGAAATGTAATACATTATATCACCCATCCTAGCACTACATGTATTTTAAGCCATATTTCAATTGCGGAATGACTGTGTTTGGATCTAGTTAAAAGAATGGCAAGCACTAAAGATTAAGCAGGAAAAACAACTTAGGAGGTTTGGGATAGGACAGGGTCTCTCCTGTGAGAAAGTCTATATAAAGGAAACCCTATACTTTGGCTCCATATTATTCTTACAAGCTTCTCAGAGAGGACATAGGAAATCACAGCAGATTTAATTTCTTCCTACCTATAGATTTTATGCCTCTTGCCATACTCTAAATTTAAATAAATAGTCTTTAAACAGCATAAGTGTTTTAGCCTTATGGAGAGCTTCCCTGGAGAATTTCTTTCCTAGGGATAATAATAATGGATGGTAATAGTGATACTATATTGAGCATTTACTATGGTCTACACACTCTGTGCTAAGTACTTTCATACATCATCTCCATTAATTCTCTCAAAGCCATTTGAGAGAGATACCATTGCTGTTCTTATTAGACAGATGAGCAAATGCAGTTTAGAGAGGTTAAATATACATCCATAACCATGTAGCATGTGAGCAACGTAGCAAGGGTTGAGCCCAGTCTTCAAGGTCTGTATTGCTTCCACTCATCACCATGTTGCTTGCTCTGTGTGATCTGACAGAGGAAAGGCAAGAGCAGGACCTGTTGAGCCAGAGGCCCTGGATTTATATCCACAGACATCAATCCATCTTTACGTTTTGTTTTCGTTTTTGTTGTTAAGTTTTTTTTGAGAGAGATTTTTTGCTAAATGGTGCATGTGCTTGCTAGAGAGATAGACAGAAAGCAAGAAATTACCCCGCAGGGGGCTTGGCCACACTGCAATCCCTTCTCCTCCATTCTCCCCTCGGGACTTTGGGCACACATACACCTACTCTGGGTGTGAGTTTTAACCCGCTGGGTCCAGGACTCAAACTGCAGTTGGCCATGTGGGATTCCAGTGATGTAACCATTGTGCCATCTGCTGATTCTGTAATTTTTTTCCTCCTATTTTTAATTTGTTTTTCTTTTTCACTCTATCTTTCACTGCCTTTCTCTGTGTATGCATCTAAAGTCAAGATGAAGTATAGGGACTTCCTGCTAGATGAGATGGGATATGACAACTGCATATGTTTCTCCTACTATGCATGTTAACTTGAGAGTGAGTTGTATGCATGTAAACTTGAGAAACAGTGGTAAAGCTATTCCCTGTCTTTATCTGCATGTGCATACCTAATTTAAGACAAGCATGTCATATAACTCTATCGTTCTGTCTTTCCAGCCTACTGTCCTAAGGTTTCTAGTGAAACTCCATCTGGTATCCCTCTTAAATGTCACTATAGTTAGAGACTTAAGACTTCTATTAGGTCATCTGAAAAGTCATGACATATTTTTCCATGCAAAAAATGACCCAATATTTTTTCAAATTTATCAAGATTTTTTCTGTGGTACAGAACATGGTCTGTCTTAGTGATGTACACTATTCATATGAAAAAAAATGTTGGGACCAGCAGTTAGCGTAATGGCTATGTCACTGGACTCCCACGTAGTCGACCGCGGTTCAAGTCCCGGACCCGGTGGCTTAAACTCACACCAGGCACGTGTGCGTGCGTGCCCAAGATCCCAAGAGGAGAATAGAGGAGAAGGAATTGAGGTGTGGCCATCCCCCCGGGGGGTGATTTCTCGCTTTCTGTCTCTGTCTCTTTCTGTCTGGTGAGCACACATGCCCTATAGCAAAAACCTCTCCAAAAAAAAAAAGTTCTCTCTGCTTTCATTGAGTGGAATATCCTGTTAGTGTCAATGCGCCTAAGAGGCTGATAGTGTTATTCCTTACTGTTTTTCTGGATTCTTTCTCTATTAGTTGTTGATACAAGAGTGTTGATGCCTGTGGGTTTTTTGGGTTTTGTTTTTTGATTTTTTTTTTTTTTTTTGGTTTGTTTTAATGGTAGTGTGAAGAGAGCAAAGGAGAGAGACAGAGAAATCATCCCTGACAGGATTTTTGTCATGCCACAACCTTTCCCCAGCCTCAGCAATCCAGTTCCTCAGGATCTTGGGTGCCTGCCCAAATACCCAGTGGGCTTTTAGGCTGACTCAGGAATCTGAACCTGTGGTTGGCCACATGGCTTCCAGCACTTAAGTCTAGCACACTATGCACTGTGCCACCTTGGAGAGGTTAACATCTTCCATTTTAATTGTGGATTTATCTGTTTCTACTTTCAGTTTGACTAGTTCTTACTTATACAGTCATGTGCCATATAGCAATGTTTCTGTCAATAATAGACTGCATATGTGATGGTGGTTCCATAAAATGATAATGGAATTAAAAAAGCCTGTCACCAGGTGATAACTATAATGGTGCAGTGGGGCTGTACGACTGGTGTGTAGGTGGTAAAGTAATTTACCAGACAGAAATGTGAGCATGAGCAGAAGTTAAGTTTATTAGACTTCAGAACACAGGTGAGAGTGTCCAGGAGAGACAAGGGGGGGAATCCTTAGGGGTGAGACCTGAGCGAGTTCACAGGTTTGTGCCTTTCAGTGAGGAGGGCCTTCTTTCTATGGTCTCAGTTGTAGGGAGAGGGTAAGGGTAAATTCTGCAAGCTCTGTCCAGTGGGAATTTTGGTCACTTCTCAGAAATGTAGAGTCTTTGTAGCCACTGGTCATTACTTGCCAGGTGGTACAGAAGGGGATTTGGAACGTCCCTTTTCCTCATTGTAAAAGCTTGTCTGTGTGGTTATGGGTAACAATGCAGTCTTACTCCATTAGCAAGTGATTGAAAGCACCGAAAGCCATTTATTTATTTATTTATTTATTTATTTATTTATTTATTTATTTATTTATTTTTGAGAGATTTTTCCTATTGGGTGCACGCACTTGCTGGAGAGACAGAGAGGCAGAAGCAGGAAATCACTCCCCAGGGGGGATGGCTACCCCACAATCCCTTCTCCTCCATTCTCCTCTCAGGATTTTGGGCACACAAGCACACATGCCCAACATTAGTTTTAAACTGTGATCAGCCACATGGGAGGCCAGCGACATAACCATTATACTGTCTATTGGTTCCAGCCTTTCTTTTAGAAGCCAGATGTTGACCACGAATATTGAGAAAAAACTTCATTAGAATAGTAGGTCAGAAGTTCTTAACTGGGCAACTCAAAATGTTGGCTTCTACTGAAGAACCATAAAGAACTAATGATAAAGCAAAAAGAAATGAGATAATAAAACCATTATGTAAATGGTGACATACATTTATATAGACACAATATATTAAGTATGAATTTTGGAAAATTTGAACAAAATTGGATATGATTCATTAAAAAAAAAGCTTATCTGGGGCCAACACTTAGCAGTGTTTGCGGTGATGCTGTTGTAAGCAAGCTTACTGTATTGCTGGTTGTATAAAAATAATGTACAGGGAACAGCAGATGGCATAATGGCTACATTGCTGGACTCCCATGTAGTCAACTGCAGTTCGAGTCCTGGACCCAGTGGCTTAAACTCAAGCTGGGTACACGTATGTGTGTATGCCCAAGATCCCAAAAGGAGAATGGAGGAGAAGGGATTGTGGTGTGGCCATCTCCTCTGGAGGGTGATTTCTCACTTTCTGTCTCTCTGTCTCGCTCTGTCTTTCTGGTGAGTGCATGTGCCCTATAGCAAAAACCTCTCCAATAAGTAAATAAATAAATTAATTAAATAAAAATAATGTATAGTACATTATGCTTGATAATGATCATAAATGACTATGTTACTGGCTTATGTATTTACTATGCTGTACTTTTTATTGTTATTTTAGAGTATACTTCTACTTATAAGAAAAATAACCATAAGACAGTTTGTAGTGTTACACTGGCAGAAACCTCATATGTTTTGTGTTCATTGCATCTCTTGATGGCACCATTTTCTCTTGTGCTTAATTTAATTTCATGTTGTCTTTTTCATCATAGCCCTTCCAATGGGAAAAAATGTGGGAATGGAAGACTGTGATATTGATTATCCTGGCCTTGTGTAGGTCTAATCTAATGTGTATATTTATACTTTAGTCTTTAACAGCAAAATATAGAAAGTAAAAATAAATAAATACTTTTTTTTAAATAAAAATGCTTATAGTATAGGATATAAAGAAAGAAAATGTCTTTGTGCAGTTGTACAATGTGCTTTAAGTGTTACTACAAAAGAGTGAAAAAGTTTAAAAATTAAGTTTATTAAATATAAAAATTAAGTTTATGAAATACACTAAGGTTAATTTGTTATTGAAGAAAATAAGAATATTTAAAAATAAATTTAGTGTTGCCTAAGTGTATAGTGTTTTTTTTTTTTTTTTTTTTTTTTTGGAGAGGTTTTTTGGCTATAGGGTGCGTGCGCTCGCCAGACAGAGACAGACAGAGAGACAGAAAGCGAGAAATCACTCCCCAGGGGGGATGGCCATGCCACAATCCCTTCTCCTCCATTCTTCTCTCAGGATCTTGGGCACACATGCACACACGCCCGGCATGAGTTTAAGCCACCGGGTCCGGGACTCGAACCGCGGTCGACTACGTGGGAGTCCAGCAACATAGCCATTATGCTAACTGCTGGTGCCAGGTGTATAGTGTTTATAAAGTCCACAGGAGTGGACTTAGTCCTTCACATTCACTGACCTCTCACTCACTGACTCGCCCAGAACAACTTCTACTCCCCAAAACTCTATTCATGGTCAGTTTCCTATAAGGTATACCATTTTTACACATCTGCTTTTCCTGAGGATTCTGTATACCTTTACTAGTCCACACTCAGATTTTACCCATCTGTTAGCATTTTGGCTGGATTCTTTTTATGTCCAATAGCATCTAACCCAGAATAACAAGTGCTCAGGACTCATCTCTCCTTATACCTGCCTTTTTTTTTTTTTTTTTTTTTTTTTTTAAGAAACTTTTTCCTTTATCTCAGCCCTCCAGTGGTTTCAAGAAAAGTTTTGTGTGTTCTGTCTGGCTATTTTTTTTTTCAAGTGTAAAATGACGCTCTTTCCCAGCTTTCTTCATCTCAAGTGGAAACCAGAAGTCTTACCATGCACTTCAAATTCTCCCTACTTTTGAAGATGTTGTTCCTTCTGCCTGAGATTTCCCTCCTCTTTCTTCCTCTACCTGCTACTTGTCTTAATTCCAGGCACTCTCCCTCACCCCATTTTTGTCATCTTAGAAGACAAGACAGCTTGACAGAGATGTTAAATCATTAGGTTACTTCATGATTTTATAGACAAACATCAGGACTTATGGTTAGAAGACCTAGAGTTTGAGTCCCAGCTCTATCCTCAGCAAATCTCTTGGATTATATCTGAGCACCAGTTTCCTTATGTGTAGAACAGGTATGCTGATCTGCCCAATCTACTTTGCTGGGGGTTTATGTCAATTTCTGGCAATTTTAAAACTTATTTTTATTCCTTTAATCCTGACACTGGACTGCCTTGAAGAAAACCCCACGTTTCCCAGCAATTAGAGAGAGTTAGTGGTCCTAGGGGAGCCAACTTGGGCTTGTGTGAGAGTGAGATTTCTAGTGGAGCAAACCCTGCCCTTGGCCAACAGCCATGAAGTAGAAAAGGTTGAAGCAAAAGACTGGCCTGGCCCTGGAAAACCTGTATTTCCTTGTTTTATTTACAAAGCTTATTGCCAAATGGTAAGGAAAATAAATTGATTTCCATCTTTACTGATGTGTTAAAATTGCTGCAACATCTCATATTACCAGATAGATTTACTGTATAAATTGGAACATAATTGGTACTTCAGGCAGGTCACAAATCTACTTGGGCAAGAGCATATCACTCACAGTACATTGATTATAAAAATTAGTTAATTCAAAACAAACATTGCATTCTCTGATTCCTGACACAAATCTCTCCAAATCCTCCATGCATTACTGCTATTGAGCTGAAAGATAGATATCCATCAGGTCACCTGATTCTCTACAGGCCTGATTTAGACGGTACTTATGCTAGTGCAGTCACCAAGAAGAGATAGATCTCATTTATTAAATCTGCCAGGCAGGAACCCAAATGATGGAATTTAGTAATATTGCACTAATCTGTTGCTTTTATTTATTGCTTCCTGTCTTACTGATGTAAATCTTTTCATGGAAAATGTCTCCTAATTCATTCAATTTGACTTTTCTCATGAGGAACAGAGGCAAGTTATATCCTCATGAGAACTAGCAATTTTTTGAGAGCCTCTGGATAGTAAATGGTATTGTTGCTCCACCCAGCTCACCTTGAGTAACTTTTTTTTTTTTTTTTAAGAGGTTTTCACTATAGGGCGCGTGCGCTCGCCAGACAGACAGAGAGAGACATAGAGACAGAAAGCGAGAAATCACCCCCCAGGGGGGATGGTCACGCCGCAATCCCTTCTCCTCCATTCTCTTCTCGGGATCTTGGGCACACACGCACACGCGCCCGGCGTGAGTTTTAAGCCACCGGGTCCAGGACGCGAACCGTGGTCGACTACATGGGAGTCCAGCGACATAGCCATTACGCTAACTGCTGGTTCCCACCTTGAGTAACTTTGTGATGGTTGTGTGTATGCACACAGTACGTAGGGGGGCTAGGGTGTGCAGCAACCAAAAGCTGTTGCTTTCACTTCCAACAGCACCTGCAGCTGTTGTTCAGGGATCTCGGGCTCCTTTCTTCAGGTTTTTGAGGCTTGCTTTGCCACACAGAAGCAGAGGTGCCTGGACATTTATGTTCTCCATGGGTGGCTCTTGACCAATGCCTGACACATTCGGGAATAGGAAAGCCTGTACTACAACACGGATGTAACTTACACTCCAGAATTCTCCTGCAGGATCCAAGTTCAGCCAGTGTCTATAAACTTTCCCCCAAACTGCACCTTTTCTTGGCTTCTTCCCTTTTCTTGCCTGTTTCCTTTATTACCTTAGAGGGTCCTTTTGTGTCTGACTTATATCACTTAGCATAATGTTCTCCAGGTTCATCCATATTGTCAACATCTGACAGGATTCCCTTTTTTTTTTTTTTAAGGCTAAATAGTGTTCTGCTCTATGTATAAATCACATATTCTTTATCCATTCATTTGTCAATGGACATTCAGGTTGTTTCCATATCTAAGATTTGTAAATAATGCTGCAATGAACAAGGGAGTACAGATATGACTTCAAGATTCTGATTTTAATTCTTCTGGGTATATACCCAGAATTCAGGGGAGAGTGTATATTTTAAATTGCCATACCAGTGGGCTAGAAGGAGACAAGGACAGAATTAAAAACCAGGCCTGCTTACATTCATAGACTAACTTTTTATTAATGTCATTAATATTGATCATTTCTTCCTTCTGATCATTGGCTTAGGGCTTCTCTCATGTGATGCTTTGTCCTTCACAGAACATATATCTTGAGTAATCACCTAGCACTCTGTAAGATGGATAGTCTGTTCTGCTGTTAGGATCCAATAAGCCAAATCTCTTCTGTGACTAGAAGAATGGATAAATAAATTTTTAATTGGAAATTGTAACCCACTTTAGGATGTTAAAAACGTTCTAATGGTAAAGATTCACCTTGTTAATTTGTCTTAAGTAATCAATAATCAGAGATGGATTAGCTGTGGTTAGTTGGCAGACAGGGATGTGTGAACAGAATATGTTTGGGTTCTGGAGAAGCACAAAGAAAACATGGGCTGGTTTGTACCAGGGGTTGATAAGTAAATACAGAGAGAAAGAAGCAGAAAAGTTAGTCAAGGGCAGACAGCTGGAAACTGGCAGCTATTTGTAGAAGAAGAAACAAATGGGATTTTTGAATAGTATTTTACTTGGGCTCCTGAATAGTAGACACAGAAGATGGGGTACCAGAAGGTGCTGGTAGCAAGGTAAGATACAGGTAGTTAAAATTAGGCTATATCATCAAAAAGAGACAAGAGGGCTGGCTCCTTAGCCTACTGGTTAAGGGAGTCGGATCCCACATGGTTGACTGTGGTTTGAATCCTGGCCCTGGTGGCTTGAAAAACATGTTGGCACATGCATGCCCCAAATTCCAACAGGATGGAGAAATGGAGAAGGGATTGTGGTGTGACCATGCTAATTAGGGGTGTTTTCTCTCTCCCTTTCTCTCTGGGAGCACATGTGCCCTCTGGCAATTGAAAAGAGAGAGAGAGAGAGAGACAGAGACAGAGAAAGAGAGAAGAGGTGGAATTGGTTTGATGCTGGGCCATTAAGCACTTGTTTTTTGAATTCAACAAATTTAGGATCATTAGTTTTAGAGCATTGAATAGGGCTGAATTTTATAGGTAAGAGCTCACTTAAGGCAGCTAATAGGAGAGGGATGACTGGAGACATGTGTAGATCATTATTTCAGGGGCTCTGAAGTTCTGGATGACACCTTGAGACTGTGATACAGAACTTGTGTTTTAGACTAAAAACAGACCTTATTTAAAAAATTAATCTCATGATTTTTCCTGTACAATCTTCAAAATATTTTAAATTTTCTATCTATACTTTAGCAATCAGTAAAATAACAACAATAATAATTATTTCGAAATATTTTATTGAAACTATTATCAATAATGCATATAAAATTCTTGGTACATCATAGGTGCTCATACACAGTAGCTACTATGTATAGTCAGGAACTGAAAGAGGGTAATTTTTCTCGAAGTGTAATAGATGGGATAAAAATTGAAGTTGGATGTTTATGTTAAAAGGAACCGGGAGACAGATAGTAGCGCAACAGTAAAACATGACCCTCTGCAAGATGATCTCACATGGGAAAGTTACTTGTTCAAGTCTGGAGACCACCCTGGGCATGCCAGGCACACACGTGCCCATGGTCTGGCTGAAGGCTGGGAGGTTCACCAGGCATCAGAATCCCATTAGAGGTGCCTTCTCTTTCTCTCTCTCTCTCAGTTATTGCAGAAATAAATAAAATAATAAATAAAAGGAACCAAGATGAGCCCTGCAACTAAGGTGAGTATCTACCTCTTGAAGTAGATTCTATGCTCTGAGATTCTTCATTTACAGTGCAATTATCCTTATTCAGCAAGGACACACTACTCAACTCTGGGTAGTATGAGTTAAATATGTTACTGTGGGTGAATAGTTGGAAAAAACATCAGCAGCTGAATATGAGAAAAGGATTAGAATTATTAAGCTACAAGTAACCCCTTACTGTCATGCATAGCTAAGGCCTGAGAAGGAAAAGTGACATATTCAAATTTACTGAGCGAGGCAGTGGGAGAAGAGGAATTGCAACTTGATCATTAACTCACAATCTTCTCTAGTGGCCTTTTAGGCCACTGATGTCAAAACTATTCCATATTCCAATAATAATAATGAAAATGAGAAATCCACTACAATAATAACAACTGTGTTATTATTCACAGTATTTATGGAATGCTTATTGTGAATGAGATGCTGTTTAAACTGTTTTATATGTATAATCTATAAAATATTCACAAGTCTATGAGGTAAGTACTATTATTTTCTCCATTTATAGATGAGGAAGTCAAGGAACCTTGGCCAAGAGCAGGGAACTAGGAAGTGGAAGCACCAGGGTATGGTTCCAGAACCCTTGCTCTTGACCTGGTGACACTCTGTGTCCTATGCACCTCAGTGGCTGTGAAGATAATGCCCATGGCAAATGGCAGATAACAGGTGGCCAGTCATGATCTACATGGTCTTCCCTCTCTCTTCTTTGCCATTGTTTCTGAGTCCTGTCTGACCAGCAGTTACTCTCTATGGCACTTAAAAAAATTTGACAATCTTTTGTTGCTACTTATCTGAGGATCCTATTCCAGTTACAGTTTAGATCATCCAGGTTGGGTATTGCTACTATTTTTTTTTCTTTTTTTCTTTTTTTGGAGAGGTTTTTGCTATAGGGCGTGT
The DNA here is from genome assembly GCA_026018925.1 of Tupaia tana. Lineage (NCBI taxonomy): Eukaryota > Metazoa > Chordata > Mammalia > Scandentia > Tupaiidae > Tupaia > Tupaia tana. Next base: position 231,470,362 of record JAKSZU010000001.1, on the reverse strand, counting down.
GTGCTCACCAGAGAGACAGAGGGAGACAGAGAGACAGAAAGCGAGAAATCACCCCCCGGGGGGATGGCCATGTCGCAATCCCTTCTCCTCTGTTCTCCTCTCGGGATTTTGGGCACGCATGCACAAGCACCTGGCGTGAGTTTTAAGCCATGGGGTCCAGGACTCAAACTGCGGTCGGCTATGTGGGAGTCCAGCAACATAGCCATTATGCTAACTGCTGGTCCCAATTTTCTTTTTCTTTTTTAACAGAGAATTTTGCTATAAGCCATGTGTGCTTGCCAGAGAGACAGAAAGATCAAAATCAAGAAATCACTCCCCAGGGGCAATGGCCACACTGCAATCCCTTCCTCTCCATTCTCCTCTCAGGATTTTGGGCATGCACATACTTACACCCAGTGTGAGTTTCAAGTCACTGGGTCTAGGACTTGAACTGTGATTGACTGAATACCTGGGTGTTTAGTGATGTAACCACTATACCATCTGTTGATCTCTTGCTACTATTTTCTATACTAAAATATATTTCCTTTTATTTCACATAAGTTTATTATAGCTAAAACTGTTGCTGTTAGTCAGGATGTACAAATACTTTGCAATAAAAGGGGAAACTGAGTAACAACTGAGAGGCACCAGTCCTAATTTTTCCTCTGGGTCTCATATTTAGGGAAAATATGAAATATCCTTTTAGTGAGATGAAAGAGTGACTTCCAGAACAGGTAATTATTCTAGATGAAAGAGAGAAAGCAATAAGAAAAAGAAAAGGAAAAAGTTAACTTGATAATAGCATGAAAAGAGGGCAACCAGACACAGAAATGAAAATCAGATGCCTGTTTCCCCAGCTTTGCTTGCAGCTAGAGGTGAACATGTGAACTATTTCTGGCCAATCACATGTGAGAGGATGTCTGCTTGGGATATTCGAAAGCATTTTTGCTTTCCTGAGAGAAGATCTGGGCAGGAGAGGAGACATTCTCCTTTCTCCTCCTTCTCTCCTTGGACTTTCTCATCATGCCTGGAATGTGGTTTTCAACTTATAATTAGGGAGGAGCCAGCATGAGGATGAAAAACTAACATGCTCAGGTCAGTGGAGCAGAAGTATACAAGGAAAATGAGTCCTTGATAACATTTTTTTAAAGTTTATTTTATTGATGACAGAGTGTGCATGCACATGTGTAAGGGAGGGAGAGAATGAGAAAGATAAAGTCATCTTTGACGGGGTCTCGTCGCACCGTGATCCCTTCCCCTTGCCTTCCAGCTCATCAGGATCTTGAATGTGCACACACCCAGTGTGTTTTGGGTGGATTCAGAATCCAAATTTGTGACTTCCAGTACTATAGTTCAGTACACTACAGCCTGCCTTATGAGGTTGGACCCTTGATAATGCATGTGAGCAGCTAAAACACCACCAGTAATAGCCTATCTCTAACCTAATCATGTGAGGAAAAAAATAAATAAAAAACCTTACTTTTTTTTAAACCTCTGCAATTATTAGTTTATTAGTATCATCCAGGGTTCAGATGTTCAGTATTCCTCCTGAAATTATGTTAAAAAATGCAAATGGAAAGAATCCAAGTCAAAATTATAAAACAAAACAGCACTCCATCACAAAAGTGTGTAAAATTACAAGAATGCTATTTTAAAACACTGGCACTTTAAGAGAATGATAATCTCAAACTATGAAATTGCCAAATCGTCTCCTAAACTGTTAAGCAGATAAACATGACTTTGTTAAGCAGATAAAAATGAGTTTGGGTTTTGTAAAGAAAAATAAAATTAGAATAAATTAGCTAATTCATACTGAGATGCAAAGTTTGTATCTTCTTTCTTTATGTCTATCTGATTTATATAGGGACAAACCACAATAGAGAAATGTTTCCCTTATTTTAAATGTAGCATCATTTTAAAAGCTGCTCCAATTAATTAAAAATACTTTTTAATGGAAAGTCAAGTTTTCTGAGCAGTCCATATTTAGATAAATGGAAAAAGACATTCACAGCCAGCACTTTCATAGCCTTTGCTGGAACCAAGGTCAACAAAAAACTTGAATACGGCAGTCTTTTATTTTAAGCTCACACTTTTGGGGATACCGTCTAAAGTCTTCTTTAATGTGGGAACCGCAAAAATATAACTGCCATTACATGGTAATGGAAGTTAAAGAATATAGAGTCCTCATGTAAAGATTAGAACACACTTTTCTATTAGTCCTTCAAGGACAGCTTTCAAAATGTTTGATTCTAATAATCCCATGCTGTGAGTAGACTGGTTATTCTTCACTTTATAAATGTTAAGTGGGCTATGAGAAATTTGCTATCAGCTGATTAAAATTTCAGAATTTCAGTTATGTATGAAAACTGTCTCAATTTGGGGGGCCAGCAGTTAGCGTAATGGCTCTGTCGCTGGGCTCCCACGTAGTCGACAGCGGTTCGCGTCCCGGACCCAGTGGCTTAAACTCACACTGGGCGCGTGTGCGTGTGTGCCCAAGATCCCGAGAGGAGAATGGAGGAGAAGGGATTGTGGCGTGGCCATCCCCCCTGGGGGGTGGGTTATTTCTCGCTTTCTGTCTGTCTTTCTGGCGAGCGCACGCGCCCTATAGCAAAAACCTCTCAAAAAAAAAAAAAAAAAAAAAAACAAAAACTGTTTCAATTTTTTATTACCCCTATTATGATATGATGGGTGTATAGACAAAAGCTTTTTATCAGCTAACTATAATGAAAAGATAAACACTGTAGTAATTCATGTTATCCAAAATGGGTAAAAGCAAAAGTCTAGTTTCCTTCAAGAAGAAAATTTCAGACCTATGAAAAGGACAACAATACTAATAAAAAAAATTGTATTCAAAATGTCAATAAAACAGCTGCAAACTTTATTTTTTTGCAATTACAGAGCGATATTCAGTTAACAGAACAATTATTTTGTATAAGCTGCATTAGAGACAACTGAAGATGAAAAAACTACCATCCCCATATATAACTAATTTGTGCTGTGCACCAACAAGAACTTGCTTTAAATTTCCATGCCAATTTACAACCCCCATACTGTACCAGGCAAGGTTAGTGGCTATTGAAAATATCACCAGGACAGGGCTATCTAAAGACACATTTGATAGTGTGTTAACTATACAAAAAAAAAAAAAAAAAAGGGCAAAAATATTTATTTTAATTCTTTCTGCCCTGGCTTTCAGCCTGTTCCCTGCTCTAGGTCTTTTCTTTTTGTATCCCTGAGGAGTTTTGGTGCTACTTCTAGGCCCTCTTGTTCCTTCCCATAGCAAGAGCATCTGTATAATAACACAAGATTATCTATATTTAAAGTGTAATTGTGTGGATGAATGGCAAGACCTTCTGAACCCAGCTATCAAAATATTCCTTTTCTTGGGCCAGCAGGTGGTGCAGAGTTTAAGGCACTGGGTCCCACATGACCAACTGTGCATCCTGCATCTGGCAGATAGAAAAACATGTTGGTTGGTGTGCATGTGTGCCCAAAATCCTGAGAAGAAAATGGAGGAAAAGGTATTGTGGCATGGCCACCTCTCCTGCGGAGTGATTTCTCACTTTTTTTCTTTCTGTCTCTCCAGTGAATACATACGCCCTATAGCAAAACACGTACCTATAGGAAAACAAACAAATATACAAAAAAACCTTCCTTATCTTGGCTGATACAGGAAAGTATATACCTTCATTGCTCATTTTCTTGGCTTCACTTTGTTATGAAGGAAACCCTTGCCAGGAAGGAGAGAGGAGGTATTGAGAGGTAAAGAGAAAGGCCTAAAGCACTGAGCCTTATGCTGAGACAATTTTGCCTAGAGCTTGCCCTTCTTCTGGTCTGGCTGAAATTCTTTTCAGTAACCCTGCTAACTCAAGAGTTCACTTATCCTTCCCTCCTTCCTTTCCTTTTTTCTTTCTTTTCATAGTTCAGTGACTTCAAACATAGGTATAGATTTGGGTAAACACCACTACAATCAGAATGTAAGTTTGTTCCATTGCGCCCCCAAAACTCCTGTGCTCTATCTTTTTATAGTCACACCTCTCCCATCACTCTGGCCCCTGGGAACAACTAATCTATTTTCTATCACTATCATTTTGTCTTTTCAAGTATGACATATAAATGGAATCATACAATGTGTAATCTTTTGAGACTAGCTTTTTTCACTCAGCCTAATACCTTTGAGATTCATCCAAGTTGATGTGTGTTATTCCATCTGTTTTTGATCTCTAAGGTGTTGGGTCTGCCCTCACTCAACAATGCAATGCCTGCAATCTAGACTACAACATTGTACTGTCTGTCGTTCACTGCAGCTTTAGATTTAAATTCCTGGAGAATATTCTGATAGGCTCTGTTGATCTTTCCAGCCAGGCATTCCAGGTCTCTGGCTATCTGATGAAATGCCTGCCCTATTCGAACTACCTGTATTCAGTGCTCCTGATAAACCAGGATTCAGCTATAGCACCTGCCCAGCCTCTTATGGTCTCTATATTCTGTTCTTGGCTTCATCTTGATATATTCTTATTTTTCTTGATTTTGAATTTGAAATGTACATTTGTTTCTTGTGATCCCTTTTATACTATTTCAAAGAATGAAGACAGATATAAACAAAAAGATTCATGCTAGAGAGAGCAATGGGCTATGGAATCTGGTTCTTGGACATAAAGTGCAATCTTGACTTTTCCATTAAGTCCTTTCCAATGTTAAATGACCACTGAGCTAACAATAATAGTCACAGGCTTTCATTTTCTTTATTCAGTTTGCCATAGGGTACATGCACTTGCTGGAGAGAGACAGTGACAGAGAAAAGGAAAGTGAGAAATTACCCCTCAGAGATGACCACACCATCATCCATTCTCCTTCATCCTTTCAGGATTTTGGGCACACAACTGCAAATGCCCAGAACTATTTTCAAGTTTCCAGGTCTGGGAAATCCAGACAAGTGGGAATCTAGAGCTTTAACCACCACACAATCTGCTGGCTCCAGTCACAGACATTTTTTTTCAAAAACTTATTTATTTAACTGTATTTATTATTATTATTATTATTATTATTATTATTATTATTTTCTAATTTGCTATAGGCACTAGCCAGAGAGAGAGAGAGAGAAAGGATGAAAGCAAGTCACCAGGTCCAGGACTCAAACCATGGTCAATCGTGTTGGAGTCCAGTACCTCAACCACCATGCCACCTGTTGGACGCAGTCACAGACATTTTTTTCTTATTTTTTTTTCTTATTATTATTTTTTTATTTTTGGAGAGATTTTTGCTATAGGGCGTGTGCGCTCGCCAGACAGAGAGAGACAGAGAGACAGAAAGCGAGAAATCACCCCCCAGGGGGGATAGCCACTCCACAATCCCTTCTCCTCCATTCTCCTCTCGGGATCTTGGGCACGCACGCACACGCGCCCGATGTAAGTTTTAAGCCACCGGGTCTGGGACGTAAACCGCGGTCGACTACGTGGGAGTCCAGCGACATAGCCATTACGCTAACTGCTGGTCCCCAGTCACAGACTTTTTAAGGTGGAAAAAATCTATGCAACCTTGAAATATATTTTTGGAATTATACCAAAAGTTCCAAGAATTTACTGTCATCATTTCATTTAATCGCCACAATAACTCTAGGAAATAGATATTAGGGTAACTTACTTAAAATTCTCTAAACATCAGCTTCCTAATTTTTAAAAAAGGAAACAATAATGACTTTCCTCTTAATGCAACAGCATTAAATATAGTTTAAATGAGATAAAAGACATATAATAGCTAACACAGTGTGAGACACAAAGTAGCTACTAAAAATTTTTATTGTATTCTTTTCTACCCTATCCAAATGTATACCATCACTGGCCTCTCCTATAATCTTTCGTGGGCTTCCCATGTCTTGCACAAAATGTCAGTGTTGATTTTATCTAAACTAAGTATCTCTTCAGTGCTTGGTTCTCTCATGTATAAGCGCTTAATTTATTTGACTACAGCCAGGCAGAAATGATGCCTAATATCCCTTACTATCACAAGCATACAAAAGTAATTGCTGGTAAGTCATTTTTTATCATAAAGATGAGGTTTAATCTGTAGAAATTTGTGGCAGCCACATTTAGATCTAGGAGTTAATTAAGGAAAGGTTAGTTTCTGCGAGAGTGTGGGGCTGACCCTGGTGGGTCATTTGGTTTTCCTTTGTGGGGAGAGAATCTGGAAAGGGGGTTGTGTTCAGTGGAATGGCTTAAGAGTCATTGCTGCTGACCCTACCAGCAGACATCCCTGAAGGGGCTCACTGATGCTCCTCTAATAGAAACTGTGGGACTCCTTGTACTATGGGACAGCTGGGAGCTATTAGGCCTTGGCTGTGCCTTTATAATCTTTATTACAATCTATCATGGGGCCCACAAGTATTTAGCTAGAGAAACTGCTCCTGAGTACCAGTGACACGGAGCAGGTCAATAGCAGGTCAACCATTTTATAAAGCCACCAGGGGATGCTTAACACGGCAGTACTTGGGAAGGCATCATTGCCAGGCAGACCCAAAATGGACACTGATCCTTTGCACAGAGCTCAGTGCAGGGAGCCAATTAGAACCTGCAGGACTGCCCTCACCTCACCTCTACCTGCAACCCCTCGAAGGAGACACCAGTAATGTCATTGAGGGAACAAAGGAGAATATTTATACAGAACCCATGAAATGGCACTTATATTTAACATTACTTTAATAGACTGTGCCTTCTAGGAACAATGTTTTCTCATTATTAACAATTTCCTGGATATGATTTCAAACTAAGCTGTCCTGAGACCATGCTGATAGAAGAATAAGGATGCTGCTACATCTCCAGTCCCCACCCAGATGATTTAGAATTAAAAGTCTCAGTCAAATGTTTTTAATCAACTTTAATTTCAAACATTGAGTGACAGAGAATATGATAGCAGAGGGCTTCATTTTCTTGTCATTGACCTTGACTTCAAACTCAGAATTACACAGAAAATTAGAATTTTTGTGTCTGAGAAAATCAAGAAAAGGGAAACAATGGGAAATCTGCCACGGGATCCAGTCCCTTGGAACTCCTCTCTCACCTACTTAAATTTGAACTAGAGGGGGCAAACTTCCTGGGGCCGAGTACTTTTGAACAACAAATTAGAAGCCCTAATCTTCAATTCCCTTCTCAAACTTTTATTCCTCATATAATTTTAGATAGTTTTTATTGGGCAGCCATCCTTGAGAAAGCTAATACAACCTCCACTTTCCTCTCATAGACCCTTCGGAAATACTCCTATTTGAAGACTTGGGACACCCTTACATTAGTCACCCACTGTAAGAAGAGGGTGGAAGAGCCAGAGATGGAGATAATTGTAGCCCTGTCCTTTTCAAACAGTGACACTATTGTCCAGAATCTCTGGGGCCCTCACTACCATTCCAACTAGACTTTCTTTATCTTTTGTGTTTCCTATTTCAGGAAGACAAATGTCACAAGCTTGATAGAACCTATGATTCTATCCAACACCTCAACGCCTTCTCCTTCTTTTGAGCTACCCAATCTGGCAGCAGCCAGAAACCTTCCCAAGGAAGGCAGGTGCTAAGCAAATGAGAAAGGAAGGAGGAATTGAGAACTCCTGGCCTAAGTGAAAAGATGTCCAAGTGGAAAGAGAAAGGCAAACCATAGTCAAAACAACCCATGAAAAACAGCAAATGTATATATATTTGGGGACTATAGAAAACTCTGTTACATTGTGTGATATGAATATATAATTTATATCTGAGTTTTGCCAATTTTTGATTGTGTCTCATAATAAATACATTTTCAATTATGACTCAGTACATATACACAATTTTACAAGATAACATTCATGCTTACTGCATGGGGTGCATGTTTACATTTTTTCTTTTCTTTTTCTTTTGTTTTTTTTTTTTTTTTTCTTCTTCTTTATTTCTTGAGAGAGATAGAAACAGGTTTCCTCAATAGGGTCTTATCAGGTCACTATCCTCTACTGCAGCCTTCCAGAAGCCAGTATCATAGGTGTGGTGTGCATGACCAATGTGGTTCAGATTGACTCAGGTTCCAGACTATGGTCTTCCATGTAGCATTGCAAAGTGGTGTCCTCCTGCCTGACCACTGCAGCTGGACCTGACATTTTTTCCCTATCTTATCCTGTTTTACTCCATTATATCCTACCTTATCTTTTTTATTTTTTCTTTTTTAAGTTTATTTTACTTCTTTGATTAGAGAAAGAGAGAGAGACCTTTGAGAGGGTCTCACTACACCATGATCCTTTCCCAGCTGCCCAGACAGTCAGGATCAAGGGTGACTAGGAATACCCAATATTTTGGAGTCAATCCAGGATTTGAACCTGTGCCTCCTCGGTGGCAACAATATTGTGCAGTGGCACTCTACCTCCTGTGCCATTGAAGCTGAACTAACCCTACCTTAATCTATTCAAACCTTTTCTTTACTATTTTCTTTAAAAAAGGGAATGGTGGCTACTGACTAAACTAATTTCATAATCTGCTAATAGATCATAACTGGCAACGTCAAAAACAGCAGTTTGTTAAAATTCATGGATGCTCAGATTTCTGGATTCATAGACTTTCAGAACTATAGATCATCCATTTCTAATGTAACTTCATTTTCTACATGAAGACCCTGAGCCCTAAAGAGGTTGTAATGCATCTTTGATCGTATAGCTGGTTGATCACAGTACCTGTGTTCTTTCTTGAAATTACATGGTGATGCACAAGAGAGTATGATGTGAGACAAAAAGCTCCGTTGGAATTTGTAGACATGTTCTTTTCTGTGGTCATAAGCAAATCACTGAGACCATTTGGCCTCAGTTTTCTGTAAAATGGGCTCTTGTGAGAACCAATAGGTTCAGACATAAGAAAGAATTTTCAAGCAGTGATGTTTAAAGGTAAAGAATAAGTATTTTTCTTGTCTCTTTGTGATAGACTGTGATGCAGATGTTATCTGTATTCCTTGTCAGTAGTGCTACAACAGAGCTACCTGGCTTTAGAACAGAAAGTAAAAGGGTTTGTCTAGTAATTAACCTCTTTTTTCTCACCATCCAAAAATACCCCCCAGTTTTCCTTCATTGTTCACTCCTATTTTTTTCTCTGAAATTTTTAAGCTTCCTTATTTATCTCACTGTTTTCTTCCATTTCATAAACAGAGCTATTTATAAAGTGTCTTGCTTTTTGGGTCTTCTTAAATTAGTTCCCCATGTATTATGGTTATTAGTCCCTTATCTGAGGCATAGTTAACAAAACTTTTCTCTTATTCCAAAGGTTGTTGATTCACACTAATTCCTATGTCTTTTACTGTGCAAAAACTTCTTAATCTGATGTAATCCATTTGTCTGTTTTGGGGATTATTGCCTGTATTTTTTTGGTCTTATTTAAGAAGTCTTTGCCTACCCCAATGTCTCCCAGAGTTTCCCCAGTGTTTTCCACCAGTAGTTTCATAGTTTGCAGTCTTAGATTTAGATCTTTGATCCACTTTGAGTTGATTTTTGTTAATGGTGACAGATAAGGGTTCAGATTCATCTTTATGCAGGTGGATGCCCAGTTTTTCCAGCACCATTTGCTAAAGAGGCTTTCCTTTTCTCACTGGATTGACTGGTACCCTTTGTAAAAGATCAGTTGGCTGTATGTTTTGGGGTTTATTTCTGGGGTCTCTACTTCCATTGGTCTTCGTGTCTGGTTTTGTGACAATGCCAGGCTTTTTTGATTATCACAGCTTTGTAATATATATTGGAGTTAGGAAGTGAGATGCCACCCACTCCACTCTTTTTGTGTAGGATTGCTTTGGCAATACGGTGTCTTTTAAGATTTCAGACAAATTCTATGATTGTCTTTTCTAGATCTATGAAGAATATCTCTTACAATTGTATAAGGATTACATTAAGTATGTAGAATAATTGGGTTGGATTGCCATTTTGATTATATTAATTCTCCTAATCCAGGAACATGGGGTTTCCTTCCACTTTTTTTGTGTCATTTTCTATTTCTTATTAAATATTTTCATAGTTTTCCTTATAGAGGTCTTTGACTTCTTTGGTTAGTTTTATTCCTAGGTATCTTGTACTTTTTGTGGCTATGGTAAATGAGATTACTTTTTTCAGTTCTTTCTCTGTCTGCTTGTTGTTTGCATATAGTAATGCTATAGATTTTTGTAAGTTAATTTTGTATCCCTCCACTTTACTGTACACATTTATTACTTTGAGAAAGTTTTTCATGGATACTATTGTGTCTTCTATGTATAAAATCATGCCATCTGCAAACAGAGATAATTTTAACTCTTCTTTCTTTATTGGAATACTTTTTATTTAATTCTCTTATCTGATTGCATTGGCTAGGACTTCCAGTACTATACTAAATAGGAGTGGAAAGAGTGGGCAGCCTTGTCTTGTGCCAGTTTTTAGTGGAAAAGCTTTTAGCTTTTCCCTATTCAGTATAATGTTACTATAGGTTTTTCATAGATGGTTTTTATTATGCCGAGAAATGATCCTTCTATGCTGATTTTACTGAGAGTCTTAATCATAAATTATACAAGGTCAATGCATGGTCAGAAAGGAATGTTTTATATATAGAGAGAGATAGTAAACATATTCAGAAGTGTCTGTGCAGGTCTGTAGAAACTTACAGAGCTGTATCTCAATGTGAGGAATGGAAAGAAGAGACTGTCTGGAAATTCATCTAAAATGTTCCACCTGTGTCTTAAGAACATTATGCTGTTTCACAGACAGAAGCAGCAAGCATGCGGAAGACATGTGGTTCCTGTCCTCAGCTGATGCCAAAGGAGAACCATGTTTCCTCTAGGGCTACCAGAAGTGTGAGATTTTCTCTGATCTGAATGTAAGTGAGCATGAATGGTCTTATGCCTGGAGAACCCATTCTTTGATGTAATGGGCTTCAGATGGCATCTGAAAAACAGCCTCACTCACAGGTGGCTTTGTCCAGAAGGAGGTTCAGTTGTGATCAACTGCAGGTCTGAGCCTCTTCTTGGATATTCATGTTTCTCAAGGGTGGAGGAGGAGGGGGAGGGAGCATGCTGTGGGCTCCCTGGGAGGCTCCTTATACTTGGTTTGCTCTGACTAAGTGCTTTCAGAGTTGAGCTTGATGTGACTTCTTCGTTACCTGGGGGCTGTTTCTCTGCTCTATATTGGAAAGAACTGGAATCCATTTTTTAAAAGAACCTTGATATGTCCTAAAACCACAGGAACAACTAGGCTGAAAGACATTTAAATAAATCCATCTGCTTATCCCTCCTACTTCATATTTGAGAGATATAGCAAGGGTAAGACTCATTTTGTTTTTTCTCCTATAAACATAAATTCTGCTCAAATATCTGGTTCAGTTTTCTTAGTAATTTATGCATTCTCAGCTCAGTGATTTTCTGAAAAAACAGCCTTTTATGAAAAACTAGAATTTTCTTGGGAAGAAAATTGCCTTTTCTGTCACTGTAGTCTATATTTAGTGCATAACCACCTGTGTGACTTGACCTGTGTTTCCACATTTAAAATGAAGAAAAACTGAACCTAGAGAGAATATCTTTTTGTCCTAGTTAAGAGGAGAGACTTGGTAGTCAGATTGTCTGGATTTGAGCCCTACTTTTCCACTTACTAGTGGTGTGACCTTGGGAAAATTACTTAAACCATCTGTGATTCAATTTTTTTCATCTATAAGTTGGTGATGATAATAATAATATCTATGCCATGAAAATTATGAGTTAATGTGGTGCCCAGTTATAGTAACTACTATATGAGATTTAGTGTTTCTCTTACTGAGATGATCTGTGAGGTCACCTATAGTTTTTTTTTTTTTTTTAAGAGAGAATTTTTGCTATAGGGCTCATGTGTTTGCTGGAGAGAGAGAGAGAGAGAGAGAGAGAGAGAGAGAGAAATCACCTCGCTGCCCCCCCCCCCCCCAAGGGGAAGTCCATGCTGCAATCCCTTCTTCTCTATTCTCCTCTTGGGATTCTGGACATGTATGTACATGTGCCCAGTGTAAGTTTCAAGCCACCAGGCCTGGGACTCAAACCACAGTCAACTACATGGGAGTCCAGCAACATAATCATTATGCCATCTGCTAGTCTCTCGCCTATAGTTGTTTTTTTTTTTTTAAATTACTAATTTAATTTTATTTATTCATTTATTTTATTTTAATTTGACCAGAGAGAGACACGAACAGAGAGAAAGGCAAAGTGAGAAAGCAAACCCAGGTCCAGGACTTGAACCGTGGTAGGCCATGTGGGAATGTCCAGCATCTTAGCCACCATACCACCTGCTGGTCCCTCGCCTATAGTTTTTTTAAAGTGGGCAATATGATTATAATAATGATATTTTACATTGAAATAGCTATTCATTGTTTATAAGACATGTTTCCAAATATACTTCAGATGAGGAAGTTGAGGCTGAAAAGTTAAGTGACTTATTTAAGAACATATTTTTGAGAGGAGGGGCTGAGGTGAGCCTTCTGATTCCCAATGTCTGGCACTTTCCTCACATAGTGATACTATTCAGCTAGGTATTAATATTTCCTTCTCTTGTCCTTTTCGTGATACCTTTCATTATTTTAAAATAGCACCACCATCCTCCACAGTGCTGGATGCCATCATAGATTCAAAAGCACCCATGACTTTCCTTGTCCTTGTCTGTTTTAATTAAGATAACACTAGCTGTTATAACAGATAAACCCAAAATCTCGGTGGCTTGCCATAATAGTGATTTCTTTCTTACTCATGTAATGTCCAATATCAGGATACTCAGGTGATAGGTGACCTTCCACATGGCCATTCAGCCACAGGCTTCTTTCAAAGTGTCTCCACCCTCCCCAGAACCCTAGAAATTTTTTTATTTTTAGGTGGTGGATGGGACAAAACATGGTGATATTTTGTTAGTTTCTTAACCACTTTATTCGTGAAGCAACACACATCACTTCCTTTCACGTTTCAATAGCAAAAGCTAGTTGTGTAGCTCTAAGAGTAGGGAGGGGCTGGGAAATGTAGTCCCTGGCCCAGCAGTTACTTCTTGATCTTTGGCTGACAGCAAGTCATTTCTGCCTCACTCACACCACACTAATCACCTGTCAACCCGGGCCTATTCTCTCTCCAAGTTTTCTCTCACACTGGCATTCTACTTCCATTCCGATTGCCACCAGTTTAGGCCCTTCTAATCTCACATTAGCATACTTTCAGAGCTATTTAAGAAGTTTCCCTGCTTCTAATCTTTCAATTTCCATCTCTCCCACATACTACAGCCAACTTAATCATCCAGAACTACTCTTTCAAAATGACATTTTTCTTTTTTTATTTTACAAACCTTTGTGTTGAAGGTTGACTGTTTATTTTTGGCTTTTGCCATAGGGTGTGTGAGTTCCTCAGAATGGAGAGAGAAAGTGTTCCACAGAAAGAGAGGGAAAGTGAAAAATCACCCATCAGGGAGGACAGCCATACCACCATCCCTTCTCCCCATTTTTCTCCTGGGATTTTAGACACACATACACGTGTGCCTGAGGTGATTTTCAAGCCACAAACTTGGGGCTTGAAATATGGTCTGGTCAGCCATATGGAAATCTAGCACCTTAACCACCATGCCACCTGCTGGCCCTGAGGGTTGACCCTTAATAGATGGCAGTGAGAGAGCTGCTATTTTGATGGAAACACTGACCCAGAAGCAGATCATCTAGGAATGCTTTAGTTTCAGGTTTCCCCACAAACTTGGGTTGTGTATCAGATAAGGAGGTGGCCCCTTTTCTGACCATGCTCACTTTCCCAGGACAAAGGGCTCTCTGTGCCTGACCCATCCAACCAGTGGCAGGGAACTGCAGTGAAGACAGCAGGAACTGGCCATCCAATCCAAGCTCCGTGGCTCATGATGTCATTTTTCGATGATACTGTTGGTCAATAACTCAACCACAGTGATAGGGCTCCTAGCTGTGTCAGACTCAGTGCTAGGCAATCAAGAGGCATATAAATGAATAATACTTGTTCCCTGAACTTAAGTATAGTATGTGGAGACAAACATGCTTATGGAAAGGGAGTAAGTACTAGCAATACCACCAATAAATTGCTATATGTGTATAGAAGAGTAGAATATTAATTGCTCAGAAAGGGAGAACAATCCTAGTTGAGAGGAAAGTGAAACACAAGACTTCGAGGGAGGTAATGAAAGTGTACTTAGTTTCTGAAACTGAGTTCAAATCTCCGAGCTTGGGTGAATTCCATTTCAGAGTACTAAGAAAGGTGTAGTTGAAATTGCTGGGTACCTCTGTAAATTTTAGAATATGGTGAAAAGGTGCTGAGAGATTACAAATAGGTATATTTCTGAATTTAAAAGAGAAAAAAAAAAGCAGATAGGAAATTCTATATTCTATAGTAAGCTTGATAGAGAAAAATTGTAGGATTGATTAGTAAGTAGATAGGGTTGACCTATAAACAAATTCAGTTTGGTCTTTTCTCTCTTTTAATAGGATTATTAGAATTAAAAATTGGTGGAAGATGGAGATCCAATTTATTTGAATTTTGCTCAGATTTTGATCAGTTTGAATGAAATTGATCAGTGAATCTTCTTATGGAGAAATTGGAACAATATAGCCTAAGCGTGCATGCACCCTAGAGCAAAAAAATCTCTCTAAAATAAAGTACATAAAACATTTTATGATCGGTAGATTAAAATAGTTAAATACATTAATATAAATTTAGCAGGAGGTATGTAAAAGTATGTTCTAAGAACTTGCCATTTCCTCCATCCCTTTAAAAATGTTTAATGATTTTGATGGGAGACTTGATTCTCAAGCATATCGTTTGATATAAATCAGGGAGCTAAGCTAATATCTTTGAGGTAGTGAATTCTTTTTAAAATTCTCTGGGTAACTTTTTAAACTTGAGGTTAGAATTTAAAAAAGACAAATGAGTTATTGGCCTATCATGATCATTTTCCTCTGCGTATGTTTGTATTTTGGCTCAAAATTGAGCATGTAGTAAGAGTTAACTTTGTACCAGTTGGCATGACACACAGAAGGTGTTTTTGCTTGTAAAGTTTAAAAAGAAGTGGTCGAGTAGAAGTTAGACTTTGAATCTTTTGCCTGGTTTCAGGAAAAAATAAGTCAGTAAGTTATCTTCCTCTCCATGTGCCTGCCCTCCCCCCCACCTTGTTCCCTAACTCTGAAGCCTTTGGGGGAAAAAAATCTCAGGAAGTAAGTTGTGCTCTGATGAACAGAAGTCCAGAAATTCAGCATAAATGTCTGAGCCTTGGGCACTAACTGGGAGTGCTGTGCTTGTCAGTATCAGGAGATGCCTGAAAGTTCATCTCTACTTTTCTGAGTATGACAGAATGAAAAGCAAAGTGGTCCTCTAAGCTGAACCAGTTCAGATGGAGTGATTAAAATCATCCCACTATAAGCCAACTCCAACCCAAGGAGGACTCAGGATTGTGAGCATCTTCAACTCTTGGGTCGGGGATGGGGCGATATAGGATGGGTCTATGTTCCTCACAAGTGACCTTCTTTTCCTTTATAAGTGCTTAGTGCTAAAGAGTACTTAATTTATTTGAGTCATGCAATGGGCTGTCCTCTGAGTCAACAAGGACCCATATCTGGAAACATTAAAACAGAATGTACATGGTCCCCTGCCAGAGATGCTATAGGGGGATTTCCTAAGCAGCACAGAGGGAAAAAAAGGCTTTAGGAGGAAGAGTCTTTGAATATCCCTTTGATATTCAAAAGGTGCAAAATATTGACTTGCCTCCACTGTCTGCTTGAGAGTTTGGACTTCAGTATTAGAAATAACTGAGTTTTAATACCAGCTCTGTCATCGATTTTCAAAACAATGAGTGAGTTACTTCACATGTATGTGGCTCAGTTTTCTTCATCTGTAAAATGTGTATATTATAGTAGTATGTTGGGCCAGCCAGTGGCATGGTGGTTAAGATGGCTGGATCTCACAAGGCTGACTGTGTGGTTTGAGTCCTGGACCTAGTAGCTTGAAAAAACATGCTGGGAGCATGCATTTGTGCATAAAATCCTTAGAGGGAGATGAGAGAGAAGTAACTGTGGTGTAGCCATCCTCCAAAGGGTGCTTTCTCACTTTCTCTCTGTCTTTCTCTCTCTGTCTCTCTATGGAGAGTGCATGTGCCTGCTAGCAATTAAAAAGGAAATTAACATGTGTGTGCATACCCAAAAACCCCAAAATGAGAATGGAGAAGGGATTGCAGTATGGCCATCCTTCCTGGAGGGTGATTTCTCACTTTCTGCACTCTGTCTTTATGGTGAGCACATGCACTCTGTCTTTCCAGTGAGTGCATGTGCCTTATAGCAAAAATCTCTGAAAAATTAAAAAAAGGATAAAAGTACATAAAACATTATTATGCAGAAAATGTTGCTCAATATTGACTATTATTGTTCACTCTTTAACTTTCACCATATTACTTGTGGTCAAAGGAGATCCCACATTTATTTCTTAATATCTTTGCATATATCATTCCCCCCCCCACCCCATCCTGGAATTATCTCTTTCAATTTATGCTGCTTTAGGGAAATCCAACCCAGATTTACAACTGCTCAATGTCCCCTTTTCCAGCCTGTCTTCCTAGATCCCTCCTAGTAAGAAGAGAACTCTGTCTTCTGAATTGCGTGTCTTTGTTTGGAACTCTCCTTTGTGATGCTCATTGCATTCTACTTTTGACCTACAATAGTTAAGTGCATCTTGATATGATTCATATTTCTTTTCTTACTCTAAGATTATGCTTTTCTCATCATATGGCCCTCCAGAGTGCTCAGGCCAGGTAGTTCTCTAAATGCTTGCTACTTTAATAAATGCAGTCAGCTACCACCCACATGTAAATTAAAGACCTTAGACCAGAATTGCAGCTTAGGGCAAAGCCTGTTTTGTTCCTGTTTTTGTTTTTCATACTTTGCACACAATAGGTGAATCCAATGCTTTGAACTGTCCATAGAGGTGTCCATATGTATCTGGGTGATGCCAGATACTAATGCCCAGGTGACAATCTGGAAAAGGACATGTGTACAAAAATAACATATAGGCAGTGGACCTTCATGCAGAAAGTGTTGGTGAGAAAACCTAAAGAGACAGTAGTTAGAGTCATAGATTGACTTAAAAAATATCATTTCAAACATGAACCATTAGATATGATTTATAGCTACAGATATGTTAGGAGGGGCTAGCAGGTGGCTTGTGGTTAAAGCACTGTACTCCCACATAGCTGACCGTGGTTTGAGTCCCAGTCTTGGTGTCTTAAAAATCATGCCAGACATGTATGTACATGCCCAAAATCTCAAGAGAAGAATGGAGGAGAAAGAACTGAAGAGTGGCCACCCCCATTGGGGGGCTGATTTCTCACTTTCCCTCTCACTGTCTCTCTCCAGTGAGTGCACATGACCTATGGCAAAAACCTGAAAAAAAAAATGAAGAAGAAGAAAGAAAAAAAAAAACTATCAGGAAAGATCAACAAACAAAATAATAAAATAATCTTGTTTTTCTTAGGTCATGGTCCCTGCTTTTAGGTTACCACATTTATCAATATTTTCCCTCCTGCCCTCCTGCCCTCCTGGCATCTGGTAGTTTCCACCTTATTTTTGAAGTTAACTTTGGAAATAGAGACCTAATTCTTAAATTTCTAAATAGATTATGTTAATGTAATATTTATTAACGCTCCTATACATAATTTATTAAACATTTTAATTAAAAACATATCACATTGTTTTATAATAATAGCTATCATTTTATAAATATAATTCTTTATTATACATTATTAACTTAAATAATCTTCATAATATGCATGTGTTTTATCCCTCATTTAAAAAAAAAACCCTGAGACTCAGGGAATTAAGTAACTTTTAACTCTAACCTCTTTTGCTGTCAAATGATAGAGCCAAAATTTGTACTTAGGTCAGATTCACTCCAAAGTCATATTTTAAATCACAGGAGTAATTTAATATACATTTGTATTAAATAAGGTTTTCCACTTAAAGTAAGATTATTTTACTACTTGAAACTGATTGAGAGGAATTGGGGAGACTTTATGGAAGAGGTAGTATATGAATATTATAAAGTGTTAGGTAAGTTTTTCTTAAAAAAGTATTTTTTTCTAAAAAAACTTACATGGGTTTAATTTTTTTTGTGTGTATGTGTATGTGTGTAGAGCTGCCAATTTGAAAACATGTGATTAAAACATGTGGCCTGTAGACACATGCAGATATGTGCTTTTGTAAGCTACTCTAGCAGGGCTATTGAGAAACATTTACATACAAAAGCAGTATTTGTTTGTTGTTAATGGTTGTCTTTTTGTTGTTGTTGATACTCAGTATTTCAATACTGTTTAGTATTAGGCTAAAGGAAGTCCCATGAGTTTATTAGATTGTCCCCAAAAAGAGTAGAGAAATTATATGACGCCAGTCATTTTTACATTTTTAAATGATTTATATTTAAAAGCAACTAGCTTTGCATTTGATTTTTTTCCCTTATTTTCTTTGCATTTTACTTCCTTCTTCCCCATTTTTTTGCATCCCATTTTCCCTTCCCCCATTTTTTGCCCTATAAAAGAATAAACCTGAGGCTGGTTTTGGTCACAACTTTTTTATTAGAGAAGTTGTGCCCACCCAATCCTCGCTTTTTTTATACTTGTGTGTCTTCATGTGTTTGTTATTGTGTCTAATGGGATACAAAAAAATGGGGAAGAAGGAAGTGGAATGCAAAGAGAATAAGGGAGGAGATATCAAAATGCAAAGCCAGTTGCTTTTGGATATAAATCATTTAAAAATGTGAAAATGACTGGCGCCATATAATTTCTCTAATTTTTTGGGGGGACAATCTAATAAACTTATGCGACTTCCTTTAGCCCAATTCTAGGCAGTATCGAGGTACTGGGTATCAACAATAATAAGACAACATACTAAGATAATTATAAATATGAATAAAATATATATATATATATTCATTAAATTTGCTTGAAGATAACTAGCTCTAAAAGCTTTACACATTCTCTCTCATACTCACAAGATAGATATAACAGATGGGTACTTAGTTGGAGAGAGGTAACTGAATAACCAAAAAGTATCAAAGACTCAAAAGTTTCTTTTTTATTTTACTTATTTATATAAAATAACAAGTATAAAGTGAGTACAGGACGCTCAGACCTTTCAATGTATTATAAAATTTATATTTATTTTTAAATGGTTGTTTTCAGTTTTATGTTTCTTACCAAGAAGGCAACCAGAGCAAGTGTGTTCATACAGTAGCTAATGGAAGAGGCCAGGAAGACAAAAACTGAAAACTGATTTTGTGTTTTAGTTTACCACAGGATAATGTATAGTTTTCAAAAGGTTCTTCTGTGCCTGGGATCATAAAATAGAGTATCTGTCCTGAGTCACTCGTGGCTGCCCCTTTCTCACAAATTGACTGGAACTTACAACAAATTATCGTTTTTGACTGATGCTATTTCAGATGCTTTCTGTATTTTTTCCTTTTTTTAACAGATGGGGAGGAAGTACCTGTGTGTGAGGGTTTTCTAGGGAGACAGAGCCAATATAAGTGTAGATATGTAGAGGAGATTGATTGGGGGAATCAGCTCACGCAATGACAGCAGCTGAGAAGTAGCACAGCAGGCTGTCTGCAAGTTGGTGGTCCTGGGTTTCTGGTAGTGTGATTCAATCCCAGTATGAACACCTCAGAGGCAAGGAAGCTGATGGCATAATCATAGTCCAAGGCTGGAAACCCAAGAACTCAAGAGGCTGGAGTCCAAGGCAGACAAACTTAAAGTTCTGATGTCCAAGGCAACAGAAGTTATCTGTCTTGATCTTTCTCAAAAGAGACCCATTCATCTTGTGTATTCTCTCTGGGATCCTTGTTGCTTGGATGGTTCTCACTCACTCAGAGGGTGGTTCTTCCATACAGACTCACATGTTAATGTCTTCTGGAAATAGCCTCATGGAAACACCCACAATAATCTTTTATCAGGTTTCTAGGTATTCCTTAGTCCAGTCAATTGATGCCCAAAACTAACCATCACAGCCTTTTTCTGGCCAGTATTCCTGCTGCCTTATTGTATGTGTTGTCCACAGTTCAGTCCTGCTTTCTGGTCTTTAGTGTATCAGTTGAATCACTTGAGTAGGTCCCTGTCTGGCAATGTGTTTGCACCCCTGAGAGTATAGGCAGCACATGCTGTATGGAATAATTCTTTTTGATACAGTACCTGTTTTTCCCAGATTGTTCATTATCCAGAATTTTAGAACATGGGAAGAACTTAGAGAGCACTTAGTTTTCTTTTTCGTTTTATTGATTTGGAAACTGAGGTCCAAGTAGGCCCAGTGTTTCCCAAAGTATAGGCCTTGGACAAGCAGCATCAGTTTTTCCTGGGAACTTGTTAGAAATGTACCTTCTCAGGCATGGTTCTCCTACTGCAGAATCTGAATCTCTTGGGTAGAGCCCAGGAGCCTGTATTTCAGTAAGTTTTCTAGAGGAATAGGTCCTGCTAGAGTTTGAGGCACATTGGATTATGTATTGTCCATTTGTCCAAAGTCACGTAGCTGCCAGTAGGATGCAAATCCTAGCTTCCTGATATCAATTTAGAGCCCCTTGTGCTCCACCACTTGGCTCCCACCCCTGCCTGAGTTATACTTGTTGTGCTTTTATCTTGTTGGCCTTCTTTTGGAAGCTGGCATTTATTCATTTAGTTTTAATGAGGTTCAGACTAGCTTTTTTTCTAGCCTTTTTCTCCCTCTCGTCTTGCTAAAAGAGATTTTAAGTTCGGGGCTATTATCTAATTATATTAGATTCAAGTCTGAGAATTTTAACAACAATTTCTTCAAATTGAAGTTTTAATTTGACCATGAATCCTTTCTTGAGCAGAGGTATTGTTAGTTCTCTTGGCCTATAGATTTTTCTTTGCTTTTCAAGCAAAGTTAGGCAGCTAAGCAGATGCATTTTCTTTCTCTTTTCTGTGTAGACAAGAAAGGCTGATGCCCTTTCATAAGCAGTTTTTTTTCTAGTGACAGTTTTCATCATATCTGATAGAACCATACATCAGGATGACCCCTTTCAACTTCATTCTCAAAGTGCCAGCTTTGGTGTCACTTATCAACACCCCAAGTTAAAAGAACATGGCCCTTGAAAACTTCTGAGACTCTTTGCCTCAGTGGACCCCAGGCAAGACAGACCGCCTCAGTCTGACCCTTCTACTGTTCTTTAGTGATAGATTCCATGTGGCTGAGCTTCCAAGGGTTGTCCACATTCTTTTGATCTCCCCTTTCTCCATCTATAGTTCCTTTGGCTTCCCATTCTCGGGCTAGAAGCCTGTTGTGGTCACAAGGCCCTGTAGGAAGCTATGTATTTTATGGCTTTTTTCTTCCATCTAAGAAGTTTGCACAAGGACTGAAAGGCACTTTTGAGTTCAATTAGCCCTCTGCTCAGTTAGCCCTTGCTTAACCTGTGCCCAGAAAACTCTGAGGTCCTCAGGAACTAATATTTTCTTTCCTTACCCTTTCCTCTTCTTTTCCTTTCCAGGGAGCTCTTTAATTCTGGAACTTCTCTAAGAGGTTTGACCTAGGCCACACCCAAAGATGGAGAGCTCTCAGAAGGCTGGGGGTTCTGGGACTGAACTCTAGAAGTGGATATACTCTAATGAGGGCCTAAACCAACATTCAAACCTGTCCTGAATGTGCCCAAGGCTCCTCAGGGTGAGAGAAGAGCCTCCAGTTCCTGGGAACTGACCAAAATTCAATGAGCCACAGCAACAAAGAAGTGAAGATCTTAGGAAACTTCTAGTTATTCAATACATGACATTTGTTTACTTGAAGTTAGATTTTTAAGTACCAAAAACTTTAAATATTAATAACTGGGGCCTCTGGGCTTGGATTTAAATAAGTACATCTTTGCATGATAATTCTGTTTACATAGGAAGTTGTTATAGGGTCCCTCTTGATACATAAAGAATGACAAAAAAAATAATAACACTGTTATGTATAACAACTCTTACACTGTTATGTATATAAATATACATGTTAGGGGTTTCCTTACTGGGCACATTTTAGACATTGCCACTAATCCAACTGCAAAGTGGATACTATTAACCTCGTTGTCCAAATGAGACAGAAACTGACATTAAGCAATGTGCTCAAAGTAAAACACATAACTGTCCCAGTCTGTTGCATTGTTAACAGAAATACCTGAGACTGGGTGATTTATGAAGATATAGAGGTTTATTCAGCTCATGACTTGAAGGTTTGAGATCCAGGGGCTAACTTCTGATAAGATAAGGTTACAATATAGTAGAAGTACAGGATCTTAGGAACAGGGGCTGTTCATAAGTTTCTGGTCTCTTTTCTCCTCTTAGAAACACACCAGAACTCAACCCCAGGAGCTCTGCCCCAATGCCTTTATCATTTCCAAAGGCCCCACCCTAGGACATCATGAAAAGATCAAGTTTTCATGTAACACCATTACAATACAACCAAGTCCCAGCAAATGAATTTCTGGGAGACTTCCAAACCACAGCACTTACTAAGTGAGGAAATTCAGTGGTAGTTTTCTTTTTCTGTGAAGATTTGATATTGTGGTTAAGCACATCACTTCTGAAGTCAAACTGCCTCATTCACTTTCTAGCTCTGCTTCTTAGTGTTACAAGACCTAAAGTAGTTTATACTCAATCTCCCTGTACTTTAGTTTCTTTGTCTATAAAGTAGGCATAATAGCAGCATCTAATCATAAGGTTAATATAAAAATTTAAATAATTAATATACATTAAATACTTAAAACAGTACCTGGCAAAAAATAATCCACTGGATGAATGGTGGCTCTTAAGAAAATGCAAATCTGGAAAAAGCCACTGTTTTACATTACTTGCCAAATGAACCAGCTCTTTAGAGTAGCTTTTCTACATGTATAATACTCATTTCTGGCTCTTTTCAGGGATTGGTAATAAAATAATTCAGTAATAGAAGTCCAGGAGGGGATATGTAATTTTCACTTGGACAAATAAACCATTTATCACTCCTGTCTCTCTTCCTCCCACCCCCTTGCTCTGTGGACACCCTGCACTTCTGTAACTCATGTGGCTGCAAATCATACAGCAGCCAGTGCTGAATCCTATTTGCAGTACAAAGAGACTGCCAGGGAGGAATGGGCTTAATTAGTAAGAGATGTTCAAGGTAAAGCCTTTACAAAAGAGCTAACTGTGCTGTGTTAAGGGGAAGAAATATGATGAAAGCCACCATTACCGAAGCCAGAATGATGCACACATTTCCTTAGCCTTTTCTTGCCATGTCACATTCACTTAGATGTCCCAGCTCTAATTTCAGTGGTAGTTCAAAGCTGAGGTTTCTGACTAGAAAACCACAGAACAAGGCAAGAGCCTTAGAACTGATACCATCAGATCTGTAATCACACTGGCCAACTAACATGCCAACTCGATCAACCTGAAGGTGAAGAAAACAGGGACTCATCTCCCAGAGCTATATGGGAGAATAGACATGGAGGTAGTCAATAAAAAAATACAATGAGAAATTTCTAGGCCTAAGCCTGGAGAGAAAACAGTGCAGGAAAGGGGGTACAACATTAACTGAGAGATGAATTTGGATGGTGAGATAGGAACAGCTAAACAGAAGCAGGAACAGCTCCATAGACCTTGGACTTGCTCAGGTTACCAAGTAAAAGAAAAGAACATGAGCAAAAGAACACAAAGTCTCAGTTCTAATGTTGGTGTTGTCATTCACCAGTTTTGTGATGCTGGGTGAGTGTCTAAGCTATAGATTTTTAAGGACTTATATTTTAGTATTAATAACCTCTGCATATGCCCCATTCAAGGGCTTAATATGCCCCCTTATATGTATAATACATATGCCCCATCTAAGGACATAAGTTCCATGCAAAGGCTTTATGAAAGGGATAACAAATATTCTCTAACAAACTGTTAAGGGCTCCAGAGAGATTCATTGGAGATGGGGCTGAAATTTATATGACTAAGGTGGAATCTTTGTTTCCTCTTGATTCGTATATCTTACCCTGTAGAGGGTGAGCATCTTCGTATTTCTAGCTATTTTGGAAACAATTTTTAAAACATAATTAGCTGGCCATCAATTACTTCCTGGCCTCATTTTTGGTATTAGTGAGGCTTACATTTATTTCCAGAATTGATTGTCTGGGAGTTTAGGGAAAATTCTTTGACCATAGTCATGGTATACAACCTCCATTATGAAAATTCTAGGATTAGACTAACATTCTTAGGACTATTTTTTTTTTTTTTTTTTTTTTTGGAGAGGTTTTTGCTATAGGGCTTGTGCACTTGCCAGAAAGAGAGAGAGAAACAGAGAGACAGAAAGTGTGAAATTACTCCCCAGGGGGAATGGCCATGCCACAATCTCTTCTCCTCCCTTCTCCTCTCGGGACCTTGGGCACGCACACACATGTGCCCAACGAGTTTAAGCCACAGGGTCTGGGACTTGAACCGTGGTTGACTACATCCAAGTCCAGTGACATAGACATTACGCCAACTACTGGTCCCTCTTAGGACTCTTGAGGGTGAGAGATGACACTGGAGATGTCTACAACTGCCTATGTCCTGAAGGGCCATATAAGGCATTTGAAAGGCCACACTAAGGCATTTGGTCTTTACACTAGGGACAATGAAAAACCATGAAGGTTTAAACCAGAAAGTGACATGAAAAGATTTACACTTTAAAAATTATTATTCTAGGGACTAGCAAGTAGTGTGGTAGTTAAGTGCTGGACTCCCACATGGCCAACCGTGGTTTGAGTCCTGGACCCAGTAGCTTGAAACTTACACCAGGTATGTGTACATGCATGCCCAAAATCCTGAGAGGAGAATGGAGAAGGGATTGTAGCATGGCCATTCCCTCTCATCACCTCCAGGGGATGATGTCTCACTTTCTATTTCACTGTCTTTGTCACTCTCTGGTGAGTGCATGCACTATATGGCAAAACCTAAGAACAAAACAAAACAAAAAAGATTATTTTAACTATGGAATGGATTTGAAGAGAAGATTATATCATGAAAAGATCAATAAGGCCATGGCCATAAGGTTGAAGAGGTATAGGAGATCTGAGTATTAGTTAGGAAATAAAATCTATTAGTCTGGATGATTAAGGGGTGATAAATGGGAGGGGTGAATGATAACTCTGGTTCTGGGTGCAAGAATCATGTAAATGGTGCTATGATTCCTTGCACTAAGAAACCCAGGAAGAGGATCAGATCTGTTGAAGGAAAATGATTTCTGTTTAGACATTTCAGTTGTGACATCCGATGGAAAAATGTTCAGAATGCAGTTGGATGAAAGAGCAGGGGGCTCATAAAAGCAGTCCAGGTTATAGGTAGAGATGGAGTCTCAGTGTCTTTACTGGAATGGTGACAGCATGAGGAAGAGCATTCAGTGAAGAAGAGAGCCCAGGGAAGAAACCACAGGTTCATTAGGAGTATAGACGGATGGTAGAGGATTTGGTAATAAGACTGGGCTTCAACTCTGCCAGTATAAATAGGCTATTGGCACTTTTGTGACTCAATTTATCCTTTTGAAAAATTGGTCTTATGTCACTGATACTTTGTTAACTGACCATTAGACAAGGGCTTATATTAGATTTAGAAGCTTCAAAATAACATAAGTTCACATTTACAAGAGATTTCCACATTGTTTTCTGATTAAAGTGTTTTCTGCATTTAGTGGATTCTCTGTTGATATCCCATTTTACAGATGGGGTCATGAGGTTCAAGAAGTTTTAAAGGTTTTACTTCCTGTTTCTCAGGGATTTGACTGAGAAGCTAGAAATGGGATGCTAATATTTTGGCCTTAAGACTTTATATAACTTCAAATTAATTATTCAGACATCAAGATATGTTGGGTATACATTATTTTCTGAGATTTAGTCCTCAATTTATTCTCTGTTTCTGTCAGCCAATGCTCTTCTTTTCACTGATGTGTTTTCTGGAAGGCTACATGGAGACACAAATTTTCAATCAATTAACTGGTCTCTGTCCTTCAACTCCTCCTCACGTATCATGTCTCAGTTTTGGTGTGCTCCTAGAAGCACTGTTCACTCTTCCTTTCTAAGCTGGCCTAAGTTCCCATAGGCAAACTTTCAGTATTCTGCTCACAAGCTCTGTTTCTGTGGTTTGCTTCTCTGAGCACGTGAGTGTCTTGAGAGCCAGGACTGGGTCTGACTTGTTCATTTTTGAATCTCCAACTCTGTGAGCAGGGCTCATAGAATATGTTCAACCCCAGTGTTTGTTAGAAGATGAGAGATTAAAGAGGCCTAGACTGTGGGTACGATTGCTTTGTGGTCCGTCATTGGCTATCTCAAGGTTGCAGACTTATCCTTATTCTTGGTTGGCCTCCTGTCATGCCATTGTTGGCTTTCAGAGTTGGCCATTGATCACAAACCTCTCTTCTCTGTCAGTTACTCCTTTCCACATCCTCACCACCCTGAATTGTATTTGGCTTTTGGTACAGAGTAAATTAATCTTGACAGCAATTTAGTGGGTCTTATCTTACAGGACACAGGTGGCTCATCATCTTTTATAAAACTAGTGCACAGCAGGCACGAGTTAATGATGATGATGGTAATAATATAGTGGCAACCAAATCAGATACCTTCTGTTAGAATTGTATCCTGCAGGGACTGCTGTCTTCTTTTGTTTGTATCAATGTATTTATACTAATTCTTGAAATATGATGTGTGTGTGGTGACATGTATATCTAGATATGTTAGCAGTTCTGATGGGCTGATAATGGCCAGGTGACTGGAAATTAATGCTTCATGAGAAGGCAGGAGGAAGGAGAGAAAGAGATAGAAAGGGGAAGGGATAGGAAATGTGATATTTGGAAGGTATGGGTCTCTAGGACTAATGGCTACTGCTTTTCACTTGACAGGTCATTGAATCCTCAAAAGTAAGTCTTGTCCTTATTTTACAGGTGAGAAAACTGAAGCCCAGAAGGGTTAAGTAACTTGTCCAAGATTGCATACTTGGTAGGTGATAGGATTCAAACTCAGGACTGAATGACTAAACTACAGGCTTTATAACCACAATCCATACCTCCACTGGTCCCCTGCATTGTCCACCCCAGGATACAGCATTTCTGACCACATAGGAAACCCTAGAAAATCCTTACAGGACTTTCTTCACACCTGAAATCCGAAATACTAGAACAAGGTGACCCGTGTAGCCATCTTGGGCAGCACTGAGGAGTTAAAGGCAGAGTTTGACTTCAGAGGCTTTGGGTATCACTACCCAGCTGTTCACTGTGCAGTGAAAACCTCACCACTCCTGTCTTCTATCTCCTTTCAAAATGTTCTTTCTTGCACAGAAATATTTAGTGTAGCTCTATTTGAATTACTGAAGTTACAGCATCTGGTATTTTGTGTGCATTTTCTCTAAAATTAAAAAAAAAGAGAGAGAGAGAGAGTCTCATTATTGTTCCCCCTGCAGCCAAATCTCTCTGTACTGCCCTCCCTCCTTTTTCATTTTAAAGCATTTCTTTGACACATTCTCCTCTCTTCAGACTGTGTCTGCCTTGATAGAATTTAGGTTTCAAGAGCGTCTGCTCTGGTTCCAGCAGGATTCTGAGGACTTTTAAATTTGTCAGCCAGTCCCTTTAAGCAATGGGCTACCCTTTTCAATAATTAAAGGAAAAACCCCAAAGCTACCAACAACCTGCCCTTCCTCTCCCCCTCCCCCACCACTAGTTCCAGCATTTTTGGTTAACACACTGCTGGATAAATTAGAAAACAAAATCTCTGTGGGTGACCAGGCAAAACTTATTAATCATATAACCCTAGCAGACGACATAGCCCTAATACAAATATTTGTGCTTCTGTCACTGGCACTCGTCTGATCGCTGCCAAATAGTGACAGATTTTAAAAGCAATCACATTAAGTATTAATCAAGCTTGAAAGATGCAGCCACGCAGAGGCATACTAACGAGTAGGCATTTCCTGCCTGCTTTCTGTGCTAACAGCACTGTGCCAGTGTAATACTAAAACTGCTCTTTTCCTTCATAAAACATCACTTTCATCATGTTAAAAAATCTAAAGTGGTCTTTGGTTGGCTGAGTGACCTTGAGCCAATGACTGGGCTTCTCCTAGATCATGCCTAGGCCCAGACTTCCCTGACCATGCTCACACTTTCCTTCTTCTGGCTTCTCTCTCACTGCAGGGGCGTGAGCAAGTGCTAGATGTTCACTACGGGAATTAGCAAGAACCCCTGGTAGTTAGAAAAGGGAACCAGTCCATGGAGAGAGCAGCATGGAGTTGGGGTGCTCAGTCTGAGCCTGGAAGGAAGAACACTGCAAGTTAAGGACCCTGATAGTAGTGGGAACATGAGGTTGGCCATATCTTCCTGGCTTGGTTTAGAGAATAGCAGAAGATAACATTTGCTAAGTTGGGGGTGGGGGTAGGGAGGTGTTAGCAAAAAACAAGAAGTTATGAAAGTAATTTATACTGTTTTAATGAGAACTATTTGCCTAAGAGGGAAAGAAATGCAAGAGGGCAAAGTTGCCAGCCCATACTCTCTGAGAAGTCGGTCCCTGGTGGAGAAGGGAAGTAAATAGGAGCTGAGACTACTCCAGTGGGTAATCCTGGGGTGATTTCAGTGATGGCTCCAGAATACAGAGAGAAGACAGAGCTCTAGTCCCACTGCAGCTCCTTTTTGAGTTGTTCAGTTCTTACTTACAGCAGAGGGATTCCAGGAGCTCCAAACCTGTTCAGAGTTCTTGGGCATTAACGTTAAAGAAAAGATAGACAAAGTTCCCAAAGACAGAAGTGGGTTGTCAGTCCAGTCAGGGACCCATGGGGCCTTGATCAGCTGGGGTCAGCTCTTAAGCTTTGTGGTTTCAGAAACACAGGTTTCTTTATTCATTTAGCCACTCAGGGAACTGACTCACACTAACTAAACTCATGTGAGATTGATATGTAAGTGGAAAAAGTTACAGTTTGTCATTTATAATGAGAAAATAAAGTTACTGGGGTACAGTGTGGGACTGAGTGTGTTCGTGTGTGTGTAACTATTTAATTGGCTGGCTGATGCCAGAGCACCAAACATGGATTTTCTCTTCATCAGCAAATCCACAAGTTATCATTTAAAAGGTTGTTTAAGTACAAGCTCAAAAAAAAGATATCTGGACAGAGGTACAAACATACTTGTTAATTCTTGTTGTTTGGCCTCTATTTTTCTAGACTCCGTGAAGAGCACTTCCTCCTTTCATTCCGTTTTTGCACAACATTTTGTACATTTATTTAGGTTCTAAGTCATTTCTTGGAGATCAAAGCTCCTCCATGAGAGTTTTCTTAGGGGGTAGGAGAGGAGTTAAAGGCCTACAGGTGAGATACTAGGTAGAGAAATCCAGAAGTTACTAATCTGCTAGTACTGCTCTGCCAAGCAATCAACGAGTTTAAGCACCCAACATTCCCTTCTTCCCTTTAAATTGAGATAAATCGTAGAATCACAGGATTTTAGAACCCGAAGAGGCCTAAGAAATAATGTAACCCAGCTCCTTGGGTTGCAATAATAATGTGCTCTTTTGGCTATGAGAGTTAGCTTGCATTTGTAAATTTCTGTCTTTTTCCTATCCTTTCATCTGAGAAGTAGATGTTCTATCAAGATGAACTGCTCTCCCTCCTATGCATTTGATCCCATCTCCTTTATTGTGACTATATAATTTATGGTTCAAACTGGGAGACTATGGAGCATAAAAGGGGCATTATTAATAATGAAGCCAAGACAACAGGCAAAACCAGGACGGTCCTGTGAAAATTTAAATATATAGCCTTCACTTTCCTTCTCCCTCCTTTTCTATCTCTTTTTTTATTTAAATAGAGTAAGTGCTTGTACATTACTACCTTTTTGTTCTTGAATAATTTTAATTATTGTAACCTTTTCAGTCAATCATATGAAATATTTGCTTATTTCAGTTATCTTAGTATTGAAATATCATAAATGTCATTATTAGTAAGTTCATACATTTTTCTGTTACATGCTAAAATTTACTAGCATTAATGAACATTTTGGCTTGTTATTAAGATTATATTCCAGGGAGGGACAGGGAGGCAAAGCATTAATGGCACAAAGAGGTGTGGTATTATCTGTTGAAGATATTTTGTAGTTTTATCAACAGTATTAGGGAGAAATGTTCACCTGTTGAAATATCCATTTTGTAAGACAAATAATAATGTGATTGAATGTATGGAAGAAAATGAAAGGAAAAAAAAGATTATATTCCAATAGAGGAATAAGCAGAGACTTCTTTCAAAGCAGAAGATTTTTTTTAGGTTGAAGATCCAATTACAACAGGATTTCACATAAGTAATAGTGAAAGGAGAAATGGAAAGTCACATGAAGTTAAAAATATAATTGAATGACTTCTCAAAAGAAAGTTCTAGGCCAATATATCTTCACATGGTTTTTGGTACATGTTTATCTTTGCAGACTAAATCATTTCCAAGAAATTCTTGGTTTGGGGATCAGCAGATGGCATAATGGTTAGGTCACTGGACTCCCACATAGTCAACCACAGTTTGAGTCCCAGATCCGATGGCTTGAAATTCACTCTGGGCGCATATACGTGAGTGCCCAAAATCCCGAAAGGAGAACGGAGGAGAAGAAATCATGGCCATCCCACCTGGGGAGTGATTTCTTGCTTTCTGACTCTGATTCTCTCTGTCTCTCCAATGAGTGCACATGCCCTATAGCAAAAATCTCTCTAAAGAAAAAACATTCTTTGTTTGATGTAACTGAATTGTAAGAAAGTTGTACACTCACAAAAGACCTAAGTCCCTATTGAGTGGTCCATAACCTTGTGCTTAGAAAGCCGTGACTTCTATGAAGCAGACGTGCTCTGGTACCTGAGAGGTAGCCATTATAATTAAGGCATTTCAAATGGCACCCCATGAAGTATTTTGTCAGAAGTGCTGTTATTTAGTTGAATTTCATACCTCTGTGAATTACAGTTTAAAATGCATTCTTTCCCATATATGCCTAGCATTTAGTGGACAAACAATATATTCTTGGAAAGATATGCCTCTTTAGTTGTTTATTAAATATTTAACTGTATATTACATTGCTGTTTCATCTGCTAGACAGTAAGTTCCTTGAGAGCAAGAACTGAGTCTTGTCTTAGAATTCTCAAAGTATCTATATAAAAAAATTTGTACATGAAAGGTCAATGCTCATTCAACTAAAGTGAATGTATATTAACCAACCAAACTATTTTGATAGAGTTTCTCTGATGTTTCTTTTTAAGTCCAATTTTTTGTTGTTGTTGATTTGGTTTTTGTTTTGTCTTGCTTTCAGTGAGCAGCTCCATTTTATTTTTTAAATTTATTTTTTATTTACATTTAATCAGTGTACATCTTTTATTTTATTTTTTAGGTAATTTTGCTATACGGTGCATACACTCACTGGAGAGAGAGAGAGACAGAAAGTGAGAAATTTTTCCCCCGGGGACAGAGAGGAGGAATTGTTTGCTGCAATCCCTTCTGCTCCCCAGTGTACGTCTTTACAGTGTACAACATGGTTTCTCCAAGTACGAATACAGTGCATTTTAGTCAAGTCAAAGATATTACCATATACTTTATCATCAAAAGACACATTTTTTAAAATTTATTTATTTATTTATTTTAATTTGACAAGAGAGGGGAGAGAAAGGAGGTTTTTTTGCTATAGGGCGCCTGCGCTTGCCAGAAAGACAGAGAAAGAGAAATAGAAAGTGAGAAATCACCCCCCAGGAGGATGGCCATGCTGCATTCCCTTCCCCTCCATTCTCCTCTCGGGATCTTGGGCATGCATGCACACGCGCCTGGTGTGAGTTTCAGCCACCGGGTCCAGGACTTGAACCGTGATTGACTACAATGGGAGTCCAGTGACATAGCCATTATGTTAACTGCTGGTCCCGATACATTTTAATTTTTGTGTTTATTAACTCTTTTGTTTTTCTTTTCTGATACCCTCTCTCACAGCCCCACTCCTTCTTTTTTAAGCTTTGATTCTTCAAATAGTTTTTTTTTTTTTTTTTTTTTTTTTTTTTTTGTCAGAGGGCACATGTGTTCCTCAGATAGAAACAGAGAGGGAGAGAAAGCACCACTCCCCACCCCAATGGATGGTCATGCCACAATCCCTTCTTCATTTCTCCATTCTGTTGAAATTTTGAACATGCACACACATGCACCTGACGTGCTTTTTAAGTGCTGGGTTGACCCTGTGGAGTCTGGCTCCCTTAAGCATTAGCCCCAGGGGTGACCCTCTGTTGCTTTTTCAAACTCTCTTTCTCATCTGCTTAGAAACCAAATCCCTTATCTACAGGTACATGAGATCCTTGGTGCTTATCTTTCAGATCCTGGGGTGTGGTTTTCCCCTTTTAATAAGACTTATTTTGTCTCCTGCTTTGGGAAGGAGTGAATGAAGAGATGAAATGAAGGACAAAAGTCTTTCCCTAAATATTCCCTCAAAGGCAGATAATTATTTTCAGGATTCAGGATAAGAATACTGACAGTGAGAGAAAAAATAGTGCTGAGAGGTACTTGTTCAGAGACCCATTCCACTCCTGTGTGAATACAGGAGCCACCTCCCTCGTCTTTGTTTACCTTCATAGGGGGCAGAGAACCCAACCTGAAGTGACCACTCAGTAAATATTTGTTAATTGAAATTAAGTCAAGGGGCTAAAAGTGGAGCATCAGGGCTTGTTCATAACTCTTTGTTCTTCCCAAGGAAAATGGAATATTTTTGACCTTGTCATATCTCATCCCGGAGGAAGAAGTAACTAAAGTGCTTTAAGAGTCATCATTTATACAGTAGGAAACACATTTTCATCAACATACTAAATCTCCATCTTTAGAGATGAAGTGCAGAGATTCAGGGGTACTGAGATATCCTGTAATAGGTTACATCTATGCTCTTTTTAATTTTGGAGTTTTAAGCCCTCCTGCCCCTTAAAGGTTACATGTCTTATATAAAACCTACTGCCTGGTGGATTGCTTTGTAGGAGTTGGTTGAAGCTAATTTGGCCTGATTACAATAAGAGATACCTCTTCTGGGAATTTATGAAAATGATTCTAGGAGTCAGCTCCTGGAGGTTTGTCTATTAACATGGCTAAAACCAGTTCCTGACCACTTTCCATCTTCTGCCAGAAATCTCCAAAAGTTCAAGAACTTATTTTCTCTCAATTACTTCCTTGTTCATTATTTTAATGTCAACCTCATCTTGGTTTCTCACTCACAGCCGGACTAGCAATGAGGAAGGAAATATTGATCATTTCCCAAGAAGTTGCTTTAAGACTCTCTCTCCAGGGCATTGAATACTTGGCTTTTGGGCAGGGCCAGAAAACTCTTCAAGTTTCTAGATATTTAGTTGCATAGGGTCTTCTGTCTTGTGGTATGAGGTAAGCCCACTGGCAGGTTTATATCCAGCACCTACTGTGTGCCAGGTACAGATCCACTCCTGGCTTCTTTTTACTCTTATCATGGACTTCTCTCCCAGCATTGATGCACATTTGCTTCCATTAGCATGTACCTGCTCCCTTCTCCAAAAGGCTGCTCCTAGGCGCCAGAGCCCTTTGACCAGTGCTTGGGAATTTACGACCCCAGAGACAGGGTTTAGCCAGTGCTTGACAAGAGTGGTGTATGGAAGGCCAGCTCCCTTGACTAGGATTGGGACAAACTCAGGCATAATTTATATTCCAGATTTTCCCTGTGGAATCAGGCCAAGGTACCACTTTATGAGACTTTGCCTGAAATTATACCTCTGATTGGCTTTTTTTTCTTCTTTGTCTACTTTTCCCAGTTCCTTACCTGTTTCTCCTGGGAGCACTTCTTCTTTTCTCCTTCTCCTTCTCCTCTCCTCCTCCTTCTTACTCCCTACTCTTCTAGGATATACCATGATAAAAGCTCCTCCTCCATGGGGATCAGCAGTTGGTGTAATGGCTATGTCGCTGGACTCCCATGTAGTCGACCATGGTTCAAGTCCCAGGTCTGGTGGTTTAAATTCACACTGGGTGTGTGTGTGTGAGTGCCCAAGATCCTGAGAAGAGAATGGAGAAGGGATTGAGGCGTGGCCATCCCCCCAGGGGGTGATTTCTCACTTTCTGTCTCTCTGTCTCTCTGTGTCTTTCTGGTGAGTGCACGTGCCCTATAGCAAAAACCTCTAAAAAAATAAAATAAAAAGTTCCTCCTCCTCTCCTTCATTCATGATAGAGAGTACATGCAAGCACATGAGAGAAAGAGAGAGACAGAAGCACCCTGGACAGAGTCCCATTATGTCATAATGCCCTTTCTCTAGCCCTCCAACTTGCCAGGGTCTTGGGCACAGTGTATATACCCATTTTGTTTTCAAGCTGACCCAGGAATCCTAACCCACAGTTGATCATGTGGCTTCCAGAACTGCAGTTTGGTTTGTTACCAATTGTGCCACCAAGCTGGGCCTGGAGCATTTCTTAATGAATCACTTGTCCATGAATCATCCTCTCATGAGTGGAAGATTGAAGGAATAAGACCCAAGACACCAATATCTCATTGAATTCTCATAGTCATCTGTGAGAATTGAATTTGAAATCTTACTTTGGGACCATCTGATGACATAATGGTTATGTTGCTGGACTACCACATGACTGACTGTGGTTCTAGTAGCAGACCTGGCAGCTTGAAACTCATGCTGGGCACATGTGCACGCATGCCCCAAATCCCAAAAACAGAATGAAGGAGAAGGGTTTGTGATGTGGCATCTCCCTGGGGAGGTAATTTTTTTCACTTTCTGTCTCTGTCTCTCTCTGATGAGTACATGCGGCCTATAACAAAAATCCCTCTAAAATTTATTTTTACTTTTATTATTCTCACTTACAGTTGAAGAAACTTTAGATGCCTAGTATTTGAGTGATTTCCTCAAGACTATACAACTAGAAAGTGAAATGTAGAGTTGGAATTTAAATCCATAACTTCTTTTAAAAAGGAAGCAAGGGTGGTGGGGAGACAGCCTGCATCCCACATGGCCAACCATGCAGTTTGAGTCCTAGGTCTGACAGCCTGAAGAACATGCAGGGCACATGTGTGTGCCTGTCCAAAATCTCAAAAGGAGGGAGGAATGGAGGAGAAGAGATTGTGGTGTTAGAATTCCCTATAGGAAATTCATTCTTTCTTTCTTTCTCCCTTTCTTCTTCTTCTTTTCTTTTCTTTTCTTTTCTTTCTTTTCTTTTCTTTTCTTTTCTTTTTTCTTTTCTTTTCTTTTCTTTTCTCTTCTCTTCTCTTCTCTTCTCTTCTCTTTCTCTTTTCTTTTCTTTTCTTTTTTCTTTCTTCTTTCTTTCTTTCTTTCTTTCTTTCTTTCTTTCTTTCTTTCTTTCTTTCTCTCTGGCAAAAAAAAGTGTTTGTTTATGAATGAGAGTGAGAGAGACAAAGGTATCACTCGGGGTCTCATCACACCATGATGCTTGCCAAAGCCTCTCAGTCATCCAAGACCATAGGCAGGCCTAGGCATGCCAAGTGCCCAGGTAGACTTGGAGTCAGAACTGGGCCTCCCATGTGGCTCTAGTACCTCACTAGTGCCCTACCATCTGTGCCACCATGACCAGGCCTAAATCCAGAACTTCTGATTTCAAATACCTGATTTGGTTAATTCATTATTCTCTACTGTAGAACACTTATCAGACCATATGGAGTGTGGTTGTTTAGTTGATAAATATTTAGAAAGTAACTAGTTTGTATCATAGATCATGAACATAATAATAAGCAATATAGTCATCAATGAAATAATTGCATAAATATATAATTATAAACCATGATAAAAGCTTTAACACACTGCTGTTCCAGGTTTATGCTGGGTAATAGATGTATCTTAGGAGGGCATCAAGAGGAAATTTTCATTTGGGGGAAGACAGGTTTGCATGAAAAGACAAATAAACAAACTCTTGACTGCCTGAAATACAACAAGATGCAACTAAATGAAATTAAGTTTAATTTTGTATTTTCCATCCAGATAAGTTTAGTTTTGCAAGCTTCATGTGGCCTGGAGCTGTATTCATGTAGCTTGCTCTCACTAGCTGTCAACAACATGTGAAAAGTCTATCTACACACAGCTCACTGCTCCTTTCCACACGCCCCAAGACCTTGGCAAGCTTCCTTGGTGTCAATCAGCAGCCCCCAGTAATGTAAAATGAGGTGACAGCTATGGTTTCCCATTGCAAAGTCCCTCATTAAAATCTGTGGTTGGCAGAACGGCTGGTCCCAGATCACAGATCCTGGCTCACAGTGGGGAGCTTGGATTATGAAGACAATGAATGCACACAGCCTGTTAATGACACTTTCAGAGATGGGGTTCCCTTCCAGGTATTTCTAGATAAATTTGGGTCATTTATCACACGCACAGACATTTATTCACTCGTATCTAGGTTTCCATATTCTTTCTCCATAGGAATATTATTAATAAGAAAAACTTTTCAAAGTTCATTTTAGTTGGTCACTATTAAAGAAGGAGATGCTAGAATCTGAACTGTCTGAATAAACCCAGTTTAGGTGGTAGGGGCATTCCAAGGAATGTAAGAGAATCCCTGAGATTTCATTACGGTGAGAGGTGGTGACAGTGGTTATAACAATCATAATACTCATCCATCAGCTGCTATTTTACAGTTGCTTTTTGTGGTTCTTTACCTGGGGTGGAAACTAAGCAGTTTTGTCCCATACTGATTCATCAATAAACAGAGAAGCTGGCTCTACTGCTACTGACCCCAGCCAAGGTTGTCACTTGTGAATGGCCCAAATCTCAGATTATATTTTTTTTAAAAAATCTATCTATCTATATCTATCTATCTATCTATCTATCATCTATCATCTTCAGATGAGTAAAGTTGGAATCAGTTAAGGCCAAAGCAGCTTCTGTGGGTACCAGTATCCTAAATGTGTACTTTAATAAACTTCTATTAGTATCATATTTTAGTTACAGATTGTCCACACATAGTCAGAAGCTCAAAAATTAGTGTTAGATGGTTTTTTGCTTAATTGACCTTTGATAGCATAATTTTTATAAATTGTTGTGGTCTGCCTACATTACAGTAATACTAATGATAATAGTTTAGGTTTATTGAGTTTCTACTATGTGCTGGAAACTTTGGAGAGCACTGGGGAGTCAAAAGGGGTATAGAGTGAGGTCCTTGCCCTCAAGTAGTGTACACATAATTTGGGAAGACCCACCTAGGCTAACTGGTAGATGTTTGGTATGGAGTGTACAAAGATACTGTCCAGGTCTACTACAGTAGGAGTTGACTTAGAGAGGAGGTAGAGGGATTTAAAGGCCTTAAACGAGGGATCCTAGTTAATAAATGGAGGGACATGGGATGAACGCTCCAGGCGGGGATAACAGAAAGAACCAGTGTTTTGAGCTGGAAATTTATAAGTTATATTTAGAAGACAATGAAGAGTATTACTGGAGTGAGTGTTGATGTAAGAGAGGTCAAAAACATAAGCTTAGAAGTCAAGGAAGAGCTTGAATGCCGAACTTGGAGATTAAATCACTGGTGGTAGCTACCACCACTGTATTGATTATACTATATTACATGATAATATTATATGGTAATTAAATACCAAATGCAACAGTAATAATGCTTATTTCCAATTATATAAAATTTTAAAAGTTTATTTAGTTTATTTGTGATAGAGAACATATGTATACACAAAAGAGATAAAGAGAGAGAGAAGCACCCTGGATGGTCTTATTACACTATGAACCCCCCTTCTCCCAGCCCTCCAGCTTGCCAGAATCTTGGCATCTACACAAATGCCCAGTGTGTTTTCAGGATGACCCTGGTATCCAAACCAATGGTCAACCATACGGCTCCCAGTGCTACAATTCAATTTGCTACTGATTGTGCCACTAAGGTGGGCCTTAAGGGACTAATATTTACCTGGTCCTGAAGTAGGTATTCAATGTGCTTTGTCACTTAATTACTCTTTAAATCAGTGAGTATTCATTACCCACTATAACTCCCATAACAATCCAATAAGGCACTTGTAGTTGCTTCCATTTTAAAGATGAGGAAACTGAGACTCAGTGGGACTTAGCAATTTATGCAAAGTCACACAGCTAATTAATGGCAGAGCCATAATTTGGCCCTATGTCTGCCTAACAAAGTTAGCCTTTTTACATCAGAGCTACATTGCAGGCTTCTGAATATCTATAGAGTTTTGAAAGTTGTTTAGAGAGGTGAGGACATCATAGAAGAAACAATCTGGAGGTAGGGCAGCCATTGCAATAGGCCAAACAGTGAAGTAACAACTGTGGCATGAGGAAAACAGTAGGGAAGTGGTTTGTGGTAAAAATCAAGGTGAATGGAAAGGAAAAAGTGAATTCCAAAGACATTCTGAGGGAATTAGAATGTTTAGGACTTTGTATAAATAGAGGTAGAGAGAAAGGGAGAAGTCAGACATGTTTTTAGAAATTCATGCCTGGAACTTGAATCTATGTGAGATGTGACTATGACAGTTGGGATTTTTTTTTTTTTTGTTTGCTAGAGGGTGTGTATATTTGCCAGGGAGGAAGGGATGGAGGGAGGGAGGGAGGGAGGGAGGGAGAGAGAGAGAGAGAGAGAGATAGAGAGAAAGAGAGAAACTGAGAAAGCACCCCCCCCCACACACACACACAAACACACACACATATGAGGGATGGTCACACTGCAATCCCTTCTACCCCATTTCCCCCATTTCTCCTTTTGAGATGTTGGGCATGTAGGCACATGCATCAGTGTGCTTCTCAAGTGCTGGGTTGGGGACTTGAACTGCGCAGTTGGCCATGTGGGATCTAGTCATGTTAACCACCATGCTACAGGCTGGCCTGAGGCTTTATGTGTTTTTTTGAAAAAACAGACCAGAATATGCACATTTAAAGAACTGAGTCTTTCAAAGTAATAATAGTTATGTTGGAAGACATTGGCCTTGTTCTGACAATGCTGCAATTGCTAAAATGTATTGGGAATTCTTCCTTCATGACCATCTTCACTCACACAGGTAACGGTCTCCTAACTTTAGCTAAGGATGTCATGATCAGCCTAACCATCAACTGATTTTATTTTTCTTTCTTTCTGTTTGTTTATTTTTTTATTTTTACCCCCACAAGAGAGAGAAAGTAAGAAATCATCCCCCACGGGGACTGGCCATGCCTCAATCCCTTCTCCTCTAGTCTCCTCTTGGAACTTTGGGGATGTGCCTGGTGTGATTTTCAAGCCACCAGGTCTGGGACTTGAATCCAGTGCCTTAATCACCATGCCACCTGGTGGTCCCATCCATTGATTTTCTAAACTTGGCTCCAAACTGCTTACTTACTTAAAACAAAACAAGAACAAACACTGTTAAGGATAAAGCTCTATCATTTTTGAGAGCATGCTCAGGCTCTTCTCACTCAGTAGGACAGTTTAGATAATACTAATCCCAGGCAGCCTTGGGTTTGAACCTAGACTCAATCAGTTCCTTGGCAAAGTTATTCAACCCAACTGTGCCTCATGTCCTTCAGTTATAAAATGGATATTACAATTCCTCTCCGTAGAGTGTTGAGTGGTAATTAGGATGATTTTAGTAGCAAATAACAGAAAAGTCAACTCAAATTGTCTTAAACAACTTGGGAATTTATTTGTTTACATAAGGAGAAGTCCAGAGGTAAAGTAGGCCCTAGGCAGAATACAAATGGGGAATTAAGCTTCTTTCTCTGCTGTTCTCTTTACTCTGTCCTCCTGTGATTTTCAACTTTGTTGTCAGGCTGGTTCTCGTTGCATTAGCAAGAGGGTCATCAACAACTAGGGCAGCATGCTTTCTCCCTCTTGTCTAAGCAGGAGAGAAAATCTCTTCCCCCAAAATTGATTATATGTATGTTCCTTCCATTTGTTTGAACCCTTTTAGGACACATGCTCACCTATGGACCAATAGGCAGAAATAAAATGCCCCATATGGATTATTTATTAGGGCAGACCAGGTAATAGGAAGGAATTAATAATACAAGTCATGGACGTTATGTGGCTCATAGCTAGCTCTATCTAAAATTTAGTAATATTCTCTCAGGGCCAGATGGTGGCACATTGGAAAAATGTGACACTCTCCAAGGCTAATCCACATTGAAGTTTCCAAATTTGTGTTCAGAGATCTCCCTGAGTACACAGTTGTGCCTGTGACCCTGAGCTGGCTGGAAATGGGGGTGGATTGTGGCATCAAGATTCTGTTGGGATCTCTTTCTCTGTGTGTGTCTCTCTCTTATTCATAGTAGAAATGAAGTTGTTTGGAGAGGTGAAGACAACACAGCAGAAATTTATTTTTCCTAATAATGAAGAGTATATTATTCAGGTCAATTATACATACAAGCCTAACTGTATATAGAATGTCTTCTCACTTTAATGTTTATCTTCAGCCCCTCCTTTGGTCCAGGGCCACCCTCTCACTTCCTATCAGTAGAATACAAGCTGAGTTGGTCGTCCGGGGCTTGTTCAGTGCATGAAAACAGCAATTTTAAATACAGAGGCAAAGATAAGAACATACAAGCGGAAAAGGAATGCTGAGTAAGGGCTGGGAAAGAGGAGAACCTGGAAATCAGGAGAGAAGTCACCCAAAATTTTCCTGGGTTTACTTTTGCTTTGATCCTCCCAGCTCTGCTTCTGGTGCTGTCTGTGCACCAGAAGTCTCAACCGGCAGAGTGCAGGGGTAGGGTGGCCCTTACCAGCAATTAAAGAGAAGTTTTAAACAGCTCATCCATCCAGACATACTTAGGACCCCATTTCATCTTTATGCATTTGGCAACTAGCTAGAAAAGACCAGAACTGAGGCTTTCACACCTATTTAGCACCTGGTTAAGCATCACTTGGCACCTGCCAAATGGGTCTCTACCATTTAGGAGGAATTTGCACTGATTACTGTACTAATTAAGTAGAAGTCATTGCTACTCACAATCATTAAGCTAAATCGGTTTCTGGGGAAAAGTTTTGATAAGTAGCTGCCCAATTGAAATGGATTTGAAGGCACCCCACGCACACAGGCTCATATACCAGCAGTTGCTTTTGAACTGTCAGCCAGCACAATCTGGATTCTTTTGACCAGGTTCTTGCTCTGACTGAACCCAGGGATAGTTGACATTCTCAAAGCTGGGCCACATGGCTTAGAGCATCTTCAAAGGTAAACTGCTCAAACTTAGTTGAGGAAAATGATACTAAGTATGAAGTATAATGGTTATGTCCTGCAGTGAGCATATATTTCACACATATTTTGGTAATTCTCCTTGCTTTTGTTTCTTTTGCATAAATCCTTTGGGGGTATGTAATCCCCTGCCCCAGTGACTTTCTACCTTGCCCTTTAAGTTACTAGAGCATTTTATATAATCATTTTGTGACTGGGATGTAGTAGATTGTCTGAACTTTTATTCATAGGACTTATGTACCAAACTTGGCTTTTGCTGGAGAACTTTTTTGGAGGATAGTTGTGTGTGTGTGTGTGTGTGTGTGTGTGTGTGTGTGTTTGTGTTAGGGTAGGGTATATAGCAATAGCCTTGCTATCCAAAATGTTGGGAATTTTTGTGAGCATCTGAGGACTTTTCTTGTGGGCAGCAGATTCTCATAAGAGAACAAGAGTTCAAACAACATCAGATACTACTCTTGAAGACAGCCACTTGAATCAACGTACAAACTGTATCTGATGACGCCACCTTTTCTTTTTTAAAAAATAAATAACACAGCTACTGCTTTACTTAGAATGTGTGTTGGAAGATAGAAAAATGCTGAACTGAGTAGGCATTGTGAAAAATGTAATGTGAAGAACCTGGCCTATATATACTTGGGTATGAAATTTACTACTTCGAGATAAGCTTGAGACATTGTATTGGCTACTTCTAAGATGCTAATGTGCATCATGAGGTCAGTAAATTTTCTTAATATTGTGCATGCCAGATACCTTTCTGTCTTTACTAGATTTTCTTGAAACCCTAAGGGAAGTAATTTATTTTACGGGAGGAGGAGGAAAGCTCCATATTATTAAAAATTGTAATGATATTTTGGCATAATTGCATCTCACTTTCTGAAAGGTTGGAGAAAAGAATTCAATTTGAAGTCAATGGAAAATTTCAAACATGGGTGCAATACCATACAGTAAATGCCACTGCAATGAAAATCTCCACATCCTAGTGATTCCCAATGGCCTATTTATATCAGGCAGTATTCAAGGACAGAAAACTCTGTCCTAAGTAAAAATATGGACAATGCCTTGGAGTTTGTTCTAATGGCCAACTATTGCCCAAAATCTTGAGGGAGTGTGATTGGGAGTGATGAAGGGAAACTGTCTTAGGGAGTAGCTTCTGGAAAAAAAAAAAAAAAAAAAAACAAAAACTCCCAAAGGTTTATTTGAGAATTTAGAGGGGAGGAAAAATCAGATATAGAGATGGCCATGAGGACATGAGTCCCCTCAGAACACATAGAAATACCAGATTTTAATGGAATGAGGGAGAGTAGCTCAATCCACCTTGTTTTTCAAATTGAAGGGAAGGGTGACCTGGTAAAGCTGGAGAATTTAGGATGCACAGGCAGCAGACATCTAGGTGACATTTAAATACCATTATGTCAGGGCCTCCCATTCAC
Source organism: Tupaia tana (assembly GCA_026018925.1). NCBI lineage: Eukaryota > Metazoa > Chordata > Mammalia > Scandentia > Tupaiidae > Tupaia > Tupaia tana. The sequence goes on along the minus strand of JAKSZU010000001.1, from coordinate 231,427,819 downwards.
TTGGTGCAGTGCTAAAGGGACATTAAATAACTATTGTATATAAAATGAGAATGGACACAAAGTGGTACAAAAAGTTAGATATCACAGCCAATTATAGGGTGCTAATGACTTATATCAGGTTTGTTTCCTGCTTGGAGGTGGCTTACAATGGGCATTACCTCTGTACCACAGAACCATCCTCTTCTCATTTATTTTTGCATTAAAAAATTCCTATTAAGCACCTGGGCAATTTCTATATCTTTATACACCTGGAAGGCAAGTTTGGCTCCAGTTATGTTCTGGATATGTGAAAAGAGCCAAAGGTACAGATGGGAGGGAGGTTGCCTGGCTTTCCTCTCTGGCTGTTTAATTGGGAAAGAAACTTGGACCCAATGTGGCCTCTAGTGTTCTGTGAAAACACTGTTTTGTCTTTCCTCAAAAGGAGTCTGGAAGCAGCCAAAAGTTCTGCCTGAGAGAACAGTGAGCAGCTGAGAGAGACCCAGCATAAATCACAGAGCCAGGAGAGAAGGGCAGATTCAAGTAGAACTTTAGGGCACTCCTGGTTCTTATCAAGCTGTCATCTTCCAGAGAAGTGGGCTGTGTTTCTTTTTTCTTTTCCTGCAAATCAGACTCTTTGGAGATGAAAAGAGGTTAAGTTAGGGCCCCATGTCTTTCTACTCTCACTGTAATAGAAATAAAAAACAGTTCTAGATACTCAGAGGTGGCTCTTTAAATCTCTCTTCATTCATTCCTACCTTTCCAGGGTAGCCACTTGTTGAGCGTGTCAGAGCCAGTCTCTTGTCATATCTTCTCCTGGGCAACTTGATGCCCCAGTTGTACTATGCTGAAGTGCCAAGCACATTACAAAATCTTAGATACTTCCAGTTAAACATGACAGTCAATCCCACGCAGTCCATTCTTCCTCCTGAAATCTCACTTAAATGACTGCCAAGGAATAAAATCCTGTGAAAACACAAGGAGAGCAAATATGGGAAACCATGAAAGAGGTCAACACATTCTTTAGAAGAGGGAAAGCAGATGAAGGATTGGCCACTGACTTACCAAAGAGGGAAAACTATGGCTTCAATCCCTACAGAGAAGGGCAATGATGACAAGCAAGCCATTGACTCCAGAAACCCAGCAGGAGACCTGACGCACGGGTAAAGTCAGGGGGTTCACTGGAAATCTTGCCAGGTTAAGTTAGGACCCCATGTCTGTCCTCTGCCCCTGTAGAGGTGGTAAACAGAGACTTCTCCTACATTCACAGTTTCTCTATTTAGAAATTGAATCTGGAGGGCTGGCCTTATTGCCTAGTGGTTAAGGGAACCAGAGTCTACATGGTTGACTATGGTTCGAATTTTGTGCTTTCTGTCTCTCTTTTTCTCTCCATCTGGCAAGGGCTCACACCTCCAGCCATTAAATAGAAATTAAATGTGTAGAGGTGAGACTCAGGATACAAGTACACTCAGTACCTGATGTGGTAAAGGTAACATACCAGTTGAGGTGGGAGCCCTCACCTGCCCTCCTCTCCTTTGCCCTTGAAATGATAATAGCCAGAGCCTAATCCCTGGCAGAGAAGTGGCTTATCCTCTAGGAAAATTGAATAGAAAACGCTTACCGGTCCTGGTGTATTAGGTCTCCCTTGAAACCTAGAAGTTGATAAGCCAGGCTCAGGGCTCAGAATTTCCTTTCACTTCATTCATTTATAAATTATCAAAATGTTAATGTGTCTCAACTCAAACCCAAACTTCTTTCTACCTTATGGTGAATAGCAGCTGAAAATTTGGTTTATTCTTTTTAGGCTTAACTGAGCTGTTTTAAATCTGCCCCACACATGCATGGCTCAGGGATAGCCAGAGATTGGGTAGGGATTTATGCACAGAACATGATGAAGTTCTCTTTTCTGGCTCTCTCCTTTTTGAATAAAGCATCTCACTTGTAGCTGTTGCTCAACTCTGATTATTTGAGATAGTAACTTTGTAGGTGTGTATTAGAATTTTTACCCTCTCCAAAGTGTAGAGTGGAGCTTGTTCTCAAGCTAGAAGGTGTGAAAGGAAAACTGACCCTGTGCTTCCAAATGCCAACTGTTCTCTAGTAACTAGCTACCTCTGATAACTCCTTAGTGCTTCCAGAAAAGTTGTTTTTTGTTTGTTCATTTTGCTTTGTTTTGTTTTTGTTAAGGATTATAGTAGTCTTCTGGGGGAAGATTGGTTGGATAGGAGCTGATGAGAGCTAATTTTTGGTAGCCATTATTTACCAAGAAGTTGGAGGAAAACATAAAACAATGTAAAAGAGAGAAAAACAAAATAAAACTAAAAACTCAGAGGATGCTTCGGGAGGCAGGTTCTCTGTGGAAATGAAGATACTGCTCAGAGCAGAACAAAATGCAAAAACTTAGCCCTCCCCAATAATATTCTCACAAAGACAGAAATATTTATTTAATTTATAAAACAAAAGCAGGTTATTGCTTTATTGAAATATTGGAAAACAAGAAAAGTCTTAGAAATTTAAAAATTTTGTTACAAAACATTCAATAGCAGAAGAAATTTCTTATAAAGTAAAACAAAGTGTCAAATGTGGGGGCTGCTGGCAGCATTGTGGTTGGGACAGCTGGATTCCACAAGGCTGGCTATGTGGTTTAAGTCCCTAACCAACACAATGAATATAAAAAGATCCATACCAAGGACATTATTATGAGTTTTCAGAACACCAAAGATAAAGAGAAAATCCTGAGATTCCAGAGAGAAAAGAAGGTAATATAGAATGGATGAGGGGGCTTAAAGAGCATCCTGGGTGTGTGTACGTGGGTACCCAGGATCCCCAGCAGAGGGAGAAGTGGGGGTGAAGGGATTGTAATGTGGCCACTACCCATGGAGCAGGTGCTTTCTCACTTTTCATCTCTCCTTGTCTCTCTCTATCTCTGTCTCTCCCCAGCAAGCACAAACACCCTCTGGCAAACAAAACAAAAACTCGGATGTGGACAATAAGAAAGAAAGACAATAAGAAAAAAAAGATTCTCTAATGAAAATTAGAGAATCAGTCTAAGAAGGCCCAAATCTGACTAGCTGAAGATCTAGAAAGGGAGCAAAGAGAAACAGGAGTAGAGAACATTAGCAAAGAAATAACACAACATAGTAGAAGAAAGTTTTCCTTAACTGAACACCATGAGCATTTAGAGTTTAGATTGGGGTTGACAGACCACAGCTCATGGGCCAAACTTAGTCTACTGCTTTTTTTGTGGAGTTTTAGTAGAATACAACCATGCTCATCTGTTTATGTATTTGTGGTTGCTTTACTCCAGTGGCAGAATTGAAAAGTTAAAACAGAGATCATATGACCCACAAATCTTAAAATATTTACTCTCTGTCCTTTAACAAAAAAGCTGGCTGACTCAGAGTCTGAATTAAGATACCTCCATTAACCAACACAATGAATAAGACTTAGACCAAGAATATTAAGGATAAAGAGAAAATCCTGAGAGTCCAGAGAGAAATGAAGGTCACATAGAATGGATCAGAAATCAGAATAGGATTGGACTCATGGCAACTATATTAGTTATAACAAAAATAATAAATAAGGGGGAAAAAATAAAAAGGATGATAACTTTAAGATACTGCCAGAAAAACCTGGAATCTAATCCAGTGTTAGGATAGCATACAGACATTTTCAGGTAGTGATGTCTCAAAGATTCTTTTAGTCTTTTGTGGAGGATATGCTTTAGCATAGTAAGGGAGTAATCCAAGCAAGAGGAAGCTGTGGAGGTCTGTGTGCGAGACAGTGATAGGAGATCCTGGCTGCCAGTTGGACTCCTGGCCCAGGGAGCCACTAGTCCAGGCTGGAGTGGGGCCAGGGAGGGCTGGTGGGAGGGAAAGTAGGAACAGGAGCTCAAGGAAAAAATACAGAACAGATAAACTCACTTTCTCTGAGTATTGGGAGAAGGTTCACAGACTACTGAGCATTTGGGAACACTTTGAACTTCTTATACAGTAAACTAAGCAAATCACAAAAATGCAATTCTCTCAGGAAAAATAATAACAAAAATTGTATGAGAAAGAAAATATAATTACAGTACTGACTCAGCAGTGAGTAATATTTACATAATCTTCCAGATGGCCAAGTGGTCCTCCTTTCTGCTGGCCTGCCCTAGGAAAACTTACTTCTTCTTCCTTCCAACCCTGGAGGAAGTAGGAACTAGAGTTACTGCTCTCTGCTACTCCAGCAGTTCTAACACTTTCAAACTAATGCCCTGTATGAAATTTCCCTCTACTGAATTATCAGGCAAGGGTTTATAAAGTCTGACTTGTATGAAGTTAATTAGTAATGTCTAAAACTCATAAAGACAAACAAACAAATAAACAAAAAAAAAAAAAAACGGCTATGTCAGCATCATGTTAGAAACATGTAAAATACTAGGGAAAAAAGATCTTGGAAAGAGTTGCAAGTGTTCACTTCTGAGGAGAGGAACTTGGAGATAGAGATGGGAGGTGAGAAGGGTATGTTAGGGAAGTGCTGTTTTGTTATGTCTTTTATAGCATTGTTTGACTTTAAACTAGGTGCATATATTTGGAAAAAAATATGTCCAAAACAAATTCACTGACACATTTGTTCGCATCAAAACCAATCAAGGGCCGGCTTTATGCCTGCTGGTTAAGGGAGCCAGATGGTTACTGATTAAGGGAGTCAGCCCCATCAGCCCCATGGTTGACTGCATTTTTTGAATCCCAGCCCCAGTGAGCTTGAAAAATAAGCCAGGTGTGTATGGGTGTGTGTGTATACACGTGCATGCACTCATGCACATGTACCAAATCTTGATGGGTTGGAGAATTGGAGGAGAAGGGTTGCTGCATGACCATGTTCATTGGAGGTTGCTTACTCCCTCTTCCTCTCTCTGTCTTTCTGTCCTTCTCTGCCAAATACATGTGCCCTGTGTAAGGAATAGGACGATCACATGAGAAAATAGAAATGTAGTCTTTATTGGGAATGCTCCTCGGTGAGGTTAGCTGGTCTGACGGGGGGAGGGGGGCTGAGGAGTCGTGTCCTAGGGAGGGATTTAGTGATTTTTATAAGAGTATAGAGAGGGGGAGTGTCTTAGAGGTAGGTAGAAACAGTCTATGTATGTAATGGTTTAGGGGGAGAGCAGTCTACTGTGCCACATAGGGTCTAGTGCTACATGCAGAGTAGAGCGCCATATGCTACATCCAGGTTAGATCTGAGTGCAGCACAGGTCTGATAACAGACTAGATCCAGGTTGTATCAGCCTACTGGGATGTGGCATCCAACCCCTACATCCAAGCTGCCCAGGCCTCTGGCCTGACACCATGGAAATTAAAAAAAAAAAAATAAATGAAATAAATCCCACTTTTTGGTATCTACCCAAAGAACATAATAATTCTTAATTGGACAAGTGCTTGCACATCCATGTTTATTGCAGCATTATTCACAATTGCTACGACATGGAACCAACCCAAATGCCCATGAACAGATGAATGGGTTCAAAAACTGTGGCATATATACTTTATGAACTACTACTGAGCCATAAAAACAACAAGACCCTGGCTTTTGACAGAAAGTGGATGAATTTGGAAGACTTGCTGTTGAGTGAAACAAGCTGCGCTATGAAGGAGAGACGTTGTATGTCTCCATTCAATATATACCAAATGTCTGCACTCTATGGCCAAAACTGAATGACTAAAGGCTGTAGAAACTAAGTATATGGTTGATAATACCAGTTACAATGTGGGAAGTAGGCACATGAAGGAGTAGAGTCCGAGGAAGGACATTAAGGAGAAAAATAGAGAGGCAAGGCATTTATGAAACAATAAATGAATTATCTATTGAAGATAACTTTCTAGTATGATGAACTGGACTGCTGACTAATGTACATGTGTTAGAAATATTCATAAGCTAAGTAATATGATTGAATGTATCAAAGAAATTGAAATAAAAACAACAAAAAAAGACCCTGGCATTTGGTAGAAAGTGAATGAATATGGATAATTTATTTCTGAGCAAAGTGAGTCAGGCTATGAAAGAGAGACATTGTATTTCTCCACTTAATGTATACCGACTGTCTACACTGTATGGCAGAAACTGAAAGGTTAGAGGACATAAATGCATAGAAAATGGTTACAAATTTTGGAGACAGTGGGGGGAAAGAATGGAAGAAAGGGGGAGAGTGTGAGAAAGGAATCAAGGAAGAAAAATAGAGAAGACATTTATGGGATACAGAAATGGATGATTATTTGTTGATGATAAGGTGTATTATATCTTCAACTTGACTAGTGTGAAGTGTATTCATGTTGGGTAATTCTTTTTTCAAGCTGTAGTTATGTACAATGATTGAATGTATAATAAATTAAAATGATAAAAAATACATATATATATCGAGTGTCCACACTCTAAGGCTGAAACTGAATGACTAAAGGTTATATAGACTAAATAAATGGTTATGAATATTAGATACAGTGTGGGAAGAGGGCAGGTGAAGGAGTAGAGTCTGAGGAAAGACATTAAGGAGAAAAATAGATAGGCAAGGTATTTATGGAACAAAGAAACGGATTATTATCTATTGAAGATAACTTTCTAGAATGGTGATCTGGACTAGTGAAAAATGTACACATGTTGGAATATTCACTCTGTAAGCTAAGTAACATGATTGAATATATAAAAGAAATAGAAATAAAAATAAAGAAAAATTAAAAAAGAAATAAAACAGTCAAGTCACTGGATCCTGTATTCCCATAGATCAGGAATATCAGCAAGTTAAAAATTCAGGGGAGGGACCAGCAGTTAGCGTAATGGCTATGTCGCTGGACTCCCACATAGTCGACCACGGTTCGCGTCCTGGACCGGGTGGCTTAAAACTCACGCCGGGTGTGTGTGCGTGCGTGCCCAAGATCCTGAGAGGAGAACAGAGGAGAAGAGATTGCGGCGTGGCCATCCCCCCTGGGGGGTTATTTCTTGCTTTCTGTCTCTCTGTCTCTTTCTGTCTGTCTGGCGAGTGCATGCGCCCTATAGCGAAAACCTCTCCCCCTCCAAAAAAAAAAAAAAAATTCAGGGGAGTGTGGGGTTTTCTTCTAGGTCTTCTGTTAGGGTGCTGAGGAGGAGACGTCAATTGCTCATCTATTGACTTGGAATATTCATTTGAAGATATTGCTACCATGGTGTGTTTTATTCAAATCACAAAATAAATATACTGTGTTTTCTTTTCCTAAAGCATAATGCACAAAATGGTTTCAATTCTCATAGGTGGATGAGCTAAGCTGAAGAGTGCACAATCTATTTTCTTCTGCCTTACACTTGAGGGAGAAGAATTCTGTGGTGACTCTTTGCTGGGCATTCTAGTAATTCATATCAGCAAACACCACCACAAGTAACCATCAGTCTAAGGAATATATTTGGCATGATTGACTCCCTGTGCCTGTCCTCAGAATAAGTGATGATGATATTAAAGTATATGGGCTACCCTAGGCACAGCTATAGACAAGAACATTGGGCAGAATGAAAGCAAGACCATTTCAGAGTTGAGAGACTTCCATTAGAGTAGTTCCCTCAGCTTCTCTTACGCCATATGATTCTTGTTTCATCTCTCAGTCTTGTTCTTTCCTTTGCAGGACAAAGTAATTGTAATCTTCCTAAACAAATGCCTCCCCTAAACTTCTTTCTTCTTTCTCCCTCCCTCCTTTTCTTTTTCCTCAGTTTCTCCTATCTCCTATTTTGAAATAGGTTCCAGGGAAAATCCTAAATAAAGGTCACGCTAATGGCTCCTTTAGTTAACCTTTAGTAAAACTCCAAGGTGTAATGCCGTTAAGTTAATCACATCTCTTTTCTCTCATAGGGGTGGAGCAGGAAGAACAGGATTTTAGTTTTTTGTGTGTTTTAATGATAAAGAGAACATGCATAAGAGAAAGAGTGAAGTATCCTTGACAGGATCTCATGCCATGATCTCATTTCCTTAGCACCTCAGCTCCTTAGGATCCTGGGAACTTGTGTGCATGCCTGATATGTTTTTGGGCAGACCCAGGGATTGAAACCTCTGGCCAGCCATATGGCTATCAGCCTTGCAGGGCATTTGTCTTACCCTGTACCACAGCAGCAGGGCTGGGAAGAATAGGACTTTAAAGTCCAATGCACACCTAATATGTACTCTGCAGAATTTCTTCATAGCATTTCTTCTTAATAGTACCACTTTTCAACTTTGCTTTGTCACAATACAGAATTCTATTGGCACAGTGAACAAATATCAAGGCACAAGTCAACCTAGCTTAGTATGGGCAATTTATAGAAATGTACTTTAGGGCCAGCTGGTTACATGGTGGTTAAGGTGGCTGGACCCCACATGACTGACCATACGGTCTGAATCCCAACCCAGTGGCTTGAGAAGCACACCAGGCATGTGTGCATATTTGCTCAAAATCTCAAAAAGAGAAATGGAGGAGAAAGGATTGTGATATGGCCATCCCCTATGGGGGGTACTTTCCCCCCTCTCTCTGCCACTTTCTGGTGAATACATATGTCCTATAGCAAGTTAAAAAAGAAAAGAAGAAAAAAAAAAAAGAAATGCACTTTATTTTACCCATAATGAGGAGAGATAAAAGATGTAGAAAAGGTTTGCTCTGGAATGGAGAGAGGACTATAGATTCTATAGAATTTTCAAGTATTCTACTTACAGAGGTGCTTTGACGGGAAGTGTTTTAGTTTATATTTTCTGTTCCTAACAATCAAATAGCGTTATCTTTAGCTTATGGTTTAGGAAGTCCAAGGTCAAGGGACTGCATTTGGTGAGGTCTTACTGGTAGTGACTGCAGAATCCTGAGGCGGAGCGGAGAATCTCATGGTGAGAATTTGCCTGTCTGTTTCTGTGTTTTTGCATTTCTGGTCCCTTTTGCTCACATTAAGCCACTGAGATTCAAACATGTGGGCCCCACTTTGATGACCTTATGTAATCTTAATCACTTCCTGATGCCTTACCTTTTTTTTTTTTTTTTTTGGAGAGGTTTTTCGCTATAGGGCGCATGCGCTCACCAGACAGACAGAGAGAAGACATAGAGACAGAAAGCGAGAAATCACCCCCCAGAGGGGATGGTCACACCACAATCCCTTCTCCTCCATTCTCCTCTCGGGATCTTGGGCACGCACGCACACGCGCCTGGCATGAGTTTTAAGCCACCAGGTCCGGGACGTAAACCGCGGTCGACTGCATGGGAGTCCAGCGACATAGCCATTACGCTAACTGCTGGTTCCCCCGATGCCTTACCTTTCAAAACAATAGATGAGATTTCTACTCTCTTATTGCTGTCGCATTACAATCAAATTTCAACACATGAATTTTTGGGGCACATTCAAACCATAGTAAAAATTCTTAGGTTTTGCATTCTGCTCAAGAACTGGCAAGGGGTCTCATGAGCTCTTAAAAAAAAAAAATTCTATCTGGGACTGGATGTGATGGAGCAGAAAAATGCAATGCTTTGTGAGGCTGACCCACATGAAGATGCTGCTAGTTTGTGTCTGGAGACCTCCCTGAGTGTACCAGACATGCCACATTCATGATCTGGGGCTGGCTGAGGCTGGGTGTGAATCTTGGCATCAAGATCATGTTGGACATGTACCTCTCTGTTTTTCTGTCTCAATTTCTGTCACTCATGGAAGAAACAAACAATTTTTTAAAAAAAGAAAAAGAAAAACATGTATATTCAAGACCTCTGCTGGTTTTTAGTGTAACAAAGGGGACAAGGGAGATAAAGAAGAAGAGGATTTTTTTTTTTTTTTTTTTGAGAGACTGGTTAATGGTTTTGTTTTTTTTTTTTTTTTTTTTTCCCTAAAATACAGGGCTCTAGTGTAGTTAGGAAGGAACAGATTATGGCAAAGTGCCTACCTACACTGCTTGACTAGAATTAAGGTTCTGCATCTGCTTTTGCCTTTACCAGACTGTTAGGGTGAAAGCCATGACCAGAAGTATCTGGAACTCCAGGAAAGAGGAGATGGGAAAACCACTCCAAACACTGGCTAGGATGTCAGAGCTTGAGAAGGGCTGGTCTAAAATAGAATCTTCTATAGAAGAAATGATCTAGAGGTTCAGTTTCCAAGGAGCATGCTTTCCTAAATAGTGCTATAACCTTCTTCTGCTGTTGAGAGAAGGTTGATTCCATAGACCAGACTTATATTAGTGATGGTAGAGAGACTAGACGAGAAAGTGGCCATGCTGCTGAACAAGATTCAAAAGACCAAAAATGGCCAGAGTGGGGCCAGCAGTTAGCGTAATGGCTATGTCGCTGGACTCCCATGTAGTCGATTGCGGTTCACGTCCCGGACCCGGTGGCTTAAAATTCACGCCGGGCACGTGTGTGTGCGTGCCCAAGATCCCGAGAGGAGAATGGAGGAGAAGGGATTGCGGCGTGGCCATCCCCCCGGGGGGTGATTTCTCGCTTTCTGTCTCTCTGTCACTCTCTGTCTGTCTCTGTCTGTCTGGCGAGCACACACGCCCTATAGTGAAAATCTCTCCGAAAAAAAAAAAAAAAAAAGACCAGAGTGATGACACTTTCTGGAACTGAGTAAGGAACGACAACCACCATGAAAATAGAAGCACCTTTCTCCTTAGGAGTGCTCAGAAGTACTGGGGAGGGAGCTGGACATCCTGTTGTATTTATTTCAACTGATTCAAGTTGTATTTATTTCAACTGATTCAACAAATATTTACTGAATACCATGTATATACCAGGCACTGTCTGGGTTCTAGAGTCACAAGAGTAAGTAGGACTAAGTCCTTGTCCTCATTTTATGTCTCTCAAATTGATTCCAGTGCTTTGTGTTTTACTAGGCACTGTAAAGGTAACTCTCTTTAAGAAAGATCTCCTCTCATCTAATTAATAGCCTGGGCTCAGTTCAAGCCACCCTATCTCACAGGTGAGGGCATATAAGGCATATATGCTTCTGCTGGCTTCACCAGTGATGAACATTTATATGGGTGCTGTATACCAGACATCTCATTGAGATCCTACTATATCTAACTTAATATGACAATGTAGGAGAAGAGAAACTTTTTCTTTTTCAAATCTTGAAAGTCCTTGGTTTGAGCAGCTTCCTGTAACAAGAGACAGATAACCAAGAGAAAAATAAACAAAAGTTTATTAACATGTACATTTCATATATACATGAGAGATACACAGAGAATGAGTAATTTTTGAAGAGATGGACTTTAATTCTAGTTTATAGAATTCTAGCTTCAATAAAGAACAGTAGATATTTAGAGAAGTGATAAAATGAAGAGAAAAGATATTTTTGAGTCTCTAGGGTCAGCAATCTATAGGAAGATAAATAAATGACAGACAAAAACTAGTTAGTAAAGCTTTTTAATGTAGATTCCTTTGGTACCATCTGCAAAGCTGATTAGGGTCTAAAATTGTCTTCAGTGGTTAACCTTGTTCTCCCTGGTAGGGGGACAGGATATCGCTTGTCCTTGTCTATGTTCTGCTTTTAGGCAACTAGAGGGGGGCAGAAAGCTTTCCTACATCTACAACCTCTTTATTACCTTCTGCTCAATAATCTTTAATATTTTCAGGTGCCGTATACTGGTCCTCCACAACATCTGTTTGTCTGATTCCAAAGCCCTGTCCTGGACCATTTTATCATCATTCAAATATGAGCGTCTTCAAAGCTTAATGTACTTCCCAAAAAAGTACTTCTGACCCAACAAGTATAGAGTTATATTGAAATTTGCACCTTTGGGGAAAGGACAAGTTTTTAAATATTCTCCTTCCCAAGGGAGTGTTTTGGATTGTCTTTTATATCAAGTGCACTTAGGCTCAGATAGCATCTTATTAAAATATTTTCTCTTAAATGTTAAGATATGTATACCCTTTTTCAAACTGTGATCTTGTGTTTACTCAAGTCTCTAGAAAGTGGTTTCTGGACTGGCACCAACCTTCAACATGTTAATATGCAAGAGACCATATCTTGGAACACAGACAACAGAATTTATTTTCCCCCAGAGTCTCCTAAGGTCAGATGGGTGTAGGGGTGAGGTGGAATATGACATGGTCTAAGAGCCTCATGCTAAGAGTCTCATGTCATGCAAAATGTCCCCATGCTTAATAGAATATAATTTAAGTCATCTCCAGGGACAGTTGCAGAGAAATCCCTGGGAGAAAGAAACATGCTAATTTTTTATTCCAATTACCAGTATGTTCTTTAATTCAAATATAATGCCCCCAGTGTGTTGGATGCTTTATGAGCTTCATCACAAAGACATGCCTCAGCCCTGCAGGGACTTCCATCAAGAAAACATATGACACATTCTCAGGCTATGGAGAGTCAGACAAATAATACAAAGAGGAAGGAGAGGGCTCTTAGAGTTGTTGTTTTTGTTTTTGTTTTTGTTTTTTTTTTCCCTATGCAGAGACCAAAGAGACTGACCTCTGATTAACGTTCTTCTCCTTTTTGTAATCTCTTACCATGGGAAGACAAATAAAGTGGTTGGAAGAGGAGTAATGCTCCCTTTCTTTTAGGGTGCACAAACCATCAATTTTTAGTGCCTACAAAAGAAGAAAAAGTCATGCAGGCCTCACGTTTTATTATAGCCACTTTTCTCTTGTACCAAACTATCTCAGAAATTTTTAAGAAAAGCTCCCTTTGAGGGCTAGGTGCCCAGGTCATTCTTTGCTATGAGTGATGGTGATTATGGGGATAATAGTTATGTATGGTAAGTCCAGATTATATTGGTTGGATCAGAGTCTGACTAGAATTTTGTTTCTCCTACTATGCCTTTCTGTGATGGTGGTGATGGGGACTTAAACTCTTATCTAGGTATTAATGACAGGGCTCAGGACACTTTTTCCCAAAACATGACATCTTGAGGATTTTTTTTTTGTTTTTTTGTTTTTTTTTTAGATTTTGCGATAGGGCACATGCACTTGCCAAAGAGAGAGACAGAGAAACAGTGAGAGAGAAAGTGAGAAATCACATTCCAGGCAGGATGGCCTTTCTCCTCCATTCTCCTCCTGAGATTTTGGACATTCTCACACACACACTCAAGTGTGATTTTTCAAGCTGCCAGGTCTGGGACTTAAACAGTGATAACCCATGTGGGAATCCACCATACTACCTGCTGGCCCTAGCATATTGAGTATTTTAAGCTGAAGGAATTTGAGAAATGTCAGATACAGGAAGGATTTCTGACTTTCTGCTGAATCAGTTGTAAGACCTCCATGCAATAGAAATCTTTTTCTGTCTATTTACGGAGGAAAGTGTCCTTATCTTTGAAGATGGAGAAATGCCATGAGGAATCTGAATAAGCAGGCTTTACTAAGTTTCCACCAGTTTACTATAGGTATAAAGGAAATTTTCCTTTTTCCTATGAAATTCTCTGAGAATCACGGACAACAGGCAGATTAATAAAAGAAAAGGCATACAAGTTTATTTAACATATACATATGTGCATGGGCACTATAGAAAATATGAACTCAAAGAGAGGCCAGATAGTTAAGATTCTTCATAAAAGAAAGGAAAAGGGGAAGGAGAGCCCAGACACTTTTAAAGTAAATGTTTTTTTTAGGGAGAAAGAATGTGCTCAATGCTCAGACAACGGTGAGTAAATAATTTTCCTTGGGAACTGGATGGGCCTGGGAGACTGACAGTAGCTCATGACAAAATCTGTCTATGTGTGTTGACTTTCCTCAATCTTCCTTTCTGCAATTTAAGTTTAGTTAATGATAACTCAAGGAAAGAGTTGAGGCAATTGTTTTCCTCTTGGGAGTTCCAACATTTCAGTAGGTATTAGAATATTAGAGCAAAGCTTTTCTTTGCACTTCAGGAGATAAAGGATCAAAATGATCTAGAGATAGGGGAGTGAGGCGAAGATCAGAGAGAGTTTGGTTTTGAGGCTGTCTCTTTAATTTGGCATGGCAAAATGCCAGCCTTTGGGGTATCATTTACCAAGCTACAATTCTATCCTTAGCTGGTACCTTTTCCTATCACATTTTTTCAATGACATTCCACCCTTCATCAAATCTATTAAAAAACTCTCAGCTTGGAGACAGCAGATGTTGTGGTAGTTAAGGCACATGATTCCCATGTGTTCAAGCATGGTCTGAGTACTGGACCTAGCAGCTTGAAACTCATGCCGGGTGTGCATGTGTACGTGCCCAAAAGCCCAGGAGAAGAATGGAGGAGAAGGGATTGCTGTGTGGCCATCCCCCCATGGGGGGTGATTTCTCACTTTCTCTCTCACTGTCTCTTTTTCTCTCTCCAGCAAGTACACATGCCTTATGGCAAAAACCTTAAAAAAAAAAAAAAAAAAAAAAAAAAAAAAAAAAAAAAAAAAAACCTCAGCTTTACCATGCACTCCTCTCCCTTACATTGGTGTCTACATTTATTCTCTGTACTATCATACCTTCAGATCTTTCAATTTCTGCCATAGACTGTAGATATTCAGTACATATTGAGTGGGGATATACAGTGAGTATCTTTCAAGTCTAGAGAGTGGGTGGTAGAGGGTGGATGTGAGTGTGAATGGAAGAAACACATAACAGACAAAATGTAAAGTTCTCTGTTGAAAAAAACTATTGTATACATCATGATGGGGACTTTATGTAAAATGTGAATTAATCTGAAAATAAAACAAAAACAATCAACTTTAACCTTTTATTGAACTATTTTCTTATGAATGCTCCTATGTTATATAAAATTGATATTAAATAAATGTATATATGTTTTCTCTTAATCTTGTTACAGTGGCTCTGCAGAGAATCTAGAAAGGTAGAAGAAAAATAGTTCTTTTGTCCCTTACAGTTTCTGGCAACTACAGAGATTCAATAAAAGACCAAGACACTCCATTCACTCTAAAAACTGCAGTTGAGGTCTGGGGCAACTGACAAAAATCTGACAGAAGGTAAGAATTTTTACCACATCTATTTCACAGATCTCTGTCTGTAGTGCCAGGTTGATTGAGGAGGATAAAATTTCTCCTTGTCCCTTCCTTTTCAAACTCCGATTAGCCAGAGAAAAACATTCGTAAGAATCTGTTCTTCTGATTATTAATGCTGGCTTAGGCAGGGATGCCTATCCTAAGGACCAGAAGCCAGGTTCATTCCACTAATGCTTAACAAAGAAATAAGAGTTGATGAATGAGAAAAGAAATTTATTTCACTGAGTTCAGCACTAGTAAGAGAGAGAACCGGATTTTATAACTGTCTCTGTCATAATGGACTAGATACAAAGCTTACCTAGGGAAAGTCAGTGTACATCTAGAAACAAAGGGCAAATTATTCATTGTCTTAGGGCAGATCTCAAGGAGTTCTGGTCATTGTCTTTGGGTAGAATGACAAGGAGACCTGATAGTCTGGTACTGTGTGTGTTGAGGATGGGCAATTACTGCTTGAGGGGAAGTTTCTGTTTTGGGCATGCAGGGAAGAATGACTAGTTGCAGTTCTCTGCAAGAGGCTTAATGATAAACAGTGATGAATTAGGTCCAAAAGCAAAATGGAGTCAGTCAAAATGGCTCTTATTTATTAATTTATTTTTTATTTTATTTTTTTGAGAGATTTTTGCTATAGGGCATGTGCGTTCACCAGAGAGAGAAGGAAAGCAAGAAATGGCCACGTGACAATCCCTTATTCTCCATTCTTCTTTCAGGATTTTGGGCACATAAGCACATGTGCCTGGCATGAGTTTCAAGTCACCAGGTCCAGAACTTGAACTGCAGTCAGCCATGTGGGAGTCCAGTGCCTTAATCACTATACTACCGGCTGGCTCCTAAAATAACCCTTAGGTCCTGGTTTAGAAGGAGAAAAGGTCAAGACATGACTTTGCAATGTTGAGCCGATAAAATCTTCTTCAGCTAATCATAACAGAGGGGACTGGTGGAGTCTTTCTTTTCCCTATTTCCATAGTTCTGTAAAGATTCAGCAAGGTTATTGTTAGCTTCTATTAGTTAAGCATTAGGCTCCATCTTTTGTGAGAGAGGCCAACAGTTAGATTATATAAGACTCTTTGTGACATGAGACTGATTTTTCTAAAGTTTAATCTTTTAAGTTGGACACCAAGACTAAGTACAATATCGAGTCACTTAGTTTTTTTAATGGCTTGTTTACATTGTGACTTTTATAAACTTGGTTTTGGGTACCCATTGGTTATTGAAGAAAAAAAAAATTATCCTCTACGCTACTTCACTTGGATATAGTCATGCTAGGTATATGCATCAGTTAAGATTATTTTGATATGGCTGCAAGTAATAGAAAACCGTTGTTAAAGAATATACTCCATGAAAGAAGTAAAATTATGACTTTTATACAAATATAGAATGAGCACATGCCAAAGATTTTATTTAACTCATTTAATTAAAGAGGGAACCAGTAGGCCAGCAGGTGGCATGGTGGTTAAGATGCTGGAATTCCCACATGGACAGCCATGGGTTGAGTCCTGGACCTGGAGGCTTGCTTTCTCACTCCCCCCCACCCCGGTCTTTCTCTGGTAAAACTCATGTTTAAAATAATTTTAACAATAATAATAATAATAAATAAATAATTCTTTAAAAAAAGGGGGGGAACCAGTAAGATATTACAATCAATTCAAAGCAAAATCCAAAGAGAAGAGACATGTAGGCAATCAGGAATACTAAAATAAATTTGATTCATAGAGTAAAACTGTAGGAGATCAGTGGTGCCTCCCCAAGACAAAATTCATTTGCATGTTTATGGGCAAGAGTCATTTGCATTGTTAGCAGTTATATATAATATACAGATTTGTAAAATAGCTCAACAACACTGAAAGGTACAGACATTTTATAGAATCAGATCATCTGGAGGAGTGCATGAAACAATGCCTAGTTTTCTGTTGAAGACAATGAATTTTATGATCTTTCACCATTGTCCCCCTTACTTGACAGTGGTTTAAACCAGTAAGTTAATTTTTTTGTATACCAAGAAATCTGGAGATAAGCAGTAGGACATTATGATTTATAATAAGATGCTTGCATATTTCATCTTTTTTTTGAGAGAGAGATTTTCGCTATAGGGAGCGCGTGCACTCGCCAGACAGACAGAGAGAGACATTAGAGACAGAAAGCGAGAAATCACCCCCCAGGAGGGATGGTCATGCCGCAATCCCTTCTCCTCCATTCTCCTCTCGGGATCTTGGGCATGCACGCACAAGCGCCTGGTGTGAGTTTTAAGCTACCGGGTCCGGGATGTGAACCACGGTCGACTACGTGGGAGTCCAGCAACATAGCCATTACACTAACTGCTGGTTCCCTGCATATTTCATCTTCATCCCCATTTCCTGACACACAGCTCCTAGGAACCTTGATGTCTCCAAGTGGTAAGTGCCTAAACGCTAATGAGATGCTAATATGATAATATGCTAATAAGATGACTGGAGACTCCTCCATGGCCTCAGGATGGGAGCTGGTTGCCAGGGGAACCAAAGTAGTGATAGTTCTCCTAGAAAATTAATTTAATCTGAGGAGGGGGTCATGGGAACCCCTGATTTATAGCTGGTGGGTCGGAAGTGCAGGTCACAACTGAGATTTGCCATTGGCAGCTGAGGTGAGGGTCAGTCTCATGGGATTGAGCCCTCAATCTGTGGGGTGATAATATTAAAAGAAAAACTTTAGACAAATCTAATTTAGCAGAGTTTAATTGAGCAAAACACAATTTGCAAATCAGGCAGCCCTCAGAATGACTTCCAAGGAATTATGAAGTACCACATGGTCCAATAACTTCTGTGGGCAGAAAAGGGAAAGCGATGTAAGAAAATGGAAGTGAGAGAAATGAGGTACAGAAGCAACTGGATTGGTTACAGCTTGTTGGCCTGTATGAACACACTTTTAATGGCAGGCTCTCTTTGATTGACTGAAGCAAGGCTGTTGTGCTTGGCTATGACTAACTAAGTTGTTAAGGAAGCAGATATCCAACTGAGGTTGTGGTTTGTTTACAAGAATTCAAGTATGAGTACAGAGGCCAATACAGTTGAACAATTCTAGCTCTAGGTAAAAAGTATCAGAATTGAACTGAACTGAACTGAATTAGAGGATATTCATCTGATGTCTTCTGGAGAATCTTGTCAGAGTGTTGTATGGAGTCACTGTGTAAGAGAGTAGAACAGGAGAAGTACTTTTGTTTTCCTCTGTTTCAGAAGTAGTTCAAGTTGGTACAGTGGTGATAGGTGCATTAGACTCAGTCTTCTGCTCTCTCCTCCTTTCATCCTTGGTTTCATCCCCATGGTTGCAAGATAGCTGCTGTCTCCACACAGCTCTCTCTGAATTCTAGGCAGGAAATCAGAAAGATGATCTTACCTCCTATCCTTTTGAGTTTTTTCTCTTTATATTTGGAAAAGAAAACCTTCTCAGGGATTATATGGCTACTCCTAATTTTGAGGGGGCCCTGGCAAGGTGACTACTCTGGCTGTTCATCTGAACAAGTAAAATTTTGAGGGGGCCCTGGCAAGGTGACTATTCTGGCTGATCATCTGAACAACTAAAAGAAAACAAGCAAAAGTATTTTTTTTAATTCTTATTTCTTTTTCATTTCATTTTCTTTTATATATTCGATCACATTATTATTTGTCTTACAAAATGGATATTTCAACAGGTGAATAGTTCTCCCTAGTACAGTTGAAAAAACTACAAAATACCTTGAACAAATAATACCACATTTCTTTGTGCCATTAATGTTTTACCTCCCTATTTTTCTTCTAAATGTCCTTCCTCAGACCCTCCTCTTTCACACACACCATATCTGGTATTTACATCTATATACTGTGTTTCTATATCCTTTAGTCAATTAGTTTCAGTCAGAGAGTGGACACTCAGTATATATTAAGTGGGGACATACAATGCCTCTCCTTCATAGCCTGGTATGCTTCACTCAACAGTAAATCTTCCATATTCATCTACTTCCTGTTAAAAGCCAGGGTTTTTTTTTTTTTTTTTTTTTTTTTTTGGCTGAACAGTATTCCATTGAGTATATGTGCCACAGTTTTTCTATCCATTCATCTGTTTGTGGACATTTGGGTTGTTTCTATGACTTAGCAATTGTGAATAGTGCCGCAACGAACATCGATGTGCAAGCACTTTTCCAATTAAGTATTCTTCTGTTCTTTGGGTAGATACCAAGGAGTGGACTTGCTGGATCATATGGTAGTTCTATTTGTAGATTGTTGAGGGATCTCCAAATTGTTCTCCACAGTGGCTGGACCAATTTACATTCCCACCAGCAGTGTAAGAGAGTTCCCCTTTCAACACACCCCTGCCAGCACTTGTTTTTTTGTTTGTTTGTTTTTGTTTTTTTTAAGTTTAGTCATTCTGACTGGGGTTAGGTGGTATCTCATTGTTGTTTTGATCTGCATTTCCCTTACAATGAGGGATGTTGAGCATTTTTTCATATGCCTTTTAGCTATTCGTATGTCATCTTTAGAGAGTGGTTTTTTTCAACTCATTCTCCCATCTTTTAATAGGATTGATTGTCTATTTTTGGAACAGCTGCTTGAGTTCTTTGTGAATTCTGGTTTCAGTCCCTTCCTTATATGACGCACAGTTTACAAAAATATTTTCCCATTCTGAGGGCTGTCTATTCACACTAATTACTATGTCTTTTGCCATGCAGAAACTGATGTAATCCCACTTGTCTATTTTGGGGATTATCGACTGTGTTTTGGGGGGGTCTTATTTTTTTAGACAGCCAGTATTCATCTGCCACAGTATACCTAAGCCCTTATATATGTTAAGATGAAGATTCCCAAAAAATGTTTCTTCACTTAGTGCTATAGGTAAACTTTTATTTAAGATTTTAATGACATTTAGATTAGATATATTCAGTTAATAACAAGTACAATGGTAAGATTACAAAGTGTTGGGCTTAAATGTAATAACCCAACCTACTGGGAGGGTTATGAAGCCCCAAGTTCAGAAAATTCCTCAGGCTTACAGAGTTGTTTGAAAAGAAAGGTCTAAAAAGTTGAGTTGTTGCATAGAAAACATTTTCATTCATTCTTTATTTTTAGTTTTTATAGGAGTTAAAATTGAATCTGAAAATCTGACAACTAGAGGGTTTTGTGAATATAGGTGGAATTTGTAGCAATGGACTATTTGATGTATTGTGTTTGATCCAGGAGGGTTATTCTTTGATGGGTTTTCTTTTCCCCTTAGATTTTTTATTCTTTTTGATAATGAAGCAAGCATAGACAGATGAGCTATAGGTTGCTAGGTAGTGCTCAGGAAAGCATCACCTGCCATCTGGGATAGTTTCCCCCATACTTTGGAAACAAAAGGATATCATCCCATTGATGTGTGACACTGCGAGTTTCTACATCCAAATCTCTATTGTGTGTTTCTTGCCTCCACTTTATATAAGTATAGAACAGGGCTCTTCCTTGAGAACTGGTTTAACTAGGGTTAATCTACTGTCCCAAGAAAGTGTTTCAAATGACATTTGATATTGAGATTACAACTGTGGTTTACTGAATATTATTATTTAGGTATTTGGAACCAATCCACATCTCTTTAACTAAGTCATCTCTCCTTACTCAGGACAGTAAGAATTGACCAACCACAGAAGGCTAGATATGTGACTCCTTCCTGTTGGTCACCCCTAACTGGTGTGACCCATGATATTACTGATGGTGCCTTCTGTGAAACAGCTGTCATCTGTTTTAGCCCTTGATACTCTTTCTGTGTGAGAGTCATCAGTTCACAGTTTCTAATGTCCCCTTATTTTTGTATGGTAGTTTTCTCTTCCTTCCTCCCCTCCCCTCCCTCCCTCTTTCTTTCTTTCTTCCTTCCTTCCTTTCTTCCTTCCTTCCTTTCTCTCTTTCTTTCTTTCTTTCTTTCTTTCTTTCTTTCTTTCTTTCTTTCTTTCTCCCTCCTTTTCTTTTCTTTTCTTTTCTTTTCTTTTCTTTTCTTTTCTTTTCTTTTCTTTTCTTTCCTTTCCTTTCCTTTCCTTTCCCTTCCCTTCCCTTCCCTTCCCTTCCCTTCCCTTCCCTTCCCTTCCCTTCTCTTCCTTCTTTTCTTTTCTTTTCTTTTCTTTTCTTTTCTTTTCTTTTCTTTTCTTTTCTTTTCTTTTTTCATCTTTTCTCTTTCTTCTAATTTTGCCAGAGGGAATGTGTACTTGCTGGAGACCAAGAGAGGGAGAGGTAAGATAGAAAAGGAAAGGAAAGGGAGAAAGTCTCCCTCAGTGGGGTAGTCATGCTAAAATCTCCTCTCCTTCATTTCTCTATCCTGTTGGGCTTATGGGCACACATGCACATGCACACACCTAGTATGCTGGGACTTGAACCATACTTCGGCTGTGTAGGATATGACTCTCTTAACCACTAGGCTAAGG
The DNA here is from genome assembly GCA_026018925.1 of Tupaia tana. Taxonomy (NCBI): domain Eukaryota; kingdom Metazoa; phylum Chordata; class Mammalia; order Scandentia; family Tupaiidae; genus Tupaia; species Tupaia tana. Next base: position 231,406,529 of record JAKSZU010000001.1, on the reverse strand, counting down.
GCAGGCCTAAGGGTAAGGTTTATTATGCAACTTTAAGTCAATGACTTTTCCATCAATAAAAGTCTCCTTTTGCATAGAGGAGAACATTTTTACTGATGGAGAGTTCCTTTACAAACATAAATTTCCATAAGAAAAGGAAATTTTCTCTTTATTAAGAGCTGCTCTTTTGTCTTATTTCACAACATAATATTTTTTTAGTTTGTTTGATTGGTTTTTGGTTTTGCCATAAGGCACTTACTCTAGCTAAAGGGAAACAGAAAATAACAGTGAGAGGGAAAGTGAGAAATCACCACCCAGGGGGAGAGGGCCATGCCCAGTCCCTTCTCCATTTTTCTCTTCTGATTTTGGTTGTGCACAGGAGCCCAGTGTGATTTTCAAGCCACCAGGTCCAGGACTGTAACCTTGGTTGGTTTTGTAGTTTCTAGTGCCCCAACCACCACACCACCTGGTGGCTTCTCTCAAAATAATCTTTATATCAACAAGACATACTTTGTGGTGGCCTATTCTGGACTCCTATATGCCTGTGTCTTTTCTTATTTTCGTATCAATTTCTCTCTCTCTTTTTTTTAAAGCTACCTCTCCCTTTGACTTCCTCTTCTTCCTTTTACAGTGAGAGTGTCTGAAAGTGTTTCCTCAGAATGCAATTAGGAGGTGGTCTTCTCAGGAAATAGACCCGAGAATTCCTACTTTTTAGAAACAAAACCAAGTGGCATTTTTTTTTTTAACCTCAAAACATGTATGGCCACAGTTAATGGCAGAGGCGTGCAGGGACTTCAAACTGAAACTGATTAGCACCCCGAAGAGTCTGGGGAAATATACCTAAGGGCTTTTAACTTCCTGTTTGGTCACAGCACCGTTTTCCATTTACATTGGAACTGGAGAACCATCAGCTCTCTGGAAAATGTCAGTGACAGTGTGTAAAGGGTAGAGAGGAGGAGCTGACTGGAGAAGCCACTGGGCTCTTCTGACACCACAGTGAACAGTTATGGTTCAGGGTTGCCTCAGGGCACTCAAAAGCAACCTGGAAGTAAATGAGTATTCTGTGAAAAGAGGAAATTCTGATCATTCTTTGTCTGAAGATAGATAGTCAAAAGAACCCAGAACCCCAAATGAAGTGTTTTGCTTCTGGTCTTGGCTTCGCCTCTTGAGTAGATGTATGGATCTTACTTTCTATCACTTTTCTGGGCTTTTTTTTTTAAGGTTCATTTATTTATTTCCTTCATGAGTGAGAAAGACAGATATGTATGTAGAGAGAGAGAGAAAGAGAGAGCGAGAATCCCCAACAAGGCCCTGATGCTACAGTCCACCACAGCCTTTAGCCAGCCCCAGACCATGGACAAGTATATGCCTGGCATCCTGAGGGAGTTCTCAGCACTTGACCTGGGAACCTCCCCATGTGGGATTGTCTCACAGAGAGTTGTGATTTACTACTGGACCCTGAGATTTACTGTTTTAAAATTATTAAATCAATAGTCTCAAGATTGTTTCCAGCTCCAAACACATAATTCTATGGTATCTGAGAGGTTTCTATTTTCAGTGAAATATGCCAACAGAGTAAGGATGTTCTTTGAAGACTGGTGTCCATAAGGTATGTTTAACAGGACAGACATTGAAAATGCAATGAAGACATTACATTAAAGAGTAGCAGTGCTTTGTAGCTGGTCTTGAAAAAATATTTTATTATTAAGTCACACTAGAGCATCCCATCCTGTATCGCATGTGTCCTTGGAGTGATGGATTCAAAGAACTTAAAACGCCTTCGAAAAAGAAACTTCAAAAAGTTTAAGACAGCATAGGGGCTTTATCTTTTATCTTTTAAAAAAAATTTTAATCCCACTCCTTCCCAAAATTAAAAAGCAAAAACTGAATTCTAAGATAGCAGACACAAAGATCTTAGACCATCAAAAATAGGTAACTTTACATTGTAGGTCAGTTAAGGAAAAGGTCAGTGAACAAAGTGACCTATGGGTCAAAAGAGAAAGGGAGACTCTAACATACCAATTTTTGACTTGTTGGAACTCTAGAAAATAGATGGAAATATGGCTTTGAACTACAAAGTAAGCAAAGGGTTATTCTTCTTTGACCCAAAGGGTGCTTCAGTTCTTAATATTAACAATAATAATTATACTTATTAGCTAAAATGTATTGAGTGCTGATGGCCAGATGAAGCATTTAAGTGTTTTCCTCATTTGGCCATCACAAATACCCAATCAGGGAGTTAATGTCATCATTAACAAAGAAAGCAAAGGTCAGAGAAGTTATCTGCACAAATTATCAAAGAAACTAAGTCAGGGTGTCTGCAGGTGATTTTGTAGCAAAGGGATATTTGAAGTGTTATGTCTGATGCAGGAGAGTTATTCTTTTGAGTCTAATATGACTGTAGAGGTTGTGCTCTCACCTGCTTTGTTCTAATGTTTCTAATTCTTTCCAGGAGGCTACAGCTTTACTTAGCATAGCTGCTACCATTGCCACTGTAGGAAATGAATATGCTGCCCCCAAAATATGCCACAATCACATAATGATTATTTTGAGCTGAAAGCAACTGAGAAAAAAATAGATATAAGAAAAGCTCTCTGCCCTCCTGCATTTGCCTACATGCAGGACATAAGTTTACAAAGGCAAAGGTACCCTTGCTTCCTTTTCTACCAGGAAAAACAGTGATCACTAAAGACAACTTTTAACTCTTATTTGCCTGAAAGCAGCATCCGAGGGATTTAGATAATAAACACTTTTTATTTGTCTTTCCAGTTTGCTATCCATAGATGTTCAAAGTCTTTTTTTTTTTTTTTTTTGTCTTGTCACTTCTCTTAAAAATTTACTGTTCTTTATTGAAAATGCTTATATAAGCTGGATTTCTAGGCTGTCTGTCTGAGAAGTACTTATTCCCTGGGCATCTTCCATGTATACATGAGGTATACATTAGCAAACATCTATTTGCATTTCTCTTGTTAATCTGTCTTTGGTTACAGGTGTCTGTTCCAGCAAAGAACTATGAAGGATAGAGAAAACTATTTGTCTCCCTCCTGTATTGCTATAACTTCTGGTGCAGCACATTCCAGATGTTTCTTCTGGATCCCTGGGGTTACATGGAAATGTACTAAGGTTCTGTGAGGGTCACTTTTCAAGTGAAGGTAGCCTGTAGGTGCTTTGTTAAGTCATCGGCTTTCCTCAATGCTCATTTTAAGTTTGCGAATAGTTTATTTTTTTCTTTTGGGTTCAAGTCTTTATTCCTCTCTGTCTCCAAATTACATCTCCATCTTTATTTTTAATGCAATTAAAATCTGTTCCAGAAAGCTAAGTCTGCAAGTGTTTCTGGCTAAAGCAGAAAATTCATTATATTTGTTTAATTGTAACCCAAATAGGAAACAACATGAAGATGAGATTTTCATTACAATTCCCATCCAACCTACATTTCTAATCCCATTGCCCTAGTTTTCCACTTAACACTGTGTGCTTACATAGAGCTCCCTTAGGAAGGGCTGGAGAGGGCAGAAAGAAGGGTCTTGTTAATTTCCAGGGTGAGACTTGGGTGTTCTTGGACCTTGTTTATGGCTCCATCAAAGCATGGTTTTATAATCATAGAAGTTGAAGGTTTCAGACAGTATTTCTTTCTTTTTTTTTTTTTTAAATCATTCTCTTTAAACTGACTATAACCATTTATACCGTTTTTTTTTAAAGTTTATTTACTTATTTATTTATTCCATGAGTGATAGAGACAGACAGATAGACAACACTCCCAACAGGGTTCTGATGCCATGATCCACCCCTACCTTTCAGCTAGCCGTGAATCATGGGTGCATGGATACCTAGAGTATGCAGGGAGGTCTTCTGACTTGAATGGGGAGCATTTCCATGTGGGATTGCCTTGAAAGTGTCGTACTTCAGCACTGTACCTCTGTCTGGCCCAATTTTTTCCTTAATGTGTTCTTAATTTTGCAATCATTCTACGTTCTTTCTCTTTGCATTAGTTTGGTGTGTATATATACATACATATATATATATATATATATATATATACACACACATACATATATATATATATATATATATATATATATATTTTACCTATTCCTTCATATCTCATTTGATGTAGATATATCTTACTAACATAACTGAATTTTATTGTTTCTTTTTTTAATTCACTATCAGAGGGTGCATGTGCTTACAGAGACAGAGAGACAGGAAAAAGAACAGGAGAAAGCACCGCCAATGGGATGCGGTCGTGCCACAGTTCCTTTGGCTCCATTTCTCTATCCTTCAGGATTTGGGGAACACATGCGTACATGTTTGGTGTGTTTTTCAAGATGCCAAGGCCAGAATTCAAACTGCATTCAGTCATGTGGATTTAGTTTTTTTAATTATTAGATTATAGGGCTAGCCCTATTGCATCTTTTAATTTAGGCTTTTAAAAATATTTTGTTTATTATTATCATTATTATTATTTTATATATATACATGAAATTGCTATGCATCATTTAGCTTGTAAAGAGAATTTACCCAACATGAAATACACCCCAGACCAGTCTGGTTAAGAATACTATGTATGTCAAAAAAAATTTTAATAAAGAATACTATATACATCATCACCAACAGATAATAAACAATTTCTGTGTCCCACAAATGTCTTATCTCTCTATTTTTTCTCCCTAATTTCCTTCCTTACACTCTTCTCCTCTCCCATCCTCCTTCCATACTGGCTCTAGTGTCCATAAGTATTTTCAGTGTTTTTATGTCCCCTATTCTTCAAGTCTGTACCTTAGAGTGCGAACAGTCAGTATATGTTAAGTGGAGACATACAATGTCTCTCTTTCATAGCCTGATTTGCTTCATTCAGCAATAAATCTTCCATATTTGTCCACTTTCTATCAAATGCCAGGGTCCTATGTTTTTTTCCCCTCTCATTTTGAATGGAAAATTTTTAGCAGCAAAAGAAGAAATAGGCTTCTCTCACATTTGTTCTTAGGGATTATGTTTTGAATTGAGTGGGAAAGTAGATGTAGTGTGTACTGGTCAGAATCTTCAAAATGAAGAGTTCCAAGCTCAGAAGTCTATAAGGAACAATCGCGTGACATAACTAAGTCTTGGTTCAGGGACACAATAGGAGTAGGTGGGAACTATGGAAGGCTCATGCCCCTTCTTAGGGGAGACCCTTTTCAACTCCAGCTGAGTGCTGCCTCCTTGAATTGAAGGCATAACCATACCTCTCAGTATTTTAAGAGGATACAAAAACCCAGAAATTTACATGAAACTTCTACTTTTAAATGTTGGTCATTAATTTTAAGAAGTATCAAACACTACATAGAAAAAAATAGAAAGTCAAACAGTATGTAGCATAAACAAAACACAGATTTGGCATCACAGGCTTCCATTTTGCAAACACTACTCTAGAACTTTATTGATTAAAGATGGAACCAGGATTTGTATAAAGAGTGGAGAAAAGTGTTAGACCTTTTGAAATTTTAGATGGCAAACTGGATTGGTCTGAGAAGTATTTCATGTTGGGTAAATTCTTTTTATAAGCCAGATGATATGTAGTGATTGGATGTTTAAAAAACAATGAGAATAATAATCATCATCTGAAAAAATGATGAAAAGCTATTTGATGATGAGGATCTGGACAGTAATGTCTTTGTGTCTTTGTCTTGACTGATATGCATGCTATTTCTTCTGGAAAAAGAAATGTAATACACTGTAAAGATATATGCAATTCAATGTAATATAAACAAGATTATGATAATAATAAACAACATTAAATTTTAAAAAAGGAAATTTTAGATGGCACTGAGTGGCATTCTGGAGAGTCAGACTTCCTCTACAGTCAGTTGGGTGAGATTAGAACTGAATGCCTGATATTGATCTTGAGCAGAGGCTGGAAGACCATGTGCTCTGAATGTTGTAGACAGACCTCCTACTTGACATATTCTGACATATGATGAGCAACCCAACTGATATGGTGACATGGCTTTTAAGTTATGACTTAAAGAATAGGAAAGGCCCAACCACAGTTCGAGTTCCAGACCTGGTAGCTTCAAACTCATGCTGGCCATGTATGTGTGCACCCCAAATTCTGAGAGGAGAATCGAGGGGGGTGATTTATCACTTTCCCTCTTTCTGTCTTTCTTTGGCAAGTGCGTGAACCCAATGGCAAAAGCCTGAAAATAAAGACTAGGAAAGTCCAGCCTGGAGGTACAGTTGATAGCAAAATGAACTGTAGTGCTGGAAACCACATGGTCAACTCTGGGTTGGTTTGAAAACATGCTGGAGACATTTGTGTATGTCCAGGATCCTGACAAACTGAAGGATTGTGAAAAGGGGATTGTGTCATGATGAAACCCTGTGGATACTTCTCTCTCTCTTGTTCTCTCTCTCATGCATGCACATGCACTCTTATAATGAATAAAATAAATAAACTTAAAAAAAAAAAGAGTAGGAAGGATTTCAGCAGAAATAAAGCTTGGATGGGAAAACCTTCTTAGAGGAAGCACCAATGTTAGTCAAGTCACAGAAATGGGATATGTATACAAGTTCAGGCAGCTTCTACTCATTAGATTTAATCATTTATTTTCCCTTATTTATTTAACAAATATGGTATAGTTTGCAAGACTTTACAAATATGAACTAACTTGATTCTCATAACATTATTATGAGTTCAGTTTAGTATGAACTGAACCTCCAGGCTGGACTTCCCTAGTTACAATCAATAATCCTAATTGTACTCATTTTATAGATGAAGAAACTGAATGTTTTATTATTCCAATATTTGTTAGGTTCTAATCATGGTGGGATAGAACACAATGACCACTGTATAGATAAAAGGCAGAATTCTTTATTACTTGTGGTTCCCAGTAACAGAAAGCTGTGTGCTGCACAGGGTATTATACAAAGAGAAAGGCTAACGGCAGGCTGGAAATTCAGGAGGCTGTTATGTATGGCAAGCAGGATAGAGTTAGCTAGGTTTCTGAGGCTTCTTATAGACTGGCTATGTTTAATGATTCTGCAAGCAAAGAGAATAAAGGACCATATCCTGAGATACTTGCCATCAGGTGATTGGGTACATACACAGGTATGTTAGAACTAAATAAGGGAAACAAATGGGTGTGGTTTTAGCAAACTACCTGCAAAGAGAAATTGAGAATTTTTAACCATGATCTCAAAATTGGGCCAAGACAGCAATTGTGAAATTTAATATTACTCTGAGGCACAGAGAGACCCAAGGTCATTTACCCAAGGTCATTCACTAGTAAGTGGCAAAAGCAGGATTCAGTGCCAGGCAGTCTAGTTCCAGAGTTCATGTGAGAGAACGTTAGAAAAGAAAGTTCAAAATCAAGTTAAGAAGATGTTTTAAAGCCAAACAAATATAATTGAATTTGGTTTTTTGGAGAGGTTTTTTCTGTAGGGCTCATGAGCTTGCCAGAAAGATAGAGAAAGAGAGACAGAAAATGAGAAATCACCCCCCAGGGGGATGGCCACGCTGCAATCCCTTCTCCTTCATTCTCCTCTCAGAATCTTGGGCACATACACACATGTGCCTGGTGTGAGTTTAAGCCACCGGATCTGGGACTCGAACCACGGTTGACCACATGGGAGTTCAGCGACATAGCCATTACGCTAACTGCTAGCCCCCAAACAAATATATTTGGGCTTTCTCTGAAACATCAATGATAGAAGGATACAGCTGGAAGACAAGGACAACTTGTAGGAGAAGGATCGATGGCATGAAGAAGGGCCTTGACTGAGAAGAAATTGTCATCCATCCCAAACTATTATGTTTTGTCTCTGCACGTTTTTAACTTCCTTTTTTTTTTTTGGTGGCCCCTTCTTCCTCTAAAACAGTGTGGTCTGAACTAGTCCTTTGGAGAGGCTATGGCAATGCAGATACATTTTTTGTAGGAAAGGGGAAAGGACCCTTTACAAATATGTCAGTATCTGATATTGCTTTTTTTCCCCATTTATTTATTTATTTTTACATTTTCCCACAAACATTTACTTTACATACCAAAATTTTTTTGCTCATACTCCATAGTTCTTGACACTTAATAAACAACTTCCAAAATTTCAAAAAAAAACACTGAATTTTAAAGATAGTGTTCAAAATATTTATAATTTTGTTTGTGACTCTATAACAGAGACAGTATGGTTTTAAATATTTTTGAGAAAATATTTATATGTCAACTACTCAAAGTGTTGAAAAGCAAATGCCAAACACACAAGTCAACCATAAGCCTTCTCAATTCAGCCCTGCCTACCAAGTATTCTGTGATATACCATCTGCTAGAAAAGAATCAGTCTCTTTTTCTTCCTTCAAAATCTTCCTCAAGATAATCCTCTGGTTGTGGTTCCTCTTTTGCAGTCTCTACTGATTACAATCCTGGCCTGGAAAAGTCCAGGTTATTTTATAGTATAAATTCTTTCACACAGCTTCTCTAATCTTCTCTGCCAGGCAGAACTGTTTATGGTGCCAGGCCATCTTTCCAAGAGCTTCTGTTGGCTTAAATAAGACCTATCTTAGTTCCATAGTTTTCTGGTTAATCTTCAGATATGACATTCCATTCAAAGCCCTGTCCAATAATGAGTATTTCCAATTTCTGATTCAATGCAACAGATATTATTAAACTTGTACAAGTAACCCTTCTGCCACAAAATAAGAATACTCCCAATTATTTTCCAACTCCAGAGGAGTCAGAAAGGAAGAAAAGTTTATGTTTCCATTTAAAGAAACAAACAAAAAAGAAGAAAAAATTTCAACAAATTGCTGAACCTATCAACAACTCAAAGCAAAATCCTTAAATTGAGAAAACAAGGCATAGTAAAAAAAATCAGTAATGTTTTACTCAAAAGTCATAAAATCCTATTTCACTAGTTCAGTCTTATGCTCAGTCTCTCTTCTGTTGAATTTGCTGTGTTACTGTGGTCTGATCTTTCCATTTAAACTGTAAAAGTTAACATTCAGTGTTATTATTGATATTTCTTGCCCCAAGCATTAAGTTGATCATTTTCTTGGTTGCTTTTTGTTCTCTTATGCATGTCTTTAGTTTTCCTGATAGAACACTCCTTTCAGAACTTCTTGAAGAGTGGGTCTGCTATTGGCGAATTCTTTCAGGTCTTGTTTATCTGAGAATGTTTTTATCTTTTCTTTCTATGTGAAGGATAATCATGCTGGGTATAGTATTCTTGGCTGAAACTGTTTTTCACTTAACACTTTGAATATATTTTCCCATTCTTTCCTTGCTCGTATTGTATCTGATGAGAGGTCTGATGTTAGCCTGATGGAATAACCTTTATAAGTAACCTGACATTTCTCTTGCCAATTTTAGTATCTTGTCTTTGTTAATTTTGCCAATTTGGCTATGATGTGCTTTAGAAAGGATCTTCTTGGGTTGATTCTATTAGGGGTCCTTTGTATTTCTTGTGTCTGGATATTTGAATGTCTCTCTAGATTTGGAAAGTTTTTTTTCTTCCAAGATTTCATGGAATAGATTATCAATGCCCTTATTAGTTTCTTTACTTTTTGGGATACTGATTATCCAGATGTTTGGGCACTTAACGGTATCTAGTATTTCTCATATAGTATTCTTATTTTTCTCAGTTATTTTCTCAGTTTTCTGGGTTGTTTTTTTCTAGGTCAGAGGTTTTGCCTTCAACATCCGAGATTTGAACTTCTGAATGGACTAATCTGCTTTTAATGCTTTTGAGGGAGGTTTTGATTTCCTGTATTGCAGCTTTCATCTCTAGCACCTCCATTTGATTCTTTTTTTTTTTTTTTCGGGGGGAGGGCAGGGGAGAGGTTTTTGCTATAGGGCATGTGTGCTCGCCAGAAAGACGGAGAGAGATAGAGAGACAGAAAGTGAGAAATCACCCCCACGGGGGATGGCCACACTGCAATTCCTTCTCCTCCATTCTCCTCTTGGGATCTTGGGCACACATGCACACATGCCTGGCATGAGTTTAAGCCACTGGGTCTGGGACTCGAACTGCAGTTGACTACATGGGAGTCCAGTGACATAGCCATTACACTAGCTGCGGTCTCCATTTGATTCTTTTTTATGGTGTGTATTTCCTCTTTCAGATCATATAAGAGCTTCCTCATTTCCTGGAACTTGTTCTCTCTTTTCTCCTGCATTTTGGAATTCATTGTCTCTCAGGTCTTGCATCTCATTTAGTTTTGTCACTATGAATATTCAGAAATCTCTATTGGACATTTCCATGAGTTCTACTGTACTGTCTTTGGATGATGAAGGGTTGTTTTTTTCCCTTAGGGAAGAGATATTTCCTTGCTTTCTCATATTTCTTGTGCCTCTGTGGTGGTTTCTGGTTAACAAAATCTTGGAAACCAGCAGTTAGCGTAATGGCTATGTTGCTGAACTCCCATGTAGCCAACTGCGGTTCTAGTCCTGGACCAGGTGGCTTAAACTCACGTCGGGTGCGTGTGCATGCATGCCCAAGATCCTGAGAGGAGAATGACGGAGAAGGGATTGCGGCGTGGCCATCCCCCCCGCGGGGCGATTTCTCGCTTTCTACCTTTCTGTCTCTCTCTGTCTTTCTGGCGAGCACACGTGCCCTATAACTAAAACCTCTCAAAAAAAAAAATGTCTCCTCTTGTCTGAGTATTTTGAGATGCTAGAAGATGGAGTTTAGAGCATAGCTTCCCTGAACATGCCAGGACACATCTCAGATTTTAGTATCTGCTATTTCAAATACTAGTTAGAACAACCTGAGTACATATATCTGGGCAAAGACTAATTATTTGGAGAGTTCTATCTCTTCTATTGTCCCCTGTGGTAATTTTCTGCACTGTTTTTGAACTCAGATTGGAATTCATTGAGCATATGAACACAAATGCAATTGCCTCTTTGATTAATTTCTTCAATGTGTGCTAAACTCTTAAATTCATGTTGAATAAATAAAGCAGTAGCTATTAAAGAATCATCTGTTGATTTTTTACTTGGTCTTAAAAAAGTTAGCTAAGAGTTATAGGAGAAGGATATTGAAACTGAGAGGAGGCTTCCCAGAGAAATTGCTTGGGGAAGCAGACTTTGTGCCTTATTTTTTCTCCTTATCCTGGCATGCTGATTAAGCATTTGGAAGCTAAGCTCTCGGATCAATTGCTCCTTAAGATGTCTTTAAAAGGAGGGAGTAGGACTAAGAGGGTATTGCTGGAGACTCATCTGCTTGGTGTTCAGGTTTCTGAGAAGAAAGTAACCAGTATGAGGGGAGTACAACGAATTGATTGAAGATCCCTATGAGCACTTGAAGGATTTCTTGTACTCACTCCCCACGATGTGAATTACACAAGAAGCCTTTTTCTGTCCATTTCCAGCAAAGAAGTTTCCATCTTAGACAAGTGCAAAGTTAAGGCCTTTCAAAGACAACGTGGGGTTCTTGCTTTCCCTCTATCCAGGATTGAACAGGCCAGACCCATCTGAATCCTGAATGAGGTGACAGATTTTCCAGCAGTTTACAAAAAAATGTTCTTTTAAAACAATATTTCTTTTAATACAATAATATTGATCCCAAGATTTGCTTAGGGCCTTCTAACTCACCAAAACTTTTACTTATTTTATCATTTGAACCTCAGACAACTTTCTAGCCTGGCCTCTCCACGCTGAGGCTGCTCCCTTCTCCCTACTGTCTTACTCAGGTCTGCCTTCAGACTTTAGCTGGTGTATTCCTTCTTTCTCCTGATGCTCAGCACAGTACAATCTCAAGTGTTTGTGTGGATTTTTATGAATTGAATTCAGGCTCATAGGTCTCTCCCTGTTATCTATATAATAAGCTTAATTAATTAGAGATAAGGTAGTCATGAGTGAAAATAAGCTTGATGTTGAAAATGAATGCTTGTCAGGACTACTTATCTTCTTGAATTTTATTTTTAAATACATTTAAATTTAAGGACCTTAAATAACAAGTCTTTTTTTTAAAGGTATGTTTCTGTAATGGTCAAGTTTGAGGTTTTACACATAGTTGCAATGGGGAGGTTTTTGTATATAAATGAAGGGAAATAATCTTCCAATGTACCACTGACATCAATAGGTCATAGAATCATAGGAGCTGTCCTTTCATTCTCTGCCAGACATTTATCAAAGACCTTCTACCGTTTGGGCACTGTGTTAGGCATTCATTTATGATAAAGATAAGAATTCTCAGTGCAGTTGAAGAGGGTCTAAAGAAAAGGCCTGGGAACAGGTAAGGAGAGAGTCAGGTAAGCAGAAAGACTTGAAAATACAAAACCTATAGTAGAAGGATTCAGTAAAAAGAATACAGCTTCAACTCAACCCTATGTCAATAAGGAGCAACACAGAGAAAATTATTTGGATGCTTTCAAAGATTCTGGCAGTGGTTTAAATATATAAAGCCTACCTAATGTATTTTGTGTGTATGTATACATACATAGATATTCACATAGATAGCTATAAATTTAATTTTGAAATCTTTCTTAAAATTAATTTCAACAAATTTGAATACTTATTATATATTAACACAGCTATAAAATTATTTTAAAGTTAGAAACAAAGTATGATTAATTTTGATATGTAATTTTACATGGTCATATACATGTCAAGTGTAAAAAGGAATTAGGAATCACAAACATGCCTTCTCTGTGGTGGGAGAGAGGAGAGCCCCCCCGTACCAGGGTGAACTGGGGCACTAAGCCACAAATCTGTCTCTACTTGGTATGTGTGAATTTAGGGCAAGGTTCAGCAAACTAAGATCTGTGTGTCAAGTGCAGACTATTGTTTATGTTTGTAAACAAAGTAGAACACAGTTGCACTTATTGGGTTGCTGCTGCTTATGGCTACTGTAATACTACCACGGCAAGGGTGAATAATTGTGAAGATTAACTTATGGCCCACAAAGTCTAACATAATTATTGCCTGTCCCTTAAAGAGAAAGATAGGTATAATAGTATAATATTTGAGAACAGAAGTTTGTGCTGTGTTCAGGGCTGGACAGTAACAGTCAACACCAGAATCTATCTACCAAGAGCTTAGGATATCTTCATACAGAATTCTTTACCTCTGAACAAGGGGCTTTTCTAGTCGTTGCCAACTCAAGGGTCTCACTGTGTAGAACCACATGCTTCTTATCATGCAGACTATGAAACTCTGATCACTTCTATGAGTCCTCAGAGTTGTTCTCCCCTTTTTGAATGGACAGCACATACCGAAGGCACTTTATTTTGGGTGGTCAGGAAGGATAAAGGTAGTTGTCCTGAGTCCCATTCATGTCATCAGGGACCTACATATTGCACAGTAAGGAACCCCAATACTTGCTGCTTCCTCTGCTTTGTATATGACCTGAGACCTTAAACTTATATTCCAGAACACAGAAGACAGGGGCTTAGAATGATCCTTGCCAGTTCAAAACCTTGGTAGTTTGACGTGAAGGTTTCCCAGAGCTGTAGGATTAGAAGGGCAAGAACCTATACTTCTTACATGATATAAGCACAGTATTTCCTAAGGAATAAAAATCTGTGCTATCTACATTGATTCCTTCCTCATGCGATAGATGTTCCTTGGTTTCAGTATGTGCTAATATGAATACACCAGAAAGAACCATTATGATTTTAGAATGATTTGGATCATACATTATTTGGAAAGATATGCTGAAATATTAACTGAGATCAAGCTACAGTAGTTTTGTTTGTTAATACTGTTAGAACGCTGGACTTTCACATGGCCGATCATGGTTCGCGTCCCGGACCTGGCAACTTAAACCTCACACCTGGCGCATGTGCGTATAGGCCTAAAATCCTGAGAGGAGAATGGAGGAGAAGGGATTGCAGTGTGGCTATTCCCTCTGGGGATGATTTCTCACTTTCTGTCTTTCTGTGTCTCTCCAGTAAGCGCACACGCCCTATAGCAAAAATTCTCTCTTAAAAAATAGTGTTAGAAATTAACTTTTATAACTAAAATATAATTCAATAATTTGTAGAGGGGCATATAGGTAGTTTCTTGCTATGATGCCATTTTCTGACTTTTACTCTGATTTTTTTTAATTAGTTTTCTTGGGGTCAGCAGGTTGCGTGGTGGTTAAGGTGCTGGACTCCCACATGGCCGACCATGGTTCAAGTCCTGATGTGGTAGCTGTCTCTCTCTCTCTCTTTCTTAGATATATATATATAACTGTCTCTCTGGTGAGCACATGTGCCCTATTGTAAATTAAAAATAATAATAATGAGTAAAATTGAATTATTTAAAAAATTAATTTCCTTATTTCTACGCTAAGATACATATTTATTCATTATAAAACAAATTGGAAAACAAACACAGAAGAAATTGCAATTTTCCTACATATATGCATTTTGACGTGTTTTCTTATCTTTTTTTGCACGTGTATGTTTCAATGTTGCTGTATTCATATGTCATATTCAAAATGGTATATATATATACTCTTTTGGAAAAAAAATCTGGCTTTAAAAATGTATAAGTAAATCATGTTCTTTGTAGAAAATGTGAAAATATGGAAATGTATGAAAACGTTCAGATTCTGGCAATAAGGCAGAGTAGATGTTCAGAGACACCCAAATGGTGCAGTACACTTAAAAATACTAGATGAAGGTGGAAAAATTTCAGAGGCTGGACAGTGATACAGTGGTAAATGCTCTGCTCTGTGAGGCTGATTTATGGGAAGATTCTGGGTTTGCGTCTAGAGACTTTCCTGAGTGCTCTGGACACACACAAGCCATTGGTCCGTGCACTGGCTGAGACTGGGGGGGGTAGATAGTGGAATGAGGAATCTGTTAGGAGTGCTGTTTCTCTCTCACACACATTCATGTAAAAAGTAAAAGCCTTTGGGACCAGCAGTTAGCGTAATGGCTATGTCACTGGACTCCCACATAGTCGAACAAGGTTCGAGTCCTGGACCCGGTGGCTTAAACTCACGCCGGGCGCGTGTGCGTGCGTGCCTAAGATCCCGAGAGGAGAATGGAGGAGAAAGGATTGCGGCGTGGCCATCCCCCTGGGGAGTGATTTCTCACTTTCTATCTCTCTGTCTCTGTCTGTCTGGTGAGCGCACGCGCCCTATAGCAAAAACCTCTCCAAAAAAAAGTAAAAGCCTTTTAAAAAAAGTTGAAAAACTGTGTTTTTCATGAAAGTTGAATTAGGGGGAACTAAGGAAATTTATTTGAGGGAAGATCAATGACTCAATTACAGGTATACCACTAGAGGTAAGCATGCCCTGGGGGCTGCTATTTGCTCTGTCAATTCCTATAAACTAAAGATAAGATAGGGGTCTAAACAGATGGAAGGACAGAGAAATAACCCTCAGTAAAGCTAAAACTCCCTGAAAGGCAACATAATCAGGGAGGGAGAAAACTAGGAAAACAAAAAAACAAAAAAGAAAAACCTGTCTAATTGGTTGGACAGCAAAGAAAAAACTCTAAGAATCTCTAAGCCATACTATACTACACCTATTCTACTTGAAGGCTTAGGGCTTGAATTCACGTTACTATTTGGTCAAAAAAAAAAAAATCCAAGTAAAATATTTAATTCACAACAAGGGTTGTGAATTGGCTGTGTCCCCAGGTATTTGGTGAAAACAAATGAAAATTACCTCTGGAGGGTCCCACTTTAAATTCTGGCCTCAACGAAGTTTACACATTTCCAGGGAATATGAATTTGCAGGTATATATCACTGGTCATCTGAGGAACCCAGCTTCGAGAGAGTCAGCAGAAACCAGTAACCATAGAATTAGACTAGCAAAGACTATGTATGTTGAAATTGTCAGCAATAAAGTATAAAAGAAGTGTGTTCAATTTTTAAAGAAATTAAATAGAAGTTTCTGACAGTATATCAAGGGATAGTATATTTTCAAATTTGAAAAAGAACTGAAAAGAATTTCTAAAAATGAAAAATATAGGGAACCAGCAGTTAGCGTAATGGCTATGTCGCTGGACTCCCACGTAGTCGACCGCGGTTCGCGTCTCGGACCTGGTGGCTTACAACTCACGCCGGGCGCGTGTGCGTGCGTGCCCAAGATCCCGAGAGGAGAATGGAGGAGAAGGGATTGCGGCGTGACCATCCCCCCTGGGGGGTGATTTCTCGCTTTCTGTCTCTATGTCTCTCTCTGTCTGTCTGGCGAGCGCATGCGCCCTGTAGCGAAAAAATCTCTCCAAAAAAAAAAAAAAAAAAGTATAATGATGACAATGAGAAAATTGGGGATAGATTAAATAGATTTGTCACAATTAAGAAGATATTTAGTAAGTTGGAAGACAGATATAAATAAATTTCCTAGAATTCAGCATACAGAGACATGAAGATAAAAAAAAAATAAGTTAAACGATATGGATAATAGGGGCCAGCAGGTGGCATGACAGTTAAGATGCTGGACTCCCACATAGCTGACCATGCTGTGATTCCCAGACCTGGCAGCTTGCTTTCTTGCTTTCTCTTTCTCTTTCTGGTCAAATTTACATAATAATAATATAAATAAGATTAATTAAATATTTTTAAAAAGACTATGGATAATAACAAGAAAAACTTTTTATTTTTTACCATAGTCCTAGCAGGTACAAGTTCAAAGAATTGAGTAGAGGTAATATAGATAATATAACAGATAATATAATAACTGAGAAAACATTGGAAATAATAAAGATACCAATGCCAGATTCAGTATATACAAAAAATTCCAAGCATAATAATTAAAAGGAAACCCATATTTACACATCAGTATGCATCTATATGCATCTACTTTTGTGAAATGGCAGAACACAATAATAGTCAAAGAAAAGTTCATAAAAGCAATAAGAGAATAGAAAGATTTTCTACTAAGATTATACAACTGACTTTTAATTTCTGTTCTTTTGTTTATTATTTTCTTCTATACATTTGAAAGTTTATCCTATTTTTAAAAACTTCATAATTTGGATGCTTAGCTTATTTATTTTCAGCCTTCCTTTTTTTCTAATGCAAACATAAAAGGCTGTAAATTTCCCTCTAAAACCACATATACTTAAGACTATAAATTTCCCTCTAGGTACCACCATATTCCACAAGTGTTACTATGTAGTATATTTGAAAGCAACAGAAAAAGCCAGAAGGTGGTGGAATAAAAGGAAAAAGCAGCCCCCATGGGGCATGGTCACACCACAATCCCTTCTCCTCCATTTCTGCATCCTGTCAGGATTTAGGGCATGCATACACATGCATTCAGCATGTTTTTCAAGCCACCGGGGCTGGGATTAGAACCATCCAGGCTGCCATGAGGTACCCAGCTACCTTAACCACAAGGCAACAGGCTAACCAATATAAATTGAATTCTTTGTCAAAAGACAAAGTTTGTTCCATTGAATTAAAAAAAAAAAAAAAAAAGAATCCATCTAATGACTGTTTACGTCAGACACACTTAAAACATAAGAATACAAAAAGGTTGAGAATGAAAGCATGGAAAAAATATGAATGGGCAAATAGAAATTAAAAACTTAAAAATGAAGATAGCTATGTATATTATTATCAGATAAAATAGACTACAAAGCAAAAGGCTTTACTAGAGATGAAGAGAGTATCTAAATATCAGTTAAAGCTTCAATTCAGAAAAGAGTAACACTTCTAATTTTGGATTTACCTATTTACATGTTCTTTAATTGAGATTCTAAGGTGAATTTGACAAAGTTACAAAGTAGAAGATTTTTAACATATGGCTCTCAATAATTGATAGATCAAGCAGACAAAAAAATCAATAAGAACTTAGAATATGTGGACAATACAAAAAACAAGCCTAGTCTAATAACCACCTAAAGCATCTCATCCAACAAAATGTAGATTTGTATCAAATTTTTATGAAATATTTATAAAAAATGATTCTGAACAATTAAACAAGTCTTTATAAATGTTAATTGTTTGATATTATTCAGATTCTATTTTATGACTGTAATGCTAACAAATTAGAAATAAAAACCAAAAAGATGGAACCTGGAGGTGGCATGGTGATTAAGGCATTGGATTTTCACATGGCTGACCATGATTTGAGCCCTGGACCCAGAGGCTTGAAAATCATGCCTGGCTGCATGTGTGTGTGCCTAAAATACCAAGAGAAGAATAGAGAAGAGATTGCAGGTGGCCCCCTTGGACGGTGATTTTTCACTTTCCCTCTGGTGAGTACATGTGCCCTATGACAAAAACCTAAAAAAAGAAAGATAACTCACAGGTTTGTAAATAAGCTTAATACTTCTAAATAATCTATGTGTCATAAATAATGGGTATTTAAATATTGTTAAAAGAAAAAGCAGTAACTGAATTGAGAACTAGCCAAATTTTATTCAAGACGTGTATACAGAAACACAGGTATACATGATATGTATACATGAGATACAAACAGAAGATTCACTTCTCAAAGATACTTGGGAAATAATTTTTATTCCAACTGAGAGAAGTAAGAGAAGATTGTTTATCAAATCAATGGACAGGCAACTTCACAAGGAATGAATGCTATGTATGTCTTTGCCTATTTGGTCACAGTCTTTTATTCACATCCTAAGATAGGGTTTATGTTCAGATGATTCATAATACTACTAGTACTAATTAATACTCCATGGCATCTTGTCTGAAGATTATTGGAACTTAGATAAGTTATATAAATTGTAACAGATGGCAGTTGTTATAAACTGTTAGCAAAGTACAGATTGTAGGTATTACTTACAGCATTATTTTGCATTTAGAATTGAACAACAAAGAAATACTACATAATAAAACTTGTGGTATTTGGTGGTACTCAGATGGAAATTTATAGTCTTAAATATGTGTGATACTTAGTAGAAAATGTATAGCCTATAATTCTTATATTAGAGGAAAAGAAAGCTGAAAATAAATCAACTAAGCATCCAAATTATGAAGTTAAAAAATAGGATAAACTTCCAGAAATAGAGAAGAAAGAAAATAATAAGCAGAACAGAACATAATGAACTATGTAAAACAATTACAGTGGAACGATCAACAAAACTAAAAGTTTTTTAAAAAGCCTTAAGAAATTGACAAATCTCTGGCACCTCAGGATTACATAAGGAAAAGAAAGCAGAAGCTACAAATAAACAATAAAAAGAATAAAATGAGACAATACTACTGATGCAGACAAATTGTATATTACAAAATAAAAGTATGAGTAACTTAGTGGAAATGAAAGCGAAAGTGCAAATTTGTAGGAAAAACAGATTATCATAAAATAGAAGGATAAAGCAGGAAAAATTCTACTATCCTTTTTCATTAATGTTTTGTCCATTGTTCCATCTTTAACTCCTATCACATAGTAGGATCACATAATTAAGTTCAGATACAGCAACTGTTAACATTTTGCTGTATTTATTTTTTTATATATTTAAAAACAGTTTGTTTGAATATTAATTTTAACATCAAAAGCACAGATAACTCTACAGATAATAGATGAAAAGATGACTTTAAAAAAGTGTAATGTCAGACAGCATCTGCTTTGTTATTCTTTACCACTAAAAAAAATATGAGTTTTAAAACAGCTTATCTTATCTAAATTTCTTTGGCAATGAAGTGAACAATATGTTCTTCCTACAACCATGTGTTTGTGGGGGAAAAGAAAGAGATTTCTAGCAATTATTCTGGGACAGAATCTTAGCCACATGGAGTTTTATCATTATTACTAAGGACTAGAATAGCATTTTTATTATTTTATCATGTTACTAAACAAAATGGGCAACTTCTGGGAGTGAGGAATATGGCTTGAGACCTCAATTACCTGGCACATTCAAATTTGTGGAAGTAAAAAGGGAAAGTTAGTGTGAAATATTATTAAAAAAATATTTTCTCTGACCACATATTTCACCTGAAAACACACAGTACAGCTCTGAAGTCTAAACTGAGTGCAAATGACCCATGAGTGATTTTTTTTTTTATCAAGACTTTTCTTGACATTTCCTTCAATAAAATAATTTCCTTTTTTTCCAAGAAGGATATATAGTTTGTTTGTTTTTTTTTTTTTTTTTTTTTTTTTAGTGCTTGCATATCTGGGAATGGTTTTGTTGTCTTCCCAAATGAAAGTCAGCAACACCACATAGAAAATTCTTGAGGACTCTACCCCTCATTCTTACAAAATTGTATTAAGTATTTTTTCTAGATACACGTGTAAAAGTGAAGAGAAAATTCTGAAAGAATACATACCAAGGACCAGCAGTTAGCGTAATGGCTATGTTGCTGGACTCCCATGTAGTTGACTGTGGTTCAAGTCCCAGACCCAGTGACTTAAAACTCATGCCGGACATGTGTGCATGTGTGCCCAAGATCCGGAGAGGAGAATGGAGGAGAAGGGATTGCGGCGTGGCCATCCCCTCGGGGGGGTGATTTCTCACTTTCTGTCTCTCTGTCTCTCTGTGTCTTTCTGGCAAGCACACGCGCCATATGCAAAAACCTCTCCAAAAAAAAAAAAAAAAAAGAATACATACCAAATTTGCAACAGTAGTTATCTCTGTTACATAAGGAATGGTAATTTGAGTGCATGTGTATGCATGCATGTGTGCCTGTGTACGTGACGTTGAGGGTGAGCAGTGGTCAAAGACCTTGTTCTTATTACCTATAGTAATTTTTTTCCATAATAGTCTGTTTTATATTTAAAGTTTATTTTATTTATGAGAGAGAGAGCACATGATGCACATGAGAGGCACTCTCGACAGGGTCTCATCACCATCATGACCCCTTTATCCTAGCTTTCCAGCTAGCTTATAAGGATCTTGGGCTACCATGCAACCAGCATGTTTTGGGGTCAACTAGGGATTTGAACTCATGGTTAGCCCTGTGACTTTTGGCACTCAAGTTCAGTGTGCTATTGCCTGTGATGCTGAGGCAGGGCCAGTATGCTATTTTGCCTTTTTAAGCAAGGAGGGAATGAAGCATTATCAATAAAGTTAAAATTTAAAATATTCTCTAAGGCCACAATATTTTCCCTTCAAGATGTTACAGACATTATTTTATTGCCTTTGGCACTAAATTCAATAAAATTTTTCAACAATTTAAAAATGCTGACTATATCTGATTATAAAGAGGATACAAGTAGGATAAATAGACCTCTTGGAGCTTATAGAAAACTGAAAGAGAGACACTATTCAAGCAGTTGTACAAACAAAAAAATAACAAAACAAAAATACAAAATAACTGTGATCAATACTCTGAAAGGGAAGTACATGATGTTAATAAAATGTAAACAAGAGAAGGGTGTTGGTCAGGAGGTCAGAGAATAGCCCTTGAAGATGTGATTGTGTGAAGCATAAAAACACTTCAGGGAGAGTGAGCGGTAAGTGTCCAGTTCCTGTGGTAGGAGCTAAGCATAGCACCCAGGAGTAACTGAGGAAAAGTTGTGTTTGTCTGGAGTGCAGCAAGTGGAGCCAGAGAGGTGGTAGGAGCCAAACAATAGACAGCCTTAGTAGCCACATGAAAGATTTAGTTTTATCCTGAGAGCCAAGGGAAACAACTAAAAAGTGTAAATTTGGGAGTGACATATCAGGTTTGTACTACAAGGAAGTCACTCTGGATACCTCCAGAGTGGTAAAATTGAACACAGAAGAGCAAGGGTGAAAATAGGAAGACCAAAGAAGAGTCAGTGGCAGTAGGCTGGGAGAGAGATGATGGTGACAAAGACTGGAATAAGAGTGACTGTGGAGATGGAAAAGGGGGTGTATTTGAGTGACATTAGGAAGATGACATATATAGGACTCTAATCAATTGAATGTGGAGATGAGGGAGAGGAATGTGTCAGACAACATCTACCCTCTGGGTAAAGTGGATAGAATGATGATAGTAAGATTCACAGAGATGTCAGAGGAAGAGAACTAGGATTGGAGAGAATGCCATCAATTTAGTAATAGTTTTGGATGTGTTAAATTTGATAATCATTTGAAATGTTTGAGTAGAGATGTTGAATAGACCGTGGTTCTACAGATTTAGGCCCAAGGAGAGGATTAAAGTGGAGATTTGTTTCTGTGAATCAGTGGTATAAAGGTGATTAGTAAAGCCATGGATGTGAATGAAATAGCCTAGAGAGAGAAAGAAGATGACTCTGAGCCAAGATTTGAGGAACTGCAACATTCAAAGGCCTGTCAGATGAGGATAAGACTGAAAACGGAGATATTGGAGGAGCTGTCAGGGAGGTAGGAGAGAAATCAGAGGGGTTATGAAAGCCAAGAAAAGAGAGTTTTTAGGAGACATGGATCAACAATGTTGAGTGTTAATGAGAGATCAAAATCTAAAGTGTTTATGGGGTTTAGTGACAATGGGGAGCCATTATCAATCTTCAAGACAACTGTTTTATTGAAGTAGTGTGCCTAGAAACCAGAGTAGAGTGGACTGAGGAGTGAACAGGAAGTAGAAATAAAAGTGAAAAGGGAGAACTGAAGAATTTTTTGTTGTGAAGGAAAGGAGAGAGAAGTGGTCAGATGGAAATGTGGGGTGAAGAAAGGGTACTGAATTGGGAGATAAATATAATCAGGAGATTTATATAACTTTGTAAAAAGTCAATGAAATGAATACAAATGAGAGGTAAAGCTGGGGACTGGGTTGGGGGTAACAAGGTCATAGTGCATTTGGAGATGATCGACTCCACACTGCTGCTTTCTTTAATGTCAAAAAGGTAGAATCTAAGACCAGTTTGTGTGATGTATTTTATTGTAGGGTACTTGTGATGTCTATCTGGCTACTTAAGATTTCTAAATTTATTATTTAAACGTTACTACAATATGTCTAGGGTTGCGTGTCTTGACTACAGGGCCTGTGATTCAAAGTACTCAAATTTGTCTAGCTCAAAAAGATTTTTTTTCAATTGTGTCTTTATTTCTTATGTCTACATCAGCTATCCCAACATTTCTTAGGTAAGACAACCATTCCCTTTCAGTCTTTTTTTCTTTTTTTAGCTTAAATTCTCTCTCTCTCTCTCTTTTTTTTTTTTCTTTATTTCCCTCTGTATTCTGGGAAAGATGTACCTTTTTTTCCCTCCAATATCATAAATTCTAAATCATGAAATTCTGAAACTAAATTCTGATTTATATTTACACCCATATAAAATTCAATTTATTTTTTAGGAGAGATTTTTGCTATAGGGTGCATGCTCTCACCAGAGAGACAGAGACAGAAAGTGAGAATCACCCCCCAGGGGGATGGCCATGCTGCAATCCCTTCTCCTCCATTCTCCTCTTGGGATTTTGGGTGTGCATGCACATGTGCCAAGCATGACTTTTAAGTCACTGGGTCTGGGACTTGAACTGCTGTCGAATACGTGGAATCAGTGACATAACCATTTTGCAATCTGCTGGTTCCAAAATTTAATTCTTCTAATACCTTGTTTTCTTCCTTAGAATTCCTTTTCATTTAATTCTCATTCAGTTCCTTTTCTTTTTTTATTCTCTTTATTTTCTTATATCCCTCCTATCACCTAAAGGTAATATCATATTGTCTAAATTAAAAAAAAAAACAAAAAACTAAAATTTTCTCTGCAAAGGATCATTTTTAGCAATGGAAGTTTTCCTTTGAAACATTAGGAACATAGTCTCTTTCCCCTGCAGTATTTGTCTTAGACTTGTCATGTTGCATGTTTAAATACGTTTCTTTGGAATGAGGAGCAAACTACTCAAGCAGTATATATGAATCTCCATTTCTACTCATTGTAATCTTGGACATTGGTAAAATTCTTTTCTTACATAACAGCTGAAAGAAATACTGATGGATTGTGAATTTCCCAATGACCAGAGACGACTTATACTCGTGCTCTTTTGGAACACTTTACTTGTGTGGCTACTACCTATCCCAGAATGTGATCCAGAAACAACTTTCTCTCTCTTTTTTGTTTTTCTCAGAGTTACCATCATCAAATAAAGCTTAATTAAGAGGTGAGTCAGTCAGTTAGCTGCTGAGGGCACAAATCTTGAAAAGGAATCAAAACATCAATGGGATAACTCAACTATGGGCTTCATTTAAATTCCTTTTGTGACTTCTTATATAACTTGTAATTAATATTAATTAAAAACAGATTAATATTGCCTTAAAGTGGAGGCTTTAAAAAAATTCCCTTGCTGGCATTAAGCTAATTTTGGTTATAATTTATACAACTAACAATGAGCGTGCGCAAACCCTATAACCAGATACACAGCTGTCACCTAGATTTAGTAATTGTGATCATCTAAAAGAAAAATCTGGAAATAGAATAATGTACAGAATACTACTGCGTTGTAGAGATTTTAACATATGTCTGAAAGTTCTTTGGCACTTTTTTTGAAATCAAAAAATGGAATGTAGTTCCCCTCCCTTTGCATGTGGGATGGTGGCTTTGTGGCTTGCTTCTAATGAGTAAACGTCATGGAAACTGGTGCTGTGTGACTTCCCATGCTAGGAATAAAAGTTTCTGCCTGGTTCTGTCTCAAGACATATGCCTTCAGAACTTTGTATTACCATGTAAGAAATCTGGCTACTGTGGAACCACATGCGACAAAGTCCATATGGAGAGACCATGTGAAGACAGAGAAATACCACAGGAGTCCCAGCTATTCTAGTTTTCCTAGCCTAGGCACCAGACATATGATGAGAAAAAAGTTTGAGGCAACTCTCGCTACAACTACATGGGAAACCTTGAATGAGAACCTGCTTGCTGAGTCCAGTCAGCTCTCATGAGAGCTAAGAATAATCAATTATTATTGTTTCATGCCACTAAATTTGGAGTAATTCGTTATATAATCAGGTTTATTTATTAAGAACCAGGGGATCAATTTTTAGTATAAATTTTAAAAATGCTTGCTAAGAAATGGACTGATTTGGAAAATTATAGGATAAAATTGAAGAAGAAAAAATGTGTTATTAAGTGGGAAACATTTGTTACTGTCATAAAAATAGAAAAATATCTAAACAAATTTCAATTAGACTCAGTTATTATATCCTTATTATTAATGAATATTAATGCCTAATACATTTATAAGTGATTAAAAGTTCTCAAAAGGCATTTTCAGTAAGCTCAATGCTAATTTAATACATAGAGTGGATTCATTATTTTGAATATCTTAAGCATGAGGTATATAATTTTTAAATACAATATCAGTTCTCATCTAAAGAAGTTAAGCTTCTTTGGGTGCCTGTGGGAAAGATAGGGAAATGAAGAGGACTCTAGCGGAAAGATAGCTTTACAAGTTTTTGTTGGGTACTGGTCCTGGGTCCTGGAATTAGGATGCAAGGAGGAAGACGAACAAGCTATTATTTTTTTCAGGTGTTTTTGGCTGCCAGGAAGAGAGAAATGAAGCATGAAATAGGTTAGTTTTCTTAGTCCAGCTTTCTATAGTTAGTAAAAATCCCTCCTGTATTTTGACAGCTGTTTTGTTCTGTCAGTGTTTTCATTGTCATTGGGAGTTCTAGGGTATGTAGAATTTAGTCAGAATTTGGGAGAGGTTGCGTAGGGACTGCTAGCTAGATATAATTTAAATTGGAATCATCCATCTCTCTTGCATAGGAACTAGTCTCATACATTACCCATAGGTGGGATTTTGGCTACAAGCTACAGAAGATGCTGGCCCCAGGGAGCTTCAGATGTCGATGACCTAGCATGAAGAGGGGGAAAAGAAGAAAAGGAAGCAAGACTAAGGCTAATGGAGCCCTTAGCATCACCAGGGAACAGGGAGGTTGAGCAGGGCCAGTAAACTACATGTGTTGTTGTAGATTGGGCAGGCCCAAGGGGCCTGGTTGGGGCTGAAATTCAGCCCATGCTTCATTATGAAGCCTTAGCTCAGTTGCAAGAAAACTGCTATTTGGCTCCACAGAGGAGGTGACTTTCATTAATTTGCAGAAAGGCAGCTTATGGGCTAGCAGAGACTCTGAGTAAATGCACTGTTGTGTGTATTTATGAGTATATACAGTAAAGATGATGAATGTAGGATAGCTGCAGGTGAGTTCTCGAAGCTCATGGTTACTTTCTGACTTACGTATTGGGAGGTTTATGCTGGTTTAAACCACCATAATTGGATTTCTACTACACACAGCCAAATGTTATTCCAAATCACATATATTCTGTTCATTTTGGCTTCGATACTTCCTCCCATGCCCCCTTGATCTGCTTCTCTGCTTTGCTTGTGTCAGTAATGCACTTGCTCAGTAAAGTGTAGCTATTATTAATCTAATAACATGGTAAAGGAATGTAAAAGAGTTTCTTTTAAAAAAAAGTATGCTTATTTTGAAGATGGCTATATGAAAGTAAGTAAAGAGAATGTTTAACAGTAACACTTTGATCCAACAAATGTAACCTTGGGTTGTAACTACTTTTTTAAGTTTATTTATTTATTTATTTATTTATTTATTTATTTATTTATTCCATGAGAAAGACAGATAGAGAGAGACACCCCCAATAGGGTCTCCACATTGCAATCCACTTCTAGTCTCTACTGGCCCAGAACATGGGTTACACATGCATGCACCCACATGTGTACACCCAGAATGCTCAAGGAAATCCCAAGATGTGACCCCAAGACCTTTTCCATGCTAGCATTTTTTTTAGTCAGAGGGCACTTGCTCTCATAAAGAAAGAGGGAGAGAGAGAGAGAGAGAGAGAGAGAGAGAGAGAGAATGCATCCACCAACAGGGCATAATCATGCCGCAATCCTTTTTCCTGCATTTCTCCATCCCTCCGGGATTCTGGGCATGCGTGCACATATGTCTGGTGTGTTTTTCAAGCTGTTGAGGCTGGGATTTGAACTGTGGGATCTGGTTTTCTATGTACAGTAATTAACTACTGCACTACGAGGTCAGGCCCAGTATTTCTTTCCTTTCTTTTTTGTTTTTTGAGAGGTTTTTGTTATAGGGCATGTGCGCTTGCCAGAAAGACAGAGAGACAGAAAGTGAGAAATCACCCCCCGGGGGGATGGCCACACTGCAATCCCTTCTCCTCAATTCTCCTCTCAGGATCTTGGGCACGCACACACACGTGCCCAGCGTGAGTTTAAGCAACTGGGTCTGGGACTCAAACTGCGGTCAGCTACATGGGAGTCCAGCGACATACCCATCATGCCAACTGCTGCTCCTGTCCCAGTATTTCTTAAATGAAAAATACATATGCGATATTTTCCTGCCTCAAGATAGGAATAGTATACTCAGAAGGAAATAAGCCCCTTCTTTCTTTTTTGGAGAGGTTTTCACTACAGGGTGCGTGCACTCGCCAGACAGACAGAGAGAGACAGACAGAAAGCGAGAAATCACCCCCCAGGGGGGATGGCCACACTGCAATCCCTTCTCCTCTGTTTTCCTCTCAGGATCTTGGGCACGCACGCACACGCGCCCGGCGTGAGTTTTAAGCCACCGGGTCCGGGGACGTGAACCGTGGTCGACTACGTGGGAGTCCAGCGACATAGCCATTACGCTAACTGCTGGTTCCCAATAAGCCCCTTCTGACAAGGCAAGAGAGGGAACTGAACCCTGGAAAAGGTCTTGGGACTGCAGCAAATAGACATCTTTCCCTTTGGAGACCTCTAGGGACCTTCTGATCCCTCTGACTAGTAGCAATCAGACCAAACTGCCCCTATGCCTGGCTCAGAGAGATACCCTCCCTGCATCAATGGGTTCATGCCACGCAGGGAAACTCACCTTCTGTGTTGCATACCACAATACAATGAGTAGATCCTGGTATATGTGAGTATATAGGATGCTGAATTTGACTGAACACCATGGATGAATCAGGCTGAAGAGCAAGGTGCTCCTGTTGAGGGGGGAGTTAGACTAGAATAATCGCCCAGTTCCAAATCTGGGTGTGTGGTGAGGTGCCCTGGGAAGCTGCAGAATACTGTGCTCAGAGGGAAGTGAAACCCTAGGACTTCCTAGAGCCATAAGGCTATGTACTCAATATAGACCGAAGATAGGTGGGAGCCAGAAATAAGAAAAGCCTTGTAGATTTAGTATCACTACACTACTATTTTCACAAAATACCTCTCTATTTACTTTGATATCTCTTTAGCCAGGAAGCCTATCTTCATGTTCTATTAGGGAAACACAGTCCAGGCTCATCTAGAGCAGGAACCAATCCCTTGTGAGCCAGTTAACTTCACTCTGTTCCTTTGCCATTGTCTGTATTTCTGAGATCATTTTGCAAACACATTGCTTTAAAAAAGATATTTATTTATTTATACTTGCCAGAGGGAACACACATTCACTAGAGAGCCAGAGCAAGAGAGAGAAGATAAAAAGCACCCCCCTGGGGTGTGGTCATGCCATAGTTCCGTCTGCTCTCTTTCTCCATCCTGTCAGGGTGTGGGGCATGCAGGCACATGTGCTTGGCATGTTCTTTAAGCCACTAGGTCAGGGGCTCCAGCTGTGTAATTGACCATGTGGAATCTAACTCCCTTACTCACTAGGTCATAGGCCATCCAGAAAAATGCACTGTTTTGTTATAGATGGAGCTGATCAAGAGAATAGGGAGGATCAGTTGAATTAACAACTCTGGGAATCTACAGAAGATTTGAATAAAGTCTGTGTGAGGATGACTGCTTTTTAAGACCAGGCAGACCAGAGTTACAGCTGTTACTGCTCCAGAACCTTTCCTAGGATATGGAGTTCAGTAGCCCTGGGTTCCTCAGGGAGGAAACACCAAAATTCCTGGGTAGGGAGTGTGAGTTCAACCCACTCTTTACCTGGATTGAAGACTGTCATAACTGCAGACAGCCAGTTTGGAGGATGACAGTGGCAGGTCCATCTGTGTTCTGGGGCCAGGACCAGCTTCTTGGAGAGCTATGGCACCAGATCTGTAGATGATGGAGTGAGCGGGAAGGTGTGCGGAAATGCCTGTTCCTGCCTCTGGCTCTAGTGCCACCTTGATTAGCACCAAAATGCTCTGTCTTAGGGGGCTAGATAATCCACACGCCTAATGAACTTTCAAAACCATTGGACGTGGTCTCTGGATATTAACAAAAGTTGGCACGAGTCAACACTTATTTCTTATCTCAATTAGATTCTCATTCTTTGGAATCCAGTATCCCAGCTGCTGCTGGTGGTGTCATTAGCTGGAGGCTGACAGGGCCCCTGGAACCGAGCTTATTAAGAATAAATGAACCTTGGGTTCAGACCCCTTAGGGGTTTGGCTTTCTGAAGCTAGGCACAAATAAAACCTCAGCTGCCTAAGCTTTGCATTATTATATTTTCTGGGTTATATTGGTCTCCAGGGAATCTGCTTTATGCATTTCTAAGTTGTTTGTTTTGTTTTTAACAGAGGAGATCAGATTTTAAGCAATCCTCAATTATCAGAGAAACCCCCTTTAAAATAGGAGTCATAGGCAGCAAGATGACTGTTTTAGAATGCTGTTTTCTCAGCGTATCAGCCCCCCCAAGCCCTGGTCCTGGCTGCTGACTTAACAGTGCAGCCACAACTTTTTGCTCCAGTTAGCATTTGTTGAGTCCAGCACAGCTAGGAAATGGTTTCTAATTTTCCCGCTGCCTCATCAGCAAAATTGACAACTAAATTCCAATAGCTGAGGCTTTATTACTTTTGAAGATGGGAGAGACAGAAAACAGCACAGCTGGGTCCCTCATCTCAGGTGGAGTTACAGAACTAGCAGATAGAAGAATCAGCTTTTCACTGTTAACTGGGAACGATTTGGTCTATAGTTGATTGTAGGGAAATGAAATCTTAGTTGGTCTCTGTGAATAACTGCACTTGCAGGAGTGTACGTTAGCATTCAGCTTTTTCTTGGTTAAGTGTGAGCTAAAATGCCAAGTGAAAAACACTTGAAGTTCAGCTGTTGTGGTGAGGCAGGTATGGTGAGTTGTGGTCAAACAATTCATATGCTGGTGTATATGCTTACCTCCCACTTTCTTGGAAAGGCCATCGTCAGGTATTAGAAGCCAGTCTGAGCAAAGGGTGGTGTGCACACACCCACCCACATGCACACATGCAGTAGTGATGTTACTTGTTAGTGTAGCCCAAGAGACCAAGGAAAATCTTGTTAGGTTGGAGTCTTTGTTGAATTCTTGGATAATTCTTTTTTGGCTGTATATTTACATGTTTCCACTTCCTCAATTGAGTGTTTACTTCAGGAAAGATCCTCATTACAGCATAACAGCACATTCCCTGGAAGCAGATGCTCAACTGTCCTTTTCTTTCCATGTGTGCCCTTGCTCAAGATGATAATTTACCAAAAGAGTGTAATTATGCAATTGAAAAGCCTTTAAATCAGATTGTCAGGGAGATGCTGTAGAGCATCTCAAAATAGGCCAGGTGTGGGTATAAAGTAATGAGACTGATATTTAAATTTTTATATAGCCAAACAAAATAAATGCAACAATTCTGAACTTGGAGTTTCCTCTGCACCAGCAGAACTTAGGATAATTGAAGGCAGAACGCTGGATGTACTTTGCTAAAGTATTTCTGTTTTGGGTTGCACACTCTCTTCGAAGGGCTCTGTTGTTTGTTTGTTTATCCTCTCAAAAGAGGAAAAGTTGCCTTTATTCTACAGTTGTTGATGGAGAGGGGACAATTTTCTTCATGGGTCCCCTCATTATGGCTATGGTTGGCTTAAAATCCTCTCAGCTCCTGAACTGGAGCATGAGGGAGGTACAATCGATTTCCAGTATTATGTAGTATTTTATTCTCATATTTTCCTAAGAAAGGATGGATTGAGTTATCAACTTTCTACCATTTTATCCAGAAATCTTCCCCCAATTTTTTAATTTTAAAGTTTGTTTGTTTGTTTGTTTGTTTCCATAAATAAAACAGAGAGAGACAGAGTGACAACTGAACAGGATATCCATGCCATGATCTACTCCTAGTCTCAGCCCCCCCTAGACCGTGGACACATACTAATGCTCTGGAAGGCCCCAGGATGCAAACCCAGAACCTTTCCCATGTGGATCCTGTTGTGTTAACTGCTGTATCACTGCCTAGCCCCAACCTTCATTCTTTTAGTAGCACTTCTTTCTCCCACCTTGTGGCTAGTTTCTGAATAAGAAACTAGTGTGGATATAAAAATCTCCTAAATTTCTTAGAATTTTAGAGCCCTTGAAAGTCACATAGGTATTTTGAAATACAGGCATCCCTGACACATGAATTACATATACATTTCAAAAATCTGTTATTTCTTGTCAAACTCGTCACCATAAAACCCCACAAATTTATTCCAATAATGATTGATCAAAATGCCCACATATCTCCTATTCAATTGTCCCCTAACCTTGTTGATAAATAGTATGGAAAAACCTACATCTTTATAACTGTGCATCATAAAGTAATGTGGTCTTAACTTTTTTGGACCAAACCCAGTATTGACAAATAGGTCAGCTCCACTCAACTTTATCCAAATGGACTCCAAACAACTTCTGTTTCTCAAAATCAAATCTATCTTCAAAGGATGAATATTTACCAGTCATTAATGAAATTCAAAGAAAATGCTACAGGCTATATAGGCAAATCCTAAAATGAAGCTCCATGAATTTTTAAAATAGCAGTAGTATCTGACTCGTATCAAAATTCCCATGGAGACTTCATTGGAACATTTAATACTTGTTTAGATGTGCAAGTTCTGATAAGTTGGTTAAAAGGAGAGTCTCATTTGGTCTGAGAAATGAGATAAGTTGTTTAAAAAGATTGTCTCATTTGATCTGGTGTATGAGATAAATGGGCTCTAGCCCTGCCAGTGAACATGGGAAAAGTACTTAGCATCTCTAGATTTCTGATTCCTCACATTTAAAATGAAAGCTTTAGACTTGGATGATCTCTGAGGGCTCTTTTAGCTTCAATACACTACAATTCATTCATCAAACATTCATTGGGCAACTACTCTAAGTGTTGACACTGTTTTTTTTTTATATCCTAAAAAATTTCCCAATCTAGCCAGGCATATGAATGGTACACAATTTTTTATATTCTCAATATCTTCGTAGGATATATTCTCATGTTATTTTATACCATGTAACATATGTATTGCTGTGAAAACTGGCTATCTGTTCACCAATTTTTTTTCCTCTTAGGGCTTACAAGCTAGACTCTTTTCCAGACTCACATGTAATTAATTAGGTGTGGCCAAGTTATTGGAGTCTGGATAATCAGATGTGGGCAGAAGAGATATATGCCACATCTAGGCCTGATCCCAGAGACACTTTTACATGTGAGCCTTTTCTCTTTATCCATTCACTGCCTGAACAGAGAAAACTCCACAGAGCCAGAGGAATATGGAGGCTCAAGATGAAAGGGCTGGGCACCTGAATCACTGTGTGGAACATAGGGCTCCCTCATGCATCCTGCCAGCCTACATTGGACTGTAATATGAGGGAGAAATAGTACTCATTGTGTTCATTCACTCCAATTTTGAGCTTTGCTGTTACTATATTTAGGTCACACTACCTAATATATTTGCCTTATGAGAGAAGAGGACTCAGGTCCTTAGATGGCAGTGACAAAGGCGGGTAGCCCTTATAAGGATGTGTCTCCAGTGGGCAAAGGACTAAAGGGAGCTCTGGGAATGGGAGGAAGGTGATACATGTATAAAAGGAAGAAGAAAGGCAGGGGCAAGACCAATGACAACAGATAATAGCATAATTATTGGAATAGTTGCTTGCCTAACATCAGGATGGCTATAAAAGAAGAACTACAACAAATGGGCTATGCAGCACTTTTAGAAAAAGTGGGGAGGTAATGGTTCTTATTTTATTTCATTCACAGGACAATTGTTTTTAAAATCATTCGGTCAAGAGTGAAACCTAGGAAACTGGTAAGAATGTTATTTGAAATAATGGGTCTCAGATATGAATGCTTACTGTCTTACAGTTCAGAATCTGATGGAATGCCTGGTAGTTTAAAATGTCACTTGATAGACATTAGGATCATGTTAACAATGTTAAAAATAAAATCTAAATTGATGATCACATTCATTGAAATGCCAGTGTATTGAGCTTGTAAGGTGGATGGAACTAGATTTAAATTGGTATTACATTGTAGTATGTAGACTAATGCCCCCAAAGATATCCACATGCTAATCCCCCAAACCTGCAAATATGTTACCTATATGACCATGAGAAATATGCAGATGTGCAAACTTAAACTAAGGATTTTGAAATGAGAAGATGATCCTGTATTATTTAGGTGAGTATAATGTAATCACAAGGGCCCTTCTAAAAGGGAGGCAGAAACTTTGGAGTCAGAGGATATGTAACTACAGAAGTAGAGGTCAGAGTAATGTAGGACCACACACTCCAGAATGAAGCCTCTAAAAGCTGGGGGGTATGGGGAAGGATTTCCTCTTCAAGTCTTCAGAAGGGACATCACCCTACCAATCAATTCTGTACTTTTCACTTGCAGAATTCTCAGATAATAAATTTTTGTTGTTTTAGATCAATTAGCCTATCAATCCTTGTTATAACAGCAACAGGAAACTAATACATATATAACATACTGGCTTATGCAATCTATTCTATTTTTCCTCTAACGATTTTTATGCTCTGCTACTGTACTGTCTAGGTATTGTAAAGGGAAAAGAAGATTAAAGAATAAAAAAAAGAACTTTTCTATAGCATTTGTGTTTTTGAAAAATAATTCAGTTATTAAATTCTTACTAAAATTCTTACTATATACCCATACCTTAGGGATATTTATACTAAGGGTTTTACAAACAATAATTTATTTAGTACTCTCATAATAACTGATGGGGGTAGGTACTCTTATCTCTTTTATGGGTAAGAAAACTGAACTGAGATGTCTTAATACCTTCAAGAAATTACCAGTAAGAGAGGTACCTTTATTTTGATGGTGTTTAGCCTGAGGACAGACCAAAGTTAGTTCCATAGCAGCTGACTAAAACTCTGATAAGAAACCTATTTTGGGAGCTAGATGGTGATGCAGTAAAACATGACACTCTGTGAGAATGACCCACATGGGAGGGTTCCAGGTTTGTATCTGGAGGCCTCTCTGACTATGCTGGACATGTGCATGCCCATGGTCTGGGGCTGGCTGAAGTTGGGGGTGCATCATGACATCAAGATTCTGCTGGGGTGCCATCTCTCTGCCTCTGTGTCTCTTTTGCTCACTCAGGAAAGAAACAAACAAAAATAAAATCTGTATTTGTTTTTGGCTTGTAGAGCCATAGGACAGTGACCAGGAATCTCACAGTGACTGTAAAGTGAGACTGGAATCCTAGAAAGGAGATTCAGACCCCCAGATTCTATCGATAAACTCTGCCCAAGTCTCTGGCCGACCACTGTACCATGCATATTCCAGGTCCCCTCAGTGAAGGCCAAAGTATCAGAAGTAAGGTCTGAGCTGTTACTAAAAGCACAGTTACAAGTTGAGTCAAATCAAATTGACTTCTAAAACAAAGACCAACATTCTTTTAAAAAATGTTTATTTATTTATTTTTAATTAATTAATTTACATTCATTCTCTGAACACTGTCACAGCATACAAAACACGATTTCCCATCCAGAATATACTGCATAGTGGCTTAATCATACATGTTATTATCAATTATTTTTTATTTCTAGTTTCATATATATGTATATATATTTCCCCCTATTTCTCACCCTATGCCATTGTCTACCCTCCTTCCAAACTAGCTCAGGTGTCCACAGTTGTTTTCCATTCCTTTTTTCCCCCCACATTTTATTGATAAACAAAATTTCTTAAATAATCTACTTTCAATAGCAAGTTCAGCTGGTATATACATATCTGAGAATACATGTCTGACTTTAGGTGTGAAACTATGAGTAGAATGAATATACTATAAGGTAGAACCTAGCTTCCTATGGCCATTGAGTAGGTATTTTTTTACTGTATTTTTTAATTTCAAGAAAAGCAGTTTTAGCTTTAATAAATCAAAGAAATGCTAAGAAACTATGCTTAAAACTTAAAGCCAGGAAACAAGTTGAGATTCTGTTCAAATAGTAGGTACATGACTTATCAGCAGCTCAAGACATGACAGAAATACTTAATACTGGAACAGAGCCTAGAAGAAAATCAGCAATATTTTAGTCAAAAGTTCTAAAATTCTATTTCACCAGTTCAGTCTCGTGTACTTAATCTATCTTCTGTTGTGGTTCGATCTTCCTGATTAAATTCTCGGGTATAATATTCAGCTCTAGATTTGTCCCTATGATTAAATTGGCCATTTTCTTAGTTTTTGAACTCTTATTTCTGTGTGACTGTATTTAATTTTCCTGTACAGCACTCCCTGTAGAACTTCTTGGAGATCTGGTCTGGTGTTGGTAAATCCTTTCAGGTTTTGTTTATCTGAGAATGTTCTTGTCTTCTCTTCTCATATGAAGGATAATCTTGCTGGATATAGTATTTTTGTTTGAAAATTTTTTTCACTCAACACTTTGCAGATATTTTCCCATTCTTTCCTCTCTTACATTGTTTCTGATATAGGTCCACTGTCAGCCTTATGGGATATCCTTTGTAGATAACTTGATGTTTCTCTTTTGACAATTTTAGTATCTTGTCTTTGTCTGTGGTTTTGGTCAATCAGTCTATAATGTGCCTTGGAGAAGATCTTCTTGGGTTGATTCTATTGGGAGTCCTTTGTATTTTTTGGGACAGGATCTTTGAATGCCTCTCTAGGTTTGGAAAGTTTTCTTCCAGGATTTCATGGAATAGATCGTCAATGCCCTTATGAGTCTCTTCTTCTGGGATACCAATTATTTGGATGTTCAGACATTTGATAGTATTTAGTATTTCTCGTATATTATTCTCATTTTGGGGGGGTTCCATTTTCTCAGTTTTTTTGGTGGATTTTTCTAGGACAGTGATTTTATCTTCTACATCTGAGATTCGATTTTTGGTATGATCTGGTCTGCATTTAATATTTTCAAGGGAGGTTTTGACTTCCTGTGTTATAGTCTTCATCTCCAACAGGTCCATTTGATTCTTTTATATAGTGTGAATTTCCTCTTTAAGATCTTGCAAGAATTTCCTCGCCTCCTGGAACTTGTCAGCTCCTTTCTCCTGCCTCTTTGGGAGTTCATTGTCTCTCTTCTCTTAGATCTCTGTGAGCTTTGTCACTATGAGAACTCTAAATTCTTTGTCTGACATTTTTGAGTTTCATCGTACTGTCTGAAGATGAACAGGAGTTATTATTTTCCCTGGGAGGAGATGCATTTTCTTGTTTTTTTTCCCCCCATATTTCTTGTGATTCTGTGGTGATTTCTAGTCATCTGATGAATGGTGCATTTCTTCCTAATTCTTGAAGTTCAATCTGAGTGTTCAGAGGCATGCAGGAGGAGGTGATCTGCAATCTCTCTTCCATTCCGTCTTCACTCTTTGTGCAACAGAATTGGTGGAAATAGAGGAATTGTAATCGTATTCAGATGTTTAGATCCCATTCACTTCGACCTGTCTAAACACTTAGAATGTAGGGGCTGAGCAGCCAATGAGTAAAGATAAAGATAAAGGAAAAGAATTAAAGAAGAGGAAAATATAAAATAAAAAGAAACAAGAGAAAAGATCAATTAAAAACTTTAGATTTTAGTTTTTAAAAGTAAAAAATGAAAACCACATGGCGCACTTGTGAAATTGTGAAAGCAATAATTCACAGCTGAAGTTCAGGATCCATGGGAGGATAGGCCTGGATTTGTGCCTTTCCTAAATAGAATTGGGAGAGATGCAATTAGCACAATAAAGAAGGGTCTTGAGAGCTCAGAGAATACTTTACCTTAAAAAAAAATTTAAAAGACAGTGAGACAGAGAGAGACAGGGAGAAACAGAGACAGAGAGAAATGGAGAAAAGGAGACAAGAAGCACTACCCACTAGAAATGGGTGTGGAGGGGGAAGTCTCAGCAGAAAGCCTTCATCTTAAGTCCCTGAAAGCAATATGTCACAGCTCAAGTTCAGGATCCATGTTAGCAACACCAATATTCTTTGCAGGAATGTAAAAGAATACAAAATATAGAAATGTCTCTATAACATGTAATTGTCAATATCCACTATTCAGTCCAAAGTTACTTGATATATAAAGATTGAAAAATTTATTCTACTCTCAATATATTGAAACTAGTCTGCAGGAATTTAAGAACAACTCTTGTAATTAACACACTAGGATTTTTATTTTTTATTATTTATTCATTTATTTTGAGAGAGATTTTTGCTATAGGGCATATGTGCTTGCCAAAGAGAAAAAGAGAGAGAGAGAGAGAGAGAAGAGAAAGCCAGAATTCACCCCCCAGGGGGGGATGGCCATTCCACAATTCCTTCTCCATTCTCCTCTCTGGATCTTGGGCACACATGCACATGCAACCAGTGTGAGTTTTAAGCCGCCAGGTTGGGGACTCAAACTGCGATCGACTATGTGATGTAACCATTACACCATCTGCTGGTCCCAACACACAAGGATTTTTAAATGGGTATGATGAGTATGCTGAATGAAGGAAAATATGCTTGAAATAAATTAGAGAGGAGTCTCAGCAGAGAAATTAAGAAAAGAAAGAGAAAGAAAGGAGGGAGGGAGAGAGAGAAAGAAAGAAAGAAAAAAGAAAGGAAGGAAGAAAGAGAGAGAAAAAAGCCTGTAGATCCAGCTGATGATGTGGTGGTTAAGGCAGCTGAATCTCACATGGCTGATAATGCAATTTGAGTCCTAGACCCAGTGGCTTGAAAAATGCGCAGTGTGTGTGTGTGTGTGTGTGTGTGCATGCCAAAATTCTCAAAGGAGGAAGAAAAGGAGAAGCAATCCTGGTGTGACCATTCTCTTTGGGGGTGCTTTCTCACTTTCCCTCTCTCTCTTTCTCTCTCTCTCCTTCTGTCACTTTCCAGAGAGTACATGTGCCTTCTGAAAAAACAATAATGAAAGGAACCTGTAAAAATTTTTCAATTAAAAAATATGAAATTAAAAATTCACTGGATGTACTTGACTGAAAATGAAATTGAAAATGACAGAGAAAAGAGCCAGTGAATGTGAGGACCTTGCAATGGAAATGGGGAAATGTGAAGAGAGAGGAAAACATTTTGGAAAAAATAAACATATTTTAAAGGACAACCAACACTGTAATAACCATGTAATTGTAATCATGCAGAGAGAAGAGAGACTAAAGCAGTAAAGATATTTAATGACAGACTGAAAAC
This sequence comes from Tupaia tana, assembly GCA_026018925.1. Classification (NCBI taxonomy): domain Eukaryota; kingdom Metazoa; phylum Chordata; class Mammalia; order Scandentia; family Tupaiidae; genus Tupaia; species Tupaia tana. The sequence continues at coordinate 231,368,532 of JAKSZU010000001.1, read as the reverse complement.
CTCCCAAATTTGTTGAAAGATGTATATTTAGAGATTTATATTTAGAGATTTTAAGAATCACAGTGAAAACCCCATAGGACAAAAGAGCTAGGGCTGGATGTATCGAAAGCAAATTGATGAAAACCAAAGATAAAAAGAAAATTTGGAAAGAAGTCAGAGAAAAATGATTTATTATATAAGAAGAAAAATAATTTGAATCATTTTTCATTTCTCACTGGAAATTACAGAGGCTGAAAGAAAGTGAAATAACATCTGTTTAAAAATGTATTTTATTTTAAAACAATTTTAGATATACAGAAGAGTCATAAAACAGCAAAGACTTTCTATATACATGACACAACTTCCTTTAATATTAACATTGTACACAAGCATTGTTAGTGATCAAAGTCAACAAATTATGCCAGTACAATACTATTAACTGTAGACTTTATTGGAATTTCACTTTTTCCACTAATATTCTTTCTTCTTTATTATTATTATTTTTTTTTAGTTTTTTTTTCCCATAGGGCACTAGTGCTCACAAGAAAGAAAAAGAGAGAGACAGAGAGAGAAAAAGTAAGAAATCACCCCCTGGGGGATGGCCACACTGAAATTCCTTTCTCTTCTATTCTCCTCTCAGGATTTTGAGCATGCACACACACATGACCAGTATGACTCTCTAGGTTCCTGGTCTGGGACTTGAACCATGGTGGGTCATGTGAGGTCCAGTGCCTTAACCACCTACTGGCTCAATATCCTTTTTCTATTGCAGGAACCAATTCAGGATCCCACATTATATTTAATTGTTAGTTTTCATTTCATAGATTGTATATGACAGGTCCTCAGTTGCCTTTTGTCCTTCATTACCTTGACACTTTTGAAGAGTACTGGTCAGTTATTAGCCTGATGCTTTCTGAATAATGGCACAGGGAATGGAAGGATCTGTGGCTAATGGTTAAGGGAGCTGGATCCCATAAGGCCAACCTCAGTTTGAATACTGACCCCGGCAGCTTAAAAAGTATGCCAGGCGGGACCAGCAGTTAGCGTAATGGCTATGTCGCTGGACTCCCATGTAGTCGACTGTGGTTCGAGTACTGGACCCAGTGGTTTAAACTCACGTCGAGTGCGTGTGCGTGCGTGCCCAAGATCCCGAGAGGAGAATGGAGGAGAAGGGATTTCAGCGTGGCCATTCCCCCTGGGGGGTGATTTCTCGCTTTCTGTCTCTCTGTGTCTCTCAGTCTTTCTGGCGAGTGCATGTGCCCTATAGCCAAAACGTCTCAAAAAAAAGTATGCCAGGCATGTGTGCATGCATGCTTCAAATTCTGACAGGTCAGAGAAGTAGAGGAGGAGGGACTGTGGCATGACCTCACTCCATTGGGTGGTGCTTTCTCCCTTCTTCCCCATCTCTGTTTCTCCACCTCTCTTTCTGGCAAGCATACGCTCACTTTGGCAATTAACAAAAAAAGGAAGATATATGACTCAGTAATGAAAAGACCACCCAATTAACAAATGGTAAAGGACATTTCTCCAAAAAGGATATATAAATGAAGATACCTTACCATCATCAACTACTAGGAGAATTCAGATTAAAGCCACAATGAGGTACCATTTCATACCCACTAAGATGCTATGATCAAAAGGAAAAATTATAGCAAGTGTTGGCAATAAGATAAAGAACTTAGAAGCCTCAGACACTGTTGGTGGAAATATAAAATGGTGCAGCTGCTTTGGTAAACATCCTGGCAGTTCCTTAAACGTTAAACATACAGTTACTGTATGAAACAGTCATTCTACTCCTAGGTATATACCCAATTGAAGTGAAAACATATGTCCACACAAAAACTTGTAACACGAATCTTCATGGAAGCTTTAGTTATAACAGCCAAAACATAGAAACAGCAATCATTCTATCAACTGAAGAAGGGATAAATAATATATGTATATTCAGTCATTCATACAATAGAATTTTATTTGGCAATAAAAATAAATGAAATATAACAACTTGGATGAACCTTGAAAACATTATGCTAAATGAAAGAAACTAGCTTCTATTTTTAGTAAGTATATAAAATAGACAAATACATAGAGACTGAAGTAGGTTAGGAATAGACTGTGGGAGAGAGAAGAATGACTGCTAAGGCTAGTATAAATGTTCTAAAATATGTCATGGCAATGGTCGCATAAGTCTTTCAATAAACTAATAACCATTGGATTATATACTTTAAATGATTGTGTTGTATGATATGTGAATTATATTCCAATAAAAACTTTTTTTTTTTTTTGGAGAGGTTTTTGCTATAGGACGTGTGCTCTCACCAGAAAGACAGAGAGAGACAGAGAGACAGAAAGCGAGAAATCACCCCCGCCAGGGGAGATGTCCACGCCACAATTGCTTCTCCTTCATTCTCTTCTCAGGATCTTGGGCACGCACGCACATGCGCCTGGTGTGAGTTTAAGCCACCGGGTCCGGGACTCGAACCACGGTCAACTACATGGGAGTCCAGCAACATAGTCATTACACCAACTGCGGGTCCCCCAATAAAACCATTTTAAGAAAAAAGAACAGTGGTGCAGGTAGAAGAATTTTTTACCTTTTCTGATAAAAGAAGCCTAAGAGAATTTATTGAAAGAAAACTTGCACTACAAAATAGTACAAAAATTTCTTCAGATTGAGGGTCAGTTATAGCATGCAGAAACCTGAATCTTTAGAAAGAAATAAAAACCCATTAGAAAATAAGTATTTAGGTAGATATAAAAGATTATTTTTACTTTAATTTCTTTGAAATATACAGAACTATTTAAAACAAAAATGATAATGTTTATTGGATTTATAACATCCTATTATAGGTTTCAGCCAGTGCAATAAAACAAAAGCAAAAAATAAAAAATTTGATGGAGGTTTTTGTAGCTTGTTTACAAAGCAAATGCAGAATAATTAGAATAAATAATGAACTTAGTGAAGTCACTATACAAAAATTGACTGTGTTATATCCAAGCAAGAAATAACTAGAAATTGAAGATTAATAAATAATGCTCTCAGGCCACTGTGCCCATAGCACAGTGATTAAGCACTATGCATAGAGAGTAGATCCACATGGTTTACTATGGTTCAATCCTGGCCCTGGCAGTTTAAAAGACATGCTGGGTGCATGTGCATGTGTGTTAAAAATCCTGACAGAAAGGAGAGATGGAGGAAAAAGTTGCATCATGACCATTTCCCATTGGGGATACTTTCTCTCTCTCTCTCTCTCTGGCAAGTGTATGCATCTGTTGGCAATTAAAAATAAAAGATAAAATAAAATAAACAGTGTCTATTAATAATGGCATTGTGTCATTTGGGTCTTCTGGAAAGTAGACAATGAAACAGGTTTAGAAGCCCAAGATGTTTACTGGGGATAAAATACATGAAAGACAAAATGGGGAGGAGGCAGAAATGGGCAGACAGAGGCTCAGGCCATAATGACGATCTCGCAAAGTCTTAGCTAAATCAATGGGGAATTTCTGTGAAGAAAATTATTTGTTAGAGGAACCCCATGTTAAACAGAAATGATGACCCCAGTATCTTTATTTAGCTATCTTCTGTGGACTTCCCAGGAATAGCCTAGCTTTACCTCAAAACATGAGACACATTCTGAAGGTGCTAAAAGTTGGAGGCAATCAACTAACAGATTTGTTGCAGCTTCACACCAAATTTCTTTTGTAAAGGGAAATTCACGTGATAGTTTATTACCGGCCCAAGCAACAAAACGAATAATACAACTAAGAATAAATATATGAAATATGTGCAAGACCTGTCACATAAAACTATACAACAATATATAGTAAGAGAAATCAAAAGGCCTAAGTAATGGAAAAATATACCAGGTTCATGGATCGAAGGACTCATTCTTGTCATTGTATCAACTCAAATCTTTGATCTATAGATTCAAGGCATTCCAGTAGGTACTCTTTGAGTGGGTGTGTGTGTGTGTGTGTGTGTGTGTGTGTGTGAATTGACCAGTTTATTCTAAAGTTCTCTAAAAATTCAAAGAATAATCAAGAGATTACTGAAGAAGAACAAAATCAGTGATCTGATACAATAAGCAATTAAGATAACATGGTGTTAGCAAATCTTCTGAACAATAACAAATGGAACAAGATAGTAAGTCCATGAAAAACACACACGCACATTTAAATGTTCACCTAATTATAAAAAGCTGCTACTGTAAATAGCAGAGAAAGAACGTTTTTTTTGTTTTTAGAGATTTTTGCTATAGAGTGCGTGCACTCGCCAGAAAGACAGAGACAGACAGAAAGCTAGAAATCACACCCCCAGGGGAGATAGCCACACCACAATCCCTTCTCCCTCATTCTCCTCTTGGGATCTTGGGCATGCACACACACACGCCTGGCATGAGTTTAAGCCACAGGGTCTGGGACTTGAACCATGGTCAACTACATGGGAGTCCAGTGACATAGCCATTACACCATCTGCTGGTCCCAAGAACTGTTTCTTAATAAATGGAAGTGACTGAATTGGATATCCAAATGGAAATGTTATTGGACATAGAAGCTGGGCTGTGTTGTGTGAAATACTTAGTTCTTTTGGTCAGGCCTCTAAGGTTAAAGACCCACCCTGGGTGCAGAATGAAGCTGCAAACAAGAGTAAAGTAGAGAAACAGAAGTTTTTAATGGAAAATTTTTAACCAAAAAAATGTACCCCACACCAGGAAGACATATAAGTGGGTCTCTGCCAGTGGAGGACAACTGCACTGGGAATGAGGGTTAGGTGTTGCTTTTATTATGAGAACTTATGAATAGTTAGGAAGGGAGGTCTGTCATTGTAGCCAGCTCCTTTGAATTCATTATTTTTACTGTGTTTATGTACTTCTCATCATGAAAGGGAATTTTATTGCATGGTTACCATGCCCAGTGTGGATTTTGAAGGTATAATCATACACATAGAATGATTCTGCCCATATCAGTTTATTGCCTGAGGGGGGAAGTGGGAAGTTGACCAATACACCCTGGGTAATTCCTGTGTGCATATGCAGAACAATGGGAGAGAATATAGTAATCTTCCCTAAGTTATTTGAAGAAAGCTTAGGTAGTAATAGTAGATAATCTCTCCATTCTTGGTGCCAGGAGTTCTAGTTATGATCCCTGGTAACAGTGATCAATGTGTCAGATGTCTCCTTTGTTGGCATATTGGGACTTCCTGTTCATATGTCTACCTATAAGAAAATATTTTTTTTGCCCTATCACACCATATATAAAAGTTTCAGATGGATTATAGTTCTAAATATGAAAGGAAAAACAACAGGCTTCTAGAAGATAACATACTATGGTGTCTTCATGATCTTGGAGTAGGTAACTGTTTCTTTAAAACATGTGTACACTATGGATAAAAAGATTAATACATTGAATTGCATTAAAAAATAAGAACTTCTGTTCATTATGACACCACTAAGAGAGTGAAAAAACAATCAATAGAATAGGAAAATATATTTGTAAGACGGATAGCCAACCAAGTTACATCCAAATGTGGAAAGAATTTCTACAAATCAATAAAAGACAGGCAATCCAATAGAAAAGTGTAAAAGAGGATCTCCAAATGTGCAATAAACATAAGAAAAGGAGCTTATATTTACTACATCTTATTTTCTGTATTCTAATGCTTTCACGACTTGACTGTCTCTCCGAAGATTAGCTAATTCCTAAAAGTAGTTTAAAAAATCTGCCATTGAGTACATTATTTATTTGAAAACCAACCAATCCAAAGCCCACATAGCAATCTCCTTTATGGGTCTTTCAAACTTGAGCCACTATCCCCCTACCCTAATCATCCTAGGGTAGGTACCCCACAACTAGGGACAGACTCTGCAAATGAGAGCCTGCTGAAATTCAACCTTTTCAACCTTCTAATCCTAAACCTGCTTGTCTTTCAGCTACTCCTTCCCAAGGAAACTACACACACACACACACACACACACACACACACACCTCTTTTCCACATTTTCCCTTTGCTCCCTCTGCTTCCTGATTGACCATAGTGCTTCCCATTTGGCCTTCCACACAGTGTGCCATGTTTCTCATTTGTAGGGAACTATAAGGATAAAAACCTCTTTATGACAGTCATTTCTGCATCTGTGTGTCTTTTGATTAAAGCAAATCCTGGGTACTCTTAAAAATGATGCTTAATTTTATTGGAAAAGCAAATAAAATCACAATATTTCACAATTTACCTACCAAAACAGCTAGCATGAAAAAGATGGAAAAGACCAAATATTTGTAATAATGTAAAACAATGAGAGCTTTCACACACTGCATATTTTCTGGTGGGTGTGCATATTGGCACAACTATTTTAGAACAGTTTGAAATTATCTCTGAAAGTTGAAGATACATCTTATGACCTGCAATATTCAATCCTTAGATACATATTCAATAAATATGCATAATATATGCAACAATAATACACATATGAGAATGCTCATAACAACACTATTTGTTACTAACCAAAATGTATTAACAATTCCAATGTCTAAATGATATAATGGATAATATATATCATGGGATTCATAAACTAGAATACTATGAAGCAATGAAAATGAATGACTTACAACTATACACAGTGAATATCGCAGAAAATATTATTGAGCAAAAGAAGCCAGACAGAAAACAGTATATAATGTATGACTTAATTTATATGAAGCCCAAAAATAGGCAAAAGTGGTCTGTGGTGACAGAAGATGAGATAGTAGCTTATGGTTTGAGTTGATGTGATTATAACTGGGAGGGTCATAAGAACAGAGGGCTACTGGTGTATTAATAAGTTTTATTTTCCTAATGTCAGTGGTGATTACATAGGCATGTTAATTTTGTGAAAATTCAGAGCTGCCCATTTAAGATTTGTATACTTTCTGTGCAAATGTTATATTTAAATTAAAATGTTGGGAATATAAATTGTAATATTAAAAATACTTGCAGTTATTTAGGAGTACAGCTTGCTCTGGTAGGGGATCACTTTTTGTAACACCTGTGAAATGGGTGTTATTTTATGAGATTCTTATCTGAAATTCCATCCTGTCTGATTATTGATCATGAAACTATTTTGGTTATTACTGAAACTGGATGAAATTGTGTTTGAGGGAACCTCTACATAGAGAGTGGTGGCTTATAGTAAGAGTTGTGTTCTGCTCTGTGTCCTTGGTCAGGTACCACTGATGTTACATAATTATGTTTCCTTATCAGTAGAATGGGTTTAATAATAATAATTGCCTCACAGAGTTATAAAAAACAATAAAACAATGTATTAGAATGGCTAATCAGAGTGCCTGGCACTTGGTAAATGTGCAGTAAATATTTGTTATTATTATTTTCTTTGCGTTTATGTTCTTAATGTGTCTCCAAGATACATAATCTTGCTAGGTTTCTGTGATGGGACAGGAAGTAGAGGAGATTGGGGACAGCTTAACCTATCTCCTATATCACTCCACATTCATCCAATGAATCTGAGAGATTCTTAAATTTAAAAACAATATTTTTATATGAGAATATGAGAGAGAGAAAGAGAGACTGAGACATAAAGAGTGAGAATACATAGGAGGGAGAGAGAGATAGGTTTGTTTGTTTGCTTTTTAGTTTTAGTTTTTACTATAGGTTGTGTGCACTTCCCAAAGAGAGAAAGCACGAGAAAGAGAGAAATCACCCCACAGTGGGGATGGCCATTCTGTGATCCCTTCTCCATTCTCCATTCAGGATTTTGGGCAGGCCAATTCATGTACCTGGCACGTTTTCCATTTTTAGAGACTTTTGCTATAGGTCAAATATGCTCACTGGAGAGACAGAGAGAGACCAGAGAGATAGAAAGCTGACCACACTACAAGTGCCTTCTCCATTCTCCTCTCTAGATCTTGAGCATGCATGCACACATAGCTGGCTTGAGTGTTAAGCTGCTAGGTCCAGGTCAAATCATGGTCAACTATGGGGGAGTCCAGCGACATAACCATTGTGCAATCTGCTGGTCCCCTGGCATGATTTTCAAGCCACTCAGTGCAGGATTCAAGCTGCTATTGGCCAAGTAGGATCCAGCATCATAACCTTCCTGCCACCTGCTGTCTAAGATAGGTAGTTTTGACAGGGTCTTGCCAGATTGAGATCCTCTTGTCCCATCTTCCCAGTTAGCCAGGACCATAGGCATTTGCCACTGTGCCCAGCCTATTTTAGGTTGGGCCAGAAACCAAACCAGAGCCTTTCATGTGGCCTAAACTACCATACTTATGCCTTTCCACTTGTGCCACTGTAGCTGACCTGAACCTGAGAACTTTGGCAAAGATCTCTCCTGGGTCAGACTAAGTTTGGTGATAGAGCTTGAGAGATGGTTCTTTAAGTTGGGGTCTGGCTTAGCTGGCCACTACTAGCTCCTATTCTCTCCTTTTGTCTTACACATTAACAACATGCAAATGCTAAAGCTCAAGGGAGAACCAACTCAACAGTCTGACCATAGAAATTCATACCCATAGTTCTGGAGTAAATTTTCTGACTGTCCATACAGGGACCAAAACATTTTAATTTTTTTTTTTTTTTTTGGAGAGGTTTTTGCTATAGGGCGCATGCACTTGCCAGACAGAGACAGAGAGACAGAGAGACAGAGAGACAGAAAGCAAGAAATCACCCCCCAGGGGGGATGGCCACGCTGCAGTTCCTTCTCCTGCATTCTCCTCTCGGGATCTTGGGCATGCATGCACATGCGCCCGGCGTGAGTTTTAAGCCACCGGGTCCGGGACTCGAACCGCGGTCGACTACATGGGAGTCCAGCGACATAGCCATTACGCTAACTGCTGGTCCCAAGAATTTTAATTTTTTTTAACATGAGAGTTAAGAGTTTTTTTTTTTTAATATGCTTTTGAAGATAAACTATAAGCATATTTAGAAACGTATAAACAATGTGCCTTTTTATTTTTCCTAATTAATAAAAACCTCATTAACTAGGCATCTAGAGAAAGGAAGACATGAACATCTCTCATTCATTGTCATCTCTTTCTTAATACATATTGATGCTTTCAGAATGGTTTTGCATAAAATTGAAAAGGAGCAAACATAAGGATGCATCTTTCTCTTTTTTGCCTATTTTTAAATTAATTTTTAATTTACATTTAATCATGAAACATCTTTACAGTGTACAACATGGTTTTTCCCAATCTGAATAGAGTACATATTAGTCAAGTCAAAGACATTACTATATACAATATCATCAACAGATATCTTTCCATTTGTGTGTCTATTAAATGGTTTTTTCTTTCTTTATTCATTTAAAAAAATGTTTCCAGGGGGCACTTGTGCTCACTAGAGAGACAAGAAAGGGAAAGTTAGAAAGCACACCCGATGGTAACTGTTCACTCTCTAATCCCTTCTCCTCCTCCACTCCTCTCTTCAAGACTTGGGAATGCACATGTGCCCAATATGAATAATATTTTCTGGTCCCAGCACAGTGCGGGGATTCAAATTATAGGTCTCTGGATATAGCCGTCTTCCATTTAGATACAACAATGTTGTATGATGGTTGAAAACTCTACAGCTTTCTTTCCTTTTCCTTCTTCCTTTCTTTCTCTCTCTCTCTCTCTCTCTCTCTCTCTTTCTTGAGAGTTTTGTTTTGTTTTGTTTTGTTTTGTTTTGTTTTGTTTTGCTATAGGGCATGTGCACTCGCTAGACAGACAGAGAGAAACAGAGAGACAGAAAGCGAGAAATCACCCCCCAAGGGGGATGGCCATGCTGCAATCCCTTCTCCTCCATTCTCCTCTAGGGATTTTGGGCACGCACGCACACGCACCCGGCGTGAGTTTTAAGCCACCTGGTCCGGGACGCGAACCGCGGTCGACTACATGGGAGTCCAGTGACATAGCCATTATGCTAACTGCTGGTCCCCCCTCTTTCTTTTTTCTTTCGAGAGCTTTATTGGGGGAGGCAATTTGATGGCAGATAGACTTCTGCTTCAGTCTCTGCTCTGCCAGCTGTGTGACCTTGGGCAGGCCACTATGCCTTTTGTTTTTCATCTGTGAAATGAGGATAAGAACACAAACAGAAACTTTAAGGCTCTATCCTAGGCTTTTCTTTTCTTTTCCTTTTCTTTTTCTTCTTTATACCTGCTCCCTGCTCTCTAGGTGAGTTCAGTCACATCTCCACCTTCCATTCCTACTTCCCATTCTATCCCAGGCACATGCAAATGCCTATTTGACAGCTCTATCTAAATATCTGAAATGCAACTTAACACATCCAAAATCAAACTCTTCCCTTGCTCAAAATTCCAGTTTTTTTCTGTCTTTTCGTCTTTCTTATCTGAGGTCTCTTCTGTCTATCCAGTTGTGAAAGCAGAAACATGAGAGCCATGTTTCTTCCATTCTCTATCCTTACCGTCCTCTACCACTTTCTGTCCATCCCAAACCTGTACTTGTTAACTACCAAATAGCTCTTAAAGCAATCCACTTTTACCCAGATCTGCTGCCTCCATTCTCTTTTGCTTTACCGTGACACATTCCCATCTAAGCAGTCTCCCTTATAGTTAGTTATTCTGGGCCCTCTACAGTCTCCTCTGCCTAGTAGACAGAGTGATCTTTTCAAAATGTTAATATGATCATGCCAAGTTCCTGCATATGATTTTGGTGTCTTCCTATTGCTTTCAAAATCTTTGTCATAATCTTCAAGCATAGCATAGTCTGACCTTTCTCTGTAAGTTCAGCCTCATGTTTCTTACATTTTTCTTTGTTCATTGAGCTCCACTTGTAAGAATCTTCTTTCACATCTTTTTGTTGTTTTAACCTTTTGTCTTGAAATAATTTCAGACCTACAAAAATGTTGCAGAAATAGTACAAAGAAGTCTTGTACACCCTAACACTTATTCTTCAAATGCTGAATTTTACTACATTTGTTTAATCATCCACATTTCCCTGAACTTTTGGACAGTATTATGATAAAAAAATTAATGTAAATATATCATCCTTTTCTAGTATATAAATCTTTTTTTCCAATTTTACTAATTGTCCCATTAATGTCTTTTATAGCAAAATTATATATATATAATATATACATATATAAATATATTTTTTCTCCTTTTTAATACATACATAATATATATTATATATAATATATATGTATATGTATGTGTGTGTGAATATATATATATATATTTTTTTTTTCCCTTCAGAATGACAGTCTACTTAGTTTCCAAGTCTATTTCAACTTCTTTATCTGGAACAACTCTTCAGTTTCTGTTATCAGTTTTGAAGTGTCTTAGTAATTAGTTTTAGAATGTATCTCATTTTGGGTTTCTCATATGGTTCCTCATGATTAGATACAAGTTATACATTCTTGCAAAATTGTTACAGAAGTAATTTCATGTCTTTTTTAGTGCATCATATCATGAGATATTAATATTGATTTATCTCATTATTGCTAATGTGTACTTGGAACACCTAATTAAAGTGATGTCTTCCAGATGTATCCAGTGCAAAGTTACTATTTATCGCTTTGTAATTTAAAACATCTTGTGGGGAGATACTCTGAGACAATGTAATAAACTTCTTCCTCCAATATTAGAATCCATTGATGAGTCTTATCTAAATAATTATTATATGGTTATTGCCAATTGTGATTTTTTCCACAAATTTAAATATGCCATGTTCTCTCCTGCTCTAGGACCTTTGAATATGCTATGCCTTCTGTCTAGAATATTTCTCCTCCTTCCTTTCAACTCTTACTGTTTCTTTAGATCCCAGACCAAATGTCATTTTTCTCAGAGATGTCTTCCATGTCCTCTTCCCTTATGAGATAGGTTTCCCATTTATACATTCTTACTGTATTATATAGGATTTTGTCACACTTGGAGGTATAATTTTGTACTTATTCATATGATTATTTAAAATCTATCTTCTCCATGAGCTGTAAATACCATGAGTACTGTATGCACTATTGTATTTTCAATGCCTAGCATAGTTCCTATAAACATAAACTACTCATTAAATTTAATTAATTAAAGGAATGAGTTAATGGATCTCCTGCAATTCTTGTGAGAATTAAGCAAAATAATAGATATAAAATTCCTAATATATAGTAGAATCTTAATAAATGCTAGTGCCCTTCACATCTTCCTGTCCTTAACTTGAGTAGGCTTTCTATAACTAGAAAAATGTCTTGTACCAAACAAAACTTTGTCCCTGGAGGTGACCTTCTATGCCCTAAAGATCAATCTTGAACTTTACCAACACTTCTACTGAAGTAAATTAATAAAGAGCAACTCAGACTACAATATAAGGTAGCTCTTCTTCTCTTACCTACAGCATAGGTTAAAATGAACTTCTGCTTGCCCATTTTTAGAACTAAAGCCCCCTTTTCTTTTCTCTTTCTAAGTGACTCCCAGTTACTTTTGAGAGTTCTGCAGATAATTGATTCACACGTGAGGGACTTGGCTCCTGGGGTCTCCCTAATTTCACCTCTTTGCTCTGCTGCCATACAGACTCTGTGGCTCATGCCTCTTATGAGAGAGCCATTCTACCTGGCACATTTATCCTGCACAGGCAACTTCCATTGATGTCCCTTCTTTGGCCCTGGGGAAAAGGCAGTACTGCTCTCCTTTTGTCCAAACATTTCAAAACAAGTTGGGGAGCTTGTGGTTCAAGGTACAAAACCTGCTCATTCATTAATCCCCCGCCCCCGTCAGGCCCAGTTGAAATATCTAGACTTAGAAGAACATGAAAGTAATAAGCATATAATAACAAGAGTTTGAAAGAAGAGATCATTGGTGAATATGTAATTTCAAGAAATATCCAGAAGAGAGCAAGTTAAAATGTATTTAGTGAGTAAAGCAGAGGAAGCCACAGAGTAGATGGGGCCAGTAGTGGAGGTGGAGCAATTTTACCTGTGAAACTTAAGAGGTTGTGGACTCCAGGTCAACAGGTAGAGGAGGCAGTCATAAGAGGGAGCTACAAAGGATCGACCGACAGTAAGTGCTACCTAAGTCAGCCTCATACTCCCCCGCTTTTGGGCCTCCATTTATAGAACGGGTGGATGAGTATGCTGGAATTACTCTCAGATTCAAAAGCAAGCATATAAGAATAAACCAAACAAAAACAAAAAAATATTATCTTCTAAAGAAAGAGAAAATCTTTAGGGAACCAAGACTTCTAGGTGAGTATTATCCCAGAATAAAGCATATTTTCTTCTGGGATTTTGTGTAGATCATTTCACACTGATCACTTTAAAACAAAGTCTGCCATTAAATATATACCAACCAGATACACAAAGCTATCTATTCAGGCAGAGGTCTATTGGGGGAAATAATAATAAAGTTTCTATAAAATATGAGAAAGGAATCATACCAGCTACCTAGAATAATCAGCTTGGTCCTACAATATGCATAAAACAATATATGAGGAAGAAGAGTAGTCTGTAGAAGAAGTATCAAAACAAATATAACTGACCCTGGAGGAAGCAGAGCTACATTTGGAAATATAACTTTTAAAAATCTGATTATATCCTCAGAGAGAATTGGGAAGACATTGTATTCAAGAAAAGAATAAAAGAATAATAAAGGAATAGTAAAAAAATTAATTCCAGAAATAAAAAAGAAATTCTGTTAAAAATTTTAAAATCATGGCAAGTTTTGATAAGAAGGTCAAAGCAATCTTCTAAGCTATAGAGCAAATAGATAAATAGAAAACATAAGAAAAAACTAAGTGAAAAATCAATCAAAAGCTCAACATATGACTTATAGAAGTTCTAGAATATAGGGTAGAATTTTCTTTTTTTATTATTTTTCTTTTTTATTTTATTTTCTTTTTTATTTATTTTTTTTTTTGGAGAGATTTTTCACTATAGGGCGCGTGCGCTCGCCAGACAGACAGAGAGAGACATAGAGACAGAAAGCGAGAAATCACCCCCCAGGGGGGATGGTCACGCCGCAATCCCTTCTCCTCCATTCTCCTCTCGGGATCTTGGGCACGCACGCACACGCGCCCGGCGTGAGTTGTAAGCCACCGGGTCTGAGACGCGAACCGCGGTCGACTACGTGGGAGTCCAGCGACATAGCCATTACGCTAACTGCTGGTTCCCGGGTAGAATTTTCTCATAAGTGAAGAAAATTTCCAAGAGTTGAAGAAAGGCAGAAGTTTTCAGTTTGACTGGGCTCATCAAATGCCAAACCGTATGAAAGAAAAAAATCTATAGATAAGAATAATCTCCTCAAATTCAGAATGGTCAAAATAAAAGATGACCCTAAAAGTTTCAAAGTGAAACTAGCAAATTGAGAAGCCTATATTTTAATAATAATAAAAAAAGTAGCTGGTATCAGCAACCCCAAATAGCAGAAGTTAGGGCACACTAACATGAAGTTATAGGAAAAACTTACTTTGACCTGGATTTAATTCCACCTAGAATTCTGTATCCTGCCAAACTATCAATCAAGTAGGAGAATAACATACATTTTTTAGATATATAGGGCCTCAGAATATTTTTCTGGAAAAATAAAGTAGTGATTCTAACGAAATCAGAGTCAAAGAAAGACATGATTAAGGAAAGAGTAGTTGTAACCCAGTAGTGTGATGGAGGAAAGTTCCAGAACGACAGCTGTGCATGGCATGTACAATTGATCCATAGGAAGAAAGAACTGGAGTGGTCCTAGAGGTCATCTCTGAGTAAAATGGGGACTGCATGTAATGCTGTCATTGAGAGAAAGGAAAAAAAAAAAGAAAATACTTTAATAGTTTATTCATCTGTTAGTAACAAAATAAAGGCAATTAAAATTTCAGGAGAAACTGAATGGAACAAAGCCATGGGTCACATAGAAAGTTGACTATATTGTAACAGGATTGGAGCATGGTTGAAACATGAGGACAACCTATTTGACCTGGACACTAACAACATTCTCCAGTGTCCCAGTGGTTATGACATTTAACATGTAGAGAAGGAAAAGTAGTTATATAATAACATTTGGCTCTGGGCTGAATAATATTTACATAGTGGTTTTAATGTAAAAGGTGTTTATTGGCTTGTTAGTAGTTAGACTCAATTTACAAACAAAATATGGAGGATTTAATTAAGATTATGGAATACTATTTAAATGCTATTATCACCAACAATGTAAAAGAAAATATATGATAGAAGTATGGGTAAGAAAAGGGCCAAAAAGCCAGGAAAAATAAGATCCCCCATTTAGAGTGGTAGGTGGTTTCAAGAATTATCACCAAAAATTGATGAAACCAAAACTAAGTGTTCCTATCATTTAAAATTACACAGTCAGCTGATAAATACTGTGAATAGTAGAGTGCTACTATTTATACTTAATAGAAAACAGAAGGTGGTAGAAGAAAGACGATTATCATATCTTCAGCTCATCACTAAGCAGTAAATAATCATGTTCATTGCTAAGAATATTGACTGGGGCATATTTAAAATTAATGAGTGAGTACAGACATGCAGTGCCTTTCCATTTCTAAACACTTTCTCTAAAGGAGAGGGCCCTCCAGGACACTGACTTAATGTTTTTGGTGCTAGAGGCCCAAACATAATAGAAAGTACAAACATTCCAGGTTTCCAACTGCCCTGATTGTCTTTGGTAATCATAAAGCTGCTGGAAAAATGTCCTGTTAAAAGCCAAAGAGGGCCAATTTCCAGACGCACCACTGGGCATGAGTGCACTCATTCTTCCAGCCTGTTGATTGCAGTCACTTCCTCAAGCCCAATTCAAGTGGCACTTGCTGGAAAGATGGGGCTGGAGGGAGCACTTCCATCCACAGGCCCAGGAAAGGCTGCCTAGGCATAGTCTAGGTCTTCAGTGACCAAGGCAACACTCCGCTGAGCCAGAGTGAAAAGGTCTGCCAAATGGAGATATCATATACTTCCCTAGAAATCTGAACTGAAATGAAAGAGAGAGGGTTCATTAATTTGTGTGGGGGAACAGAAAGGGATAATACACTGAGAGAAAGTAGTACACAGAGACTATGATATAGCAGAGTCCAGGAGCATGTATAAACTATAACCATACACGTTATGAGGTACAGTTATCAGCGTCGAAATAATATGGTTTATGAAGACAGAAGCAGAGACAGAGAGGAAGCATGTCAATGTTAATGTAGTTCAGAGAAGGGATTAACAAAATTCTTCAGCTGAGAGAATGTGTGAACTAGGCTCTTATATTATCTCAAGGCCTGGTATGCAGCTGTTTCTAGGCTTTGTGGCAAACCCAGCTTCCGTATATATCTTGTTGATAGACTCCCATAGTGTGAAATAACCTGAATGGGTTGCTTCTTTGCAGCCCTGAGAGCTGGGCTAAATATACCAACCCATTTATGCTGCCTTCTAGGAACACGCTCTTTTGACACTGCTTTCCTGTGGAGGTGATAAAGTAACTCAGGCAATGAAAAGATGGTGTAAAGCAAAGAAAACCAGCATTACACCCTACAGCCTGAGAGCAGCACACAAGGCAAGTTCCTTTCTGTTAGTCTAGAAAAAGACATTGAGAAGAAAGTGCTGAGTGCCTGGGGATTATGTCAGAAACCCAATTTCCAATGTCTTAACCACCAAGAACATTTTACCATCCCCCCACAACCCATCCTCTACCAGCCACTTTGATTTTTCTCTATAGACACTAAGTCCTGAAAAGATTTAATCTAGCACACCAACTGCGTTTATTTAGGAAATCATTTTCCCATTGTAATCTATATGAATCTTAACCATAAACTCAGGATATGTAAATAACATTTCTCACTTTCTAACTCTACCTAATTTGATCCCAGGTCCCCATTTAATGAGGAAGGAGGAAATTTGACCTCATTCATTCTTGAGGCTCTTTGTCCCAAGTGAAGTAGGTAGTGGGAATGGCACTGGTCACGGGCCTATTCATGAGAGCAGTTCTGAGATCACTATGGTCCCATCAGGCCCTTCTGTCACCCCTCCCACAGTTGGAGCATTGGAAACTTCACTACAGCTGGCACCTCATTACTAGATTCCCTTTCTCTGAGTGTGACTTGCAGCCATCCCCTCTGGAGTCAGGCCCTTGCGTGGGGACATGGTCTTGGAAAAGAGCATTGGGTCCAAGATTTTTCCCTTCTGGGCTCGTTGGGAAATCTGAATTTTCCTTGGGTAGAGCACCCTTCTGTAAAATTATCTGGGTGATAGGAAGGTAAACAGGATTGGACAGGAAGCCTAGTACCTGTTGGAAATGTATAACTGTGATTTGAGTACTTAATCACACATGGTCACACACATGTGTATGTGCATGTATGTGTGTACTCATATGCATTAAATTCTCTCTAAAATAGTGCTTTCCCTCTCAGAATTGAATAGTAATTATGTCTATTGAATGCATACTAGGTATGAAGCAACATGGTAAGTATAAATAAGCTGGTAGGATTTCTGGAGTTTCCCTTAGTTGAGTCCCAAAGTGAAGAGGAGCCATGTGGATTAGAGGTACTCATAAAATAAATTCTGCAAAGCAAGTCAATGAACTGTTAGCTTAGTCTCATTAACTTTAGGGAGACCCAAGATGAGGCTTTATTTCTAACATATCCAGTTGCAGAAAAAGTAAAAACCTGCAAATGTCCCCTTAATGTCTCCTGTTGCCAGTAAATTGCTGCCCAGTTTATTCTGTCTCTGGGCCTCTGCAGAAGGAGCTGAGTAACCCAGAGCTTGGGGATGCATTTTGTTTTTTGTGACTCCTGAGTTTCTCTGGTAAGTGCCCTCCTGTCTGTCTTCCAGAGTGAAAGTCCTCTTCCAGTACTTTTCTTGGTTTTCTGTGCTAACAGCCTTAAAAACTATAGATTTGTCCCCTCTAATGGGAAGGTGCTGGTTCGCCAATTCTGAGGTTTCCTGAAATATGCTTTTAGTGGCCTGTGAGGGGACAGAAGGAAAGACAAAGCAGAAATATCTTCCTTCCTCTAGTGCCTTAAGCTTAGTGTACTCAGGACCTCTGTGCCTATCATCTCACCTGACCTCACATAGCCCGGTGTGAAGTGGTGATGTTCTCATTCACAGATGTGAAAAACAGGGCTCAGAGACCTGGAGGAACTCGCCCAGGGTCACAGAGCAGAGCTGGAACTGGAAGCCAGCTCTTCTGGCTTTTTCTCACTTCTGGGCTCTTTGCATGATACCCCAGCCACTCCTCAGTGGACAACTAGTCAGCACGGAATGAACTTTAATGTGAATTGGGTACTGTTCTGGCTCCATGACAATAACAAGAAAAGTACCAGACACATTCATGTACAGTTTAGTTGGACATTTACTCCTGTCTGTATGTGACACTCTGCTAGGTTAAGTAAATACAGTCCTTGCTTTTAAGAGCTTGAAGCCTAATAAGAAATCAAGTATCAGCCTTCAGCTCCCTTCTGAAGTGCAGAGAACCCTGTCTGAACCAGTTTTTCTTTGCTCACCAACTCTAAGTAAATAGACTCAGGAAAAACTCCTAAACTTCTCCACAGAGCTTAAAGATGACTTTGAGATATTTTTCAACCATGATTTTCCTTTCCCTTTTTCTTCTCTTTATTCTTCCACTCCGATCAGGTTCCGGTGGCCCACCTGCCCTTGGTTAGCTAGGGAGAGTATGGAAGAAATAGTCTGAAGCTCATCGAAAGCACACACGTGGTGGGTACCAGAGCACCTCCACTTCTTTCCCTGTCATTGGTACCTTGGTTTACATGGGAAAGAAAGGAAGTATTTGGGCTGGGAACAGGTGATGAGAAAGCAAGAGGGAGAAGTGATAGGAATGGTAAAGCATCCATTCCTTGTCTGCCTTTTTGCACTGGGCTTGATTGCTAAGGTCAAAAATAGACAAAACTCGCTCTGTGGCAGACTGAGCTAGGGGTGAGGCAAGAGGCTTACAGAAGGGTTCATAAACACTGAGGATCTGGACATAATAGGCTTCCTGGGTCCAGGTAATGAAGAGCTTCCCCAGATTGAGATGTTCTCCCTGACTCTGTACAGGGTCCTCCTCCAACTGGCTACTGAAGGGCAGGCAGGGAAGTCAGCTCTTGACCCAGATAGGGCATTTTATGATAAATACGGGCAGCAGTGGCCTTCGGAAGGGACACGGCATATTTGTGGCTATAAATTGGTGGGGACAGGAGCCTGAAAAGAACAGAAGCAGTACTGGGGATCCCACAGCGACAGACTCATTTGTGGGCATTTGTACATATTCCACAGTAAAGTAGCAATGGTGACAAATGTCAGAGTGGAAGTCTGGAAATAATTGTGACATGATCCAAATGACATGTGGGGGTCTCAGCACGAGATGCTTTGTTATAGTGGGTGAGCTCTCTGGACACACTTTATATAATTAGACAAATATCAGGTATAAAATCTTGTTTCTATTAGGATTTTCTTGCTTTTTCTTCCTAGTTTTATCTGTTTCTTTTCTACATGCCTCTAGCCCAGTTAATATATGTTGTCTTTTACCTCTTCCATTCACAAAGCAACAGATCTTTTTATTTTTCTTCTTGATTTTGCTTAGCTCTCTCTACTACTGAGGCCTGACTGACTGCAGACCATCTTTAGATGTTGTAAGCAGACATCATTCCACAGACTGAGAAACTGAATTCATCACAATCTCTATAAATAGTTTTCTCTCTGAAGTTGTTCTCAAAGACCTGACCTCTAACTCTGACATTCCTGATGGGTGACCTAAGGCCATATACTTAGCCTCTTTGAGGTACAATTTTGTTTACATGTGAAGTAAAACCCATCTCACTGAGACTCCAATGAGGTAGTGAAGGTGTCCACCTATAAACCATCTGGTGTTGTGTTGGTGTTACCAGTAGTTGTGATTATTTCCACAGGACACATCCACGCTCTCCATCTGCTGACTTCATATACTCTGCTTCCTCTCCAGTGCCCTCAATCTTGCGCCCCTGAACCTATTTTAGTATTTCACTCCTGCAGGAATCCCTACTACCTGCTAGGTCCTTCCCATCTACATCAAGCACATGTTGTAGTAGTTCTCTGCTTAAAACAGTTACACACACACACACACACACACACACTCATTTTTTAAGAGAGATTTTTGCTATAGGGAGCATGCACTTGCTGGAGAAACAGAGAGAGACAGAGAGACAGAAAGCGAGAAGTCAACCCCCTCAGGGGGGATGGCCACACCACAATCCTTTCTCTTCCATTCTGCTTTCAGGGTTTGGGGCATGCATGCATATGCCCCCAGCATGAGTTTCAAGCCACCACGTCTAGGACTTGAACCATGGTTGACTATATGGGAGTCCAGCAATGTAACCATTATGCCATCTGCTGGTCGCAAAAATAGTTCTCTCTTGATTTGACTTTTCTTTCCTGCTATTTCTTTGCTTCTTTTTACAGTAAAACTACCCCCCACACACATACACACTCCTATTCAGCCTCTTAGTCCTCCTCTTACTCAGCCTCTTAAGAGTATTCAGCCTTGCTCACTACCTGTTCTTTGCAACCTGTTTTTCCTTTGACTTCTGGGATACTACTCTTCTGGGTTTCCTCATACTTCACTTCTCATCATGGGGACTGGGGTTGGGGTTACATATAAGCTGGACCTTAATGGATGAGTAGATGGAGTAATAGAAAGGACAGGCAGGGGCCAAGTGGTGATACAGTGGTAATTCAGCAGGAGTCACATGGGAAAGGTCCTGAGTGTCCATCCTAAAACCTCCCTGAGAATTCCAGGTACGGCATATGTGTGTATGCCTATGGTCTGGACAGGCTGAGACTGGGTATGAACTGTGGTATGAAGACCCCGTTCAGGGCACCTATCTCTCTGTGTCTCTGTCTTCCTTTCTCTGTTTGTCTTTTTCTTTCATGGAAGAAATAAACAAACTCTTTTAAAAATATGGGCAAATTTGAGGGGGAAGGTGTAAAAAAAGTTTAAAGAAAAGCTGTACATAGAAAACTAGCAATGGTAAACATGAACATTATGGGACAAAAACAAAAAAAAAAGGAAAAAACAACTCATCACATACTCTATGACAAAATTAATTCCAAATTATAGGTTGTAGTCCTAAATGCCAATTGCCAAAAAAAACCCCACATACACAAAACTTCTACAAAGTAATATAGGATCCTTACATAGGAAAAGACATTTAAAACAGAACAATAAAAAAGTAATGATAGGGACCAGCAGTTAGCGTAATGGCTATGTCGCTGGACTCCCACGTAGTCGACCGCGGTTCGAGTCCCGGACCCAGCGGCTTAAACTCACGCCGGGCGCGTGTGCGTGTGTGCCCAAGATCCTGCGAGGAGAATGGAGGAGAAGGGATTGCGGCGTGGCCATCCCCCCTGGGGGGTGATTTCCTGCTTTCTGTCTCTCTGTCTCTCTCTGTCTGTCTGGCGAGCGCACACGCCCTATAGCAAAAACCTCTCCAAAAAAAAAAAAAAAAAAAAAAAAAAAAAAAGTAATGATAAAGAAAATATAAGAGACTATACTTCATTATAATTTAAAACTTCCGTTCATCACAAGATGTTATTAAGAGAGCTAAAGACAAGCATCACAATGGGAGAAGATATCCGCAACACATAGAGCAAAGAACTTGTATTAGCAACATATAAATAACTTCTGTAACTCCATGAGAAAGTAATAGACAATGCAATGGAAAAAATGGTCAAGAGGTTTAACTAAGGACCTAAAAAATGAGAACTGTTTGAATATGCAATAAACATAAAAAAATTAGTCAAGAGAAATGCAAATTAAAACAAATGAGATTATTCTTCATATTTATCAGAGTAGGTAAAAACCTGAAATTGATGAAACCAGTGGTTGACAAGGATACAGAGCAATTTGAATTCTCATACATTACTGATGGGAGTGGAAATTAGCACAAACACTTCAGAAAATAACCAGATACTATCTCCTAATGTTCAAAATACACATAGTTTATAATCCAGCAATTTCACTCCAAGTATATACCCTATAGAAATACATATATAAGCATCAGGAAATATGTACAAGAATGTTCAGAGCAGCATTATTTATTATATAAGCCCATATTAGAAAGAGCCCTATGTAATATTCATCAACAGGAGAATAGATACATAAATGTTGTATTTCATACTATACATGCTAGACAATAATGAAAATAAATGACTAATATCAACACACAACAATGTGGATAAATTTGAACAGCAATCTAATGCAGAGTGAAATAAGACAAAAATCTTAGATGTCTGATTCCAGTTATTTAAGTTAGTTCACAGCAAATTATAACTATGATATTACTAATAATGTTTATGTGACTAAACTATAGAAAATAAAACAGAGGGAATGGTTACAGTACAAGTCAAGATAGTGATTTCCTTTGTGGAGAAAGAAGAGGTAGAAATTGGGAAGGATTCTAATATCCCCTTCTTCATCTGGGAGGTGACCAAAGAGGTCTTCGCTTTGTGGGAAATCACTGTGCTAAACAGTTTGATTTGTGTATTTCTGGTATATATTATAACCAAAAAAAAAATTTTTTAAAGCCTGTAAATATAGATTTAGAGGAGACTATTATATATGGAATGCTAGGCTGGGGCTGGGTTTAAGTCCTTAGGATAGAAAGCCATGGAAGTGGTCTTTTATTAGTCAGGAAGGTGATCTTTTTACATGTACTATAACATTAACAGAAATTCAAATAAATAAAATAATTTTTTTCTATAATACCACCATTTTTCATTTTAAATGTTTTAAAAATCATTCTTGCTACATAAATAGATAAAATAAGATATAGTTTTACTGGGAACCAGCAGTTAGCGTAATGGCTATGTTGCTGGACTCCCACGTAGTCGACCGCGGTTCGTGTCCCGGAGCCGGTGGCTTAAAACTCACGCCGGGCGCATGTGCGTGCGTGCCCAAGATCCCGAGAGGAGAATGGAGGAGAAGGGGTTGTGGTGTGGCCATCCCCCATAGGGGGTGATTTCTCGCTTTCTGTCTCTATGTCTCTCTCTGTCTGTCTGGCGAGCGCATGCGCCCTATAGTGAAAACCGCTCCAAAAAAAAAAAAAGATATAGTTTTACTTTTTTAATACTTTAAAAAAAGAAGTCATAAGACTATTCCATGTAACTAGTCCGTCTTCATACTAAATAGTCACTTTTATTGACTTTATAATATTTGAATGAACTTACCTTAACTTACTTAACCATTCTCTTATTATTACTTTCAATCTACCCTGACATTTCATTATTATAGACAATACCTCATAAACATCATTTTCTTATTGAATTATTGCCTTAGAGAATGTTCTTAGAAATATTATTTTAAGGTCAAAGATTATGAATATTTTAATGAATATTGAGACTTGCAAATTACTTTCCAGAAGAATTTTTACTAATTCATATTGCCAGCTAGCACATATGAGCATGCTCATTAATTTAGTCAGTAAGCAAATATTTAATGAGCCCCTATTATATGCCAGCACCGTCTCACTATCAGAGAGTTTAATGTCAAGTAAGGAAAATACACAAGCAAAAAAAATCAAGTACAACTGGGGTGCCTGGGAAAATTCTCTAGGAGCCCAGGCCCACACACTAGATTAGATGTGAAATGTGTTGTAGCTAGGTTTGTTTGTTTGTTTTTTCTTTTTTGATTTTTTTCAGAGAGAGATTTTTGCTATAGGGTGCGTACACTCACTGGAGAGACAGCAGAGAGAGACAGAAAATGAGAAATCACCTCCTGGAGGGATGGCCAGTCCTTTTACCTTCATTTCTCTATTTTCCTCTCAGGATTTTGGACATGCATGCACACATGTCTGGTGTGAGTTTTAAGCCACCAGGTTCAGGACTCGAACCACCGTCAACTATGTGGGAGTCCAATGACATAACCACTACACCATCTGCTGGTCCTGTGGCTGAGTTTTAATGGGCGTAAAAAGTCCATTGGCTGTTTTGAGCAATGGTTGATATGAATAGTGTGGTGCTTTAGAAGGATTAACTTGGCCATCAGTTGTAGGAGAGATTAGTTGGATAGTGACTGTGCTTTGAAGAAGTGTGTGAAGGTTCAGAGTGAAAAAGCAATGAGAGTTCCTGAACTAGAGAACTAGGGAAAGGAGAGCAGGGGAGAGATGTGACTATGATACTATTTAGCAAGTTAGGAGATAATGTATATGCCGCAAAGTGGCATAATACCAAGACAAAGTATAATCAGACCATTAGTGTTGACAACTCCACACTGCAGATGGCTGATTGACTTTGGGGTCTAATCATGATACCCATCAGCCCTGCTCCATGCCATACACAAACCTGATGGTTAGATAATCATGTGGCCCAATTAGTGGGGTAGTGGGAACCTTCATGTCTATATTCTTAATTTTCTGTCTATTTAAAAATATGCTCTAAATGGTACTGGAAGGTAGCTTTGTGTATGTATCCTGTATGTATTGTGATTTTTCCAGGATGCTGCTGGCCTTCCACCATAATAGGCTCTGACTGTCGGATACATTTGCTCTTGCAATACTGCCACAATTTATTGCTGAAAATGAACACAAGTGGCATCAAAATGTTCCCCAACAGCTTTTACCAACTCTCTTCATAAAGCAAAGAGGCCATAAATCAGGCAGATGTTAAACATCTGAGTCAAAGCTGCGTCTGAGCTAGAGTCTCTGGGCTGGCACTGATGTGTAGCTGGGAACGGTTTATGCTTGTGTTCCCTGCCAGAGCATATGGGATAGTACTAACTGAGAATCACAGACTCAGGATCCTGAAATCCCACAAAATTAATGAACTGTAATGTTTTTACAGAGATGGAGGAAATGGAAGAAGTATAACTGAGGAAAATGGCTTGATTTAGCAGCCCTTAAGCTACTGCCTATTCTGCTTCTTTTTATGTGTAGTGGGTGTTGAGGTCAATATTCAGACAAATGCTGCCCCAGTGCTATGGGGCTTGCACAAGTCATTGCTAAAAGCAACAAAATGAGATTTCGAATGTTCAGAAGCCTTTGACTTGACTTAAATAATTTAATGTCCTGTAAAACCAAGAGCAAGCCTTGAGAAACTAAAATCTAAGAGAAACTTAGCTGTCCATATTTCTCTCAATTCGTACTGGCTGCCCATAATTTCTCTGTTATTTTCTTCATCTCTCTTCATGGAATTTATGATTTTCCTGATCTTATTAGTTTTTTTTTTTTCTTTTTAATCTATAAAGCCAACACCTATTTCTCTCTTGTGTGTCTCCTGGAACACTGAACTCTGTCAAATAATCTTCCAAAATAATACATCTATCATTTGTTGAGAACTTACTGTGTACTGGGCACTGTATTGGTTCTTTACAATATTATTTCTATAAGGTTATCACCACCTTTTACCTGCGACAGTAGAAGCTCAGCCTGGTTATTGTTCAAGGTCACAGATTGGTGGGGGCTTATTTGGTATCGAAATTTATCTGACTGACTCTAAAACTTATTTTTCTTTCTATTTTGGCTTCCACCACTCATGTAAAACTTATCTAAATTCAAATTTTACCCCTCAAGGATTTTGCAGATTTTAATGTTTTATGATACTTAATTACACATTGCATATTGTTACACGTTCCTGCCCCAGGAGTGGTTAAGACCTTGCTGAGCTTCAAGATGCACACTGCGAGACCCAGAGTTCTAGCTGAAGTTTTGCAAAGAGTAAGGAAAATCCCATCTGCTCCAGGCTATAGACATTGAGCAGCTTTGCTGCCAAGTCTGGGTCCTGTCCTGAAGCTGGAAAACATCACTAACTGTGTCCCCATCTGGGAGATAAATCTCGCCATCATTGTGCCTGTCACTGGCCACATCTCACATGCCCTGAGCTGTCCCCTGAAGAAGGATTGCCTCTCCAGGTAACGGTTGAGGCCTGAATCACTGCTGCATACATCACCCAGGCAAATTAGATCAAGCCAAGAGCGAATTCATTGCACACGTTCAAGAGTGATTTCACCGGATAAAATACATAATGTGTCGCGGTTGATCTAGCATTCAGCATGGCAACCTTGCTGAGTGGTCTGGTTGCTTATTAGGAAAAAGACAGCTTGGGAGAGGCATTAGAGAACTACCCTGTCACCACTAGCAAATCCACAGCAAGAAAAGATCCTAAAATAATGCTGTGTGGAAAAAAAAAAGATTTCATCTTTCAAATGCCAGGCTGGGACACGGGGATGTTTTCCAGTGTCAGGATAGGACCCAGACTTTGCAGCACAGCTTCTTAACCTCTGCAGCTTGGAGCAAATGGGGCCTCCCTTCCTCTCTGCCAAACTTCAGCAAGACCTCTAAGTCTAGGAATGTGAAGCTCTAAAAATGAGAAAAAATAGTAAAATGAAGCCTCACATACACTTCCGATCAGATTCTGCAAGTACTATGATTTTGTGACATTTATTTTATTTATCTCTAAAAACCTACTTCTGGAGGTCAGACATAGAATATCAACTTATAAGCCTCAGGTCTCTCAGTGAAGAGAAAAAGCAAGAGTTGAACACAAATTCCTTGTTACCTTTTCTCAGCCTCTAGGCTGTTCATGTGCTTAAAAGGTTTATTGCGTGCCTACTGTATACTAGATACTGCTGAGCATAGGCAGTAAAAACAACAGAAAAGAAAAAAGTTGCATAGTGCTTTGGAAAGAGTGTTGGCTCTGCCAGATACAAGGTACTTAACAGATGGTCATGAACAATATATATTAGTGAAACTATAATTATTATAATACTATCAGGAGCCCTTAAGGAGCTTTCAGTCTACTTGGGTGGGACAGACATTCCAAATACTACATGCAGAAAGGTCGTAAATACTAGGATAGAATTCTCCACAGGAGCACAGCGGAAAGATAGAAAGGGAATTCGTTGTATTTAGGATGAGTGGCAATTTAACTGACCCTGGACAGATACAGTAGGTGTTCTCCAGATGGGAACTCGAATGCAGGTGATAGTCGTGGAAGGGCAGTCCAGATGGTGACTGTGGAATGGTGGAAGGGAGAGCCTGAGTAAGGCACAGTGTGTGAACCATAGGGAGAGTTCATGGCACTCTAAGTAGGTGCCATGACTGAAATAGTAGTTAGAAGAGGCCACGTTAGAAAGAACTTTTTATGCCTTTCAACTTTATCCTGTAAACGGTTGGGAGACACTGAAGTAATTTCAAACAAAGGAGTCACCAGATTAGATTTAAAATTTTTAAGTGATGACTGTTTCTAAAACTAGAGGCGCAGAAACAAGTTAGTGAGTGTTAGACTGGGTAAGAGATGATCAGGGCCTGGGATAGGGCAGTAGCTTGTGGGGACCAGGAGAGTAGATATGAGGACCATTTAGGTGCTCAGGTCAGTAGGACTGAGTGATTTACTAGATCTTTGAAGGAGGAAGGGACCAGAGGTATTCTGAGAAGAAGGAAAAGTCAAGATTGACTCCAGGGGTCCAGTTTTGGTGGCTAGCATGGGAGATCATGACAGAATTCATAGATATGAGGAATTCGAAAGGGGAACAAGTACCAAACTCTTGTTATAAGCAAGATTGATCAGAAAGCACTTGCTCACACAATGATAATGCATGTCCATATGGTCCTTGTTACCATTAAATTTTACCTTTTACGGTATGTCTCTCTGGAATTTTATGGGTACATAATATTTATTTAACAGTATTTTCCCTCCAACAATTAGTAGGTTCTGGAATTCCAGACACTGTGGATACTAATGAACTTCATTGAAGCAGGGACCCCCCCACACACACACACCCCATAGTCCCATCTCAAAACAGGATCATGATCTAAAAAATATATAATGCATGAACTAAAAAGAAATTTCTAAATAACATGATAATTGCTATTTTGGGACATTTTGGAAGAACTCACGGTCCTGAGAAACAGTTCTGTTTTTATAACCCTTTTATCTTCCATCCATTGTCTTCATGCTTTGCAAAGATTCCACCTCTCTTAGAACCACTCCGATAAGCCTTCTCCAGCCTTTGCCCTGATCCCCCTGTCTTCAAATCCTTTGGCCTTCTCTAGCTTCTGTGCTGCAAAAGGCCAAAGGACCAGAGGGCAAGAGCAGGCAGAAACTGATCAGAAAGACAAAGCCAGAGCCCTCTTTAGTGAGCAGTGAGAGAAAACAGGCTAGAAATACATACAATTATAATTTTGGTTTCATTACACAAAGATGAATAAGCCATCTGTGATGATGGACACTTTGTTCCCCAGTGATGTGTATATCATAATCATTTTATGTTTATTTTTGTTGTAGGCAACTTTCATCTTGTGGATGGCAATGCCAACATTATAATGAGCCAGGGAAGCTCTCTTACTGGAAGAGAGGTTGAGGGCAGCTTGTGTTAGGGGAACTGCCTCTGCCAGGAAACTGGGACGGTCTGTTCTCCTCTGAATTCACATTTCAGGCTGCCTTCAGCTGGCATTTTAGAGAGATGTTTGGGGATTGGCTGTCATTAGGGTGAGAAAGTAGTAAGACAGCCAGGGCTCAGCCAGAAGGCTGTTGGAGTTTGTGGGGCGGTCTCTCCGCTGTTAGTGACATGTGACTATCCTCTGGCCTGCCGACTGCCCATGCGCAGCTCCTTTAGTAGTTCTGACTTTTCACTGTGCCTGGTCCCTGACTGTGCCTTGTTCCTGACTTTGCCTGGTCTATTGCCTAACCACTTGCTCCAGTAGCCCCGGGGCTTTCCAGCAAATCTTGATTTTGGATACTATTTGTTTAACTGGCCTTTAACATCATTTCTGTTATAATCCCTGTGTCTACAAGGGCACTGCATCCCTGGGACCTATTGCCAAGGGTGTTTCTGGCTTGAGCTTAGGACAAGAGAGAATTTAGCAGCAGGAACTGACAGGCATGCCAAGGGTAGGGACTGCATTAACAAAGTTGAACTGAGGCGAAGGTGATTGAGAAAAAAGTGTATGGAGTATGCTCTTAAATCTTGGCACATTGGAGTTACTTAGGGAGTTTTAAAAAAGAAAATTCTTGGGTCCCAAGCCAGTTGGAATTGAGCCTCTGGGGGCCAGCCTCCAAGATAGCCCCTAGTGATCTTTCTCCCTAGAATTCACACCCTTTTATAATACCTCCATTGAGTGTGGTTAGGACTTAGTGACTTGTTTCTAATGAAGAACAGGGTGGACGTGAAGGTGTGAGACTTGGAGACTACATCAGGAGAGACAGAGTGGCATTGCTCTGGAGAAAGCCAAATTCCATGCCACAAACTTCCCCGTAGGAAAGCCCCATGGTGAGGAACTCTGGCCAATGCCCTGTGAGTGAGTGTGGAAGTATATCCCCCCCAACTCTATGCCCCAATCAAGCCTCTGGCTACTGCTTCCCTAGCTGGCGCTTGATTACAACATCATGAGAACTACCTGGCAAAGCTGCTATGCAATTTCTGACCCATAGAAACCATGAGATAATGGATGTACGTTTCTCAAGCCACTGGGCTTTGGAACGATCTGTTACACACAATATATAACTAATACAGAGTTCAAGCATCTGTTTCCTAGGTGATTCAAAAATGTAATCAGAGTTGAGAACCACTTGTATCAAGAATTGAATGAGAGCAGGAGCCCGGGAGACCCTGGGACCATTGAAGGGAACAAACACCTCGTAAATGTGCTAGGCATCTCCTGCTGATGTCACAGTACCCTCCATGAGTCATGTGTTATCATCCCTATTTTACAGATGAAGAAACTGAGGCTTGACAAAGCAACGTTGCCCAAGATAAGCAGACTTAAAATCTTGCCTGTGTTCTTGCAGCTATTTCTGATGCAGCATTCCTGATTCCCTGAGAGGGAGTGCTTGGATCAAGGAGAGAGGTCTGGCTCCTGCTAAACCATGAGCTGTAATTTGCCTACATGTCAGTTTGTATCTGGATTTGCCTTTCTGCTTCAGTGACTGCTAACTGCTTGCCAGAAGGAGTACTGATTACATGCTCACCAGTGATGTCGTGTGTATCATCAGCATCTAGCACTCAATACACTTTGAGGGGTGGGGAGCCTGAGGCAAGAGTGGACTTGGAGAGCAGAGGCCAGGCCAGCCTGTGCTGTCCTGCCTACCTGACCCAGATGGGGCCTCTCCTGTCATCCCTTGCAGATTTGTGGCCCTGGAGTCCTGAGCTACTCTTTCTGATTTTGTTATGCCACCATTTAACTATGATTATTAAACTTGAAGCACTTTCTGATTTTACCCACAAGGTACTGAAGTGATCAGGGTGTTTGATGTGCTGGGGTCCAAGTCACTAACTACACACTGCCTGAATCTGTCCATCTCTAACGCTGGGAATAAAATCAACTTGGAATTAAAGATGGCTCTTGAATAAAGCGAAGCAAACAACTAGCCATAGCAAGAGAGCTTGTGTATTTCAGTTGGAACCTTACAGGAGTTTTGTTTTTGTTTTGTTTTGTTTGGGGTAATCATTGTTATCACCCAAGCTGCATAGTGTACATCAGGCTTCAGATGCAGAAACTATTCCTAAAAGAAACATATTATCATAATTGAATAATCTTTAATTACTGATTCCAAAATGAAAAACAGCAAAACAAAATCCAAACCCAATTCTTAATTTATGTTTAGTGAGGATTACTCAAAGTTAATATCTTGTGGAAATAGCTCAGTAAATTTAATTACTTAGTAGTGGTATCCCATAAATCTAGAAGTAAATAGCTAAGCCAATTAGCTGCTCCAGCCTGGCTCACATTATCTTCACCTTCTAGCATGGCTTCTGGGTAAGTGTCTTCAGTGACCCAAAGCTGTTTTTTTTATTATTTTTTTCTTTTTTCTTTTTTTGGAGAGGTTTTTTTATATAGGGTGCGCATGCTCACCAGAAAGACAGAGAGAGACAGAGAGACAAAAAGTGAGAAATCACCCCCCCACACACACACGGGAGATGGCCATGCTGCAATCAAGCCTTCTCTTTCATTCTCCTCTTGGGATCTTGGGCACGCATGCATATACACACACCCGGCGTGAGTTTAAGCCACCGGGTCCGGGACTCGAACCACGATCATCTACATGGGAGTCCAACAACACAGCCATTGCACTAACTGCTGGTCCCTGATCCAAAGCTGTTTTGTCACAGTGTTCAAGTATATAGGAGATACTCCTAGGACTTTGAAAGGTAGGTGGTAGCTGTAGGGAGACATCACATTCCTTTAATGACCATCCATCACTGTAGGACAAGAGGGTAATGAAGCAAAGCCCACCTGAGCCACCGGGGCATAGGACTCAAGGAGAAGTGGAAATCAATGAGGTGCAAACAATATACCCACAAGGTCAGGCACTGTTCACTCCCTGTTCCTGCTTTATCTCTGCCCTTCGAGTCTGCATACTATTTAAAACTGTGTTTGCAATGAAGGTAGGATGACATTTACAAATTAAAGATGTCTTTTTGGTATGTTAACAGTAAGAAGAAAAAAAATAAAATTCCTATACTTCTACTACCCATAGATTCTACTTTCAATATTTTGGTATTTTCCTTTCCAGTTTTTAAAAACAGACACACATATTTTAAGACCTAGAGTTTCTTTTCTTGCTTTTTAACTTATAGTCATGTCATGAATATTTCTTCCTGTTATTTAAAATTAATTTAATGGATAGTTACCATTCTACAGTAAGGCTGAGTCACAAGGTAATAATCAGTTTTCTAGTAGTAAACATACAGGTTGTTTTCCATTTTTCACTATATAAATACTACTAAAATTTGTCCTCCATAAATCTTTGTGCTTTTCACTGATAATTGCCTTAGTATAGGTTCCAAGAAATGACTTTCTTGGCCAGAGAGTTGCATATGTTTAAGTGCCTTGTAAGTATGCTGTTAAAATCAGTACACCTTCATTCAGCACTGCCTTGTTCAGTTGTGCAGTTTGAGCACTGCACAAAAGTGCCTGGCTGAGAGGATGAACTGGGACTGAAATCCATTCTGAATTTCCCTTGCCCACCCCTGCTCCTTGTAAGTGCAGCTTCACATAGAGAGAACCAAATGCACTTGACTTTGCTCCGAAGCTCCCCAGATTTCCATACGATACCACTCGTAGGAGGAGAGGAGGTCTACCTGCCCAGGGATAACTTGTTTTTCTACCTTGTCTGCCTACCTCGGAGTCTTTTTGTAAATTGTGCATGGATATTGTATATGCTAGCTTGATGCTGGATAAACAGTATAATTTTAAAAATATGTGTAGACAAATAGATAGACAAAAATTAGTATCTCATTTAAATTTACATTGGGGATCACTTTCAGTGGTTTGGATTGCCAAAAGCCTCTCTTCAAACCAACTCCACTACAGTGTTGCATTTTCTTATCAAAGCACCCTCAAATAACCGTTCTCTGGATCATAAAGTTCTCCAAATTGGGCTTTCAGTCTTATCACTGTCACTGAGGTCCTGATCTAGCAGTGTATGTGTTTCTTAGCAACCTCCTCTGTGAGTCTGATATTCACTTGAGCAGAGTTGAATTTGCTGCAAACTTAATGCAGCTTACACTCCAGGGCCCTTTCCAAGGCCCTGGATCTAATTTGGTATCAGTGATTTTTTTAAAGAAGAATCACCCAAATTGTATATATAACCTTCAAACCCTGAAGGACATGATTCACCCCTGCCTAAGAGTGACTCCTCTCAATTTTTTCCAGTCCTAAATTTCACATGAGTTTCTATTAGCACCAGCTGAGGTCTTTAGAAAAAGCCATGGTTATAGGAAACTGCTGTTTTAAAATATTTTCTTCAGAGTAGTTCATTCTTTTAGTATCTCCTCTGTACTTTCTCCAGTTATTGCCTCAGGATTACAATCATATCTTCTGTGCATCATGGGTTTTTATATATTTTTATATTATTACCAGAGGGTGTGTGTGCTCACCAGAGAGGGAGAGAAAGCAAGAGCATGAGAGAGGAGAGGAGGAGAGAGTAGGAGTGTGAGAAAGAAGAAAGAGGGATGAGAAAAGGAGAAAGCACTTTCCAATAGGGTATGGTCATGACACGATCCTTTCTCCTCTATTTCTCCTTCTTATCAGAACTTTTGGCATTCATGCACATGTACTAGGCATGCTTTTCAAGCCCCCAGGTCTGGGATTTGAACTTGAGTTGGCTATGTGGGATCTGGCTCCATATGCACAGCACTTAACCACTGTGCTATTGGGCGGGCCCAAATATATATATATATATATATATATATATATATATATATATATATATATATATATATAATTTCCAGAGGCTAGTGGACACTATGATGGTTAAAGTGCTGAATTCCCACATGGCTGACAATGGTCTGAGTCCTGGACCTGGTGGCTTGAAAATCATGCCTGGTGGGTCTGCGTGCATGCCCAGAGTCTTGAGAGGAAAATGAAGGAGAAGGGATTGTGATGTGGCCATCCTCTCTAGGGGGTGATTTCTCATTTTCCTTTTCTCTGTCTCTCTCCAGCATGAGCTTGCATCTTAGGCAAAAACCTAAGATTATATATATATATATATATATGTCCACACATACACACATTTGTGTGTGAATATATATGTATACACACACACATATATATAATTTTAAAGATTTTTTTTATAACTATGGCTTTTTTGTTCCCTTGACTGCCAGTAATCCAAAGTCCTCTATGCTTCCTAATTATATTCATGTTGACTTAGAGCCTCTTGGCAATTACAGATAACCCCAAGGGATACTTAAATAAATGCACATTGCTAGACTAATTTTTTGAGACATCTGTTCACATTCCAATGTTACTGAAAGTCTAACTTTGTTTTGTAACCATAACCAGAGATGTTGAATATGACGGTAGTTTAGTCAAACTGCCTAATGTGATATCCTGTCTTTGCCTTTCTCTGGTTGAGACAAAAAATTAGTTTCAAGCTTTTTGGTGTTTACTTCCTTAAAATGAGGATGGCAATAATAATAAACCTATTTCATTGAGTTTTCTGAAAAATAATAGGATACTATATATTAAATACTTGAAAAGGAGCTTATAACTTAACAGTTATTACTGTAATTATTATGTTGTTAAAGCAGCATTGGTTAGAATTACCATCATGGTAGAGAATAAATTAGAATGAGATCTGTTTTGTACACTGCTATATCCCTGATGCCTACGACTATGCCTGGTACTTAACAGATTCTCAATTGATGTTAGTGCTGAAATGAGCAAGAGAATAAAGTATAGATCCAGAACTTGCTGCACTGAAAATGAAGGGCCCCAAAGAAATTGAGGTTTGGTTCCAGAGACTTAAGGAGCAGATGGTGGTACAATTTAATCAGGAATTCTCAAAACCTTCAAGTGGAGAAAATCAATAACTAAGACATGATTTGCTTAAAGGAATTTGGCTGTTTCCTCTAGACACAGGAAACAACTACTAGAGCAGTCCGTGGTGCCAGCTGAACTGGCAAACAATCTTGTGCTGAAACCCAGCCAGCTGGAGAAGGTGGGAAAGAGTGAGAACGGGATCATCATATAGAGTGATACTCCCAAAGCATCAGGGGACACTCCTTGAAACAAGGATTCCAAGCCTCAAACCCACAGAATCTGGGTTCAGAGGAGGGGGGGCGCAGAGGGTGTGAGGGAGTATCATTTGTGAATCCACTTAAAATTATATACAGGATTTGGGGAATATCTGAGTATGGACATATGAGCATTATTCTGGGGATCCCAGTACTTTTGGCAATTCTCAAATAGTTCTAAGACCCAGAAAGGATTAAGAATCATTTGAACTTTTGAAGCTAGAGGGAACTGGTGGCGGCTTCAAGGAGGCAGCTGCTATGAATGCAAAAGATGAAGCAACTGCATTGTGTGTAACACCTTCCATCTCTCTGCCTTCCAGGTAGGGACAAATGGCTATTTTTCAGACCACACAGTGCTAGTCTCTCTGCTGTAGCACCTTTGGCTGTTCATCGAACATGAGCAAGTCTTGCTATTCTTCCTGAGCATCAGCGTGCTGCTTGGCTTCTTTGTGGGATTTAGACCAGACAGTGTCTGTGCCCTGAAGGCGCCTAACCAGAAAATAAAAAAATACAGAATAAGTATCTATGACTAGAGGGAAAGAACAGATAAATGTCCACACTGATTTCATGTCTTAGTGGGAGCCCCCATATTCTTCATTCCACTAGTTGTTTCACCATAGGAGATCTGGGAGAAAAAGCTTCATGTAAAGGCATTGAATTTTTAGGAGTTTTCAAGATTAACAGCTGCCGACTTTGATGTGAGAGTTATGGACTCTTCCTTGGTCATCAGGAAAGACTAAGTGTTCCTGACTTTGCTAGCAAAGGCTGAATTTTGGTGGAGATGAAGCTTAAGGATGGACAGCATTCAGTTTTAAAAATCTATGCATAGAAAAGATGTCTTTACAGAATAAACTCCCAAAGGTCTAGCCTAACTATAGGGACCTTTACGTCCATGGTACTTCTTCCGGTATTGGTTTAGAATCTCTCTGAGATTTGTTAATGTGGCAGACAGACTGAAGCCCAGCAGTTGGTCAGGGGTGTTCAGCTTCCACTACCTGCCACCTTCTACCATGGCCTACTTGGAACCAGTACCTCACCTTGCCCTCTGAATGTAAGGGATGTGTGGGAATTCTTTGCGATTGAAAGTGAGGAAACTGCTCATTTGATTTTGACAACTTTGGAATAGTCCTTGAAGTAACTGCTATTTTCTTTTCCACTGATACTTTTTAAATGTTATTTTTTAAATGTGTAACTGTTAGACACAAATAACTGACAATTTCTTAGGGCTAGATGGTTGATTGTCCTACATATCAGGTGTCATACTGATTCTCATCTCGCTTTAACTTAAATACCACTTCTACCTCCATGTGCCCACATTATTTAGGTCAGAGATTTTAGCATGTGATCTGTTTGCTGTCATTCTGCCAAAATATCACATCTTGGCTCTGAACAAAAATAAAATTATCTAGTTATTCCTGGTGGAGTAAATTTCCTATATTAACAACAAGGTGCTGTGAAGATGAAGATATGGGAAGAAGGAACATTCAAACCTTGTTCTGTTTCTTATTTTTTTATTAGTTATTATTGTCTTTTACTTCATGATTGAGCATATGCATGTGTGTGCGCATGTGTGTGAGAGAGACAGAGACAGAGACAGAGAGAGTGTAACCTTCACAGAACTTGGTCACCCCACAATCCCCTTCCTCAGTCCTCCAACCCACCAGGATCCTGGGCACATGCACACGCAACCAGCATGTATTCAGACTGACCAGACTGAGGTCTCAAATCTCAGTGGGCAGGTGGCTTACGGCTCCACAATCTGGTATGCTGCAAACTGTACCACAGAAGTTAGGGCATGGTTCTGTCTGTTAATGTCTTCAGTCAGGAAAAACACTGTTGTCAAAAATCTGTTGAGTTCACATAATTCATGGTATAATAAAAGTTCAACTTTTTCATTACTTTTTAGCTTCCACTGTCCCTCTGTATTTGTCCCTGTCCCCAGAAAAAGCCTGGCAAACAATAGCTGTTGGTTATTTTAAGTCTTAACACACAATCTCAATTTAGAACTAAAATAAATCTAGTCCATTAATCAGCATCTTGGTTTTTATTCAGAGGTGAGGTGTTGCCTACTCTTTCCCTAAATAAGCCTGATAGTTGTCACCTGGCTGCCTTTAAGTTTCTTCTATTTCTCCCATTCATCTTCTTGCAGATCTGCAAATTGCAATTTTATATTCTGCAATGGCTAAAGGGACAGAGAGTAGGAAACAGAGCGAAGGGAAAAATAAAGCTCTGACTTGACTGAGTGGCTTTTGCTCTTGGTCTGGAAAGTGATTAAAATTCATTTCTTCTCTCTTTGGAATTTATAGAGACACCTGTTACTGGGGACTTCTCAGATGCATCTTGGAATGTGGGGTTTGCCTTCCATTCCTGGGGTCATCTGCTTCCCTTGTACCCTGTGCTTCACTGTAGTGTGGTAAGCTGCTTTAATGCCTACTCACAAAAGCCAATTGTAGGGACCAGCAGGTGTCATGGTGGTTAAGGGTGCTGGACTTCCATATGACCGACCACAATTTAAGTCCTGGACCTAATGGCTTACTTTCTTTCTCTCTCTCTCTCAATTTCTCCCTCTCTGGTTAAATTAAAATAAGTAAATGAATAAATAAAATAATTTTAAAAAGCCAATTATACATATCCATTTCCAAGTTCATTTTCAGACTGGTAGCTGGACATTGGCAAATGCACAAAAATCAAGCAGTCTCCCCCCACTCCCAAGAGTTGAGTCTTACACGTTTACCAGTGCATCACTGGGTCCACCCTGCTCAGGCTCTTGCTATTAGAGTCCCTTTGACCTTTTTTTTTTTTTCTTGCTGATGGATCACGTAAGCGGAAGCACATGTGTCTGTGTCCAGATCCTCTTTGACCTTTTAGGCAATCTTCTTGGGTAGGATTATTTAAAATTTATTTTATACATTTAATCATAATATATTATTCAGCTTCTTTTTTGTTATTTAAATTTATTTGTTTACATTCATTCACTGTATATCATTACAGCCTACAAAATGAGATTTTCTATCCAGAATTCACTGTATATTGGTTCAATCAAGCACATCAACATATGTGTTATCATCAACAAATAATTTTCCATTTCTCATTTCCTATATATTTTGCTTTTTTTCCCATCCTTGATTACCTATCTCTCACCCTCCTTCCACCCTGTCTCTGGTATCAATGGTTGCTTTCTATGCCTTTTCCCTCCCCACATTTTATCGATTCACTAAAGATCTTAATTAATCTAAATATTTTGAATAGCAAGCACAGCTGATATATACATGTCAATGAACACAAGTCTGCTTCTAAAGTGAATTTACCCAGCATGAATACACCTCACATCAGTCCGGTTGAGAATACTATAGATGTTATCATCAACAGACAACAATCCATTTTTCTGTCCCATAAATATCTTGTATGTCTATTTTTCTCCTTAATTTCTTTCCTCACACTCTCCCCTTCTCCCATTCTCTCCCCACACTGTCTTCAGTATCCATAACCATTTTCCATGACTCTATATCCTCTAATCTTTCAGGTTCCATCATAGAGGGTGGACAGTCGGTATATATTAAGTGAGATATACAATACTTCTCTTTCATAACTTGGCTTGCTTCACTCAGCAGTAAATATTCTGTATTTGTACACTTTCTATCAAATGCCAGGATCTTGTTGTTTTTTATGGCTAAGTAGCTTTGGCCCAATTCTTTCCCTCTCTTGTGTCTATAGGAAATTTTAATACTATTTTATCCTATGAAACTCTAGGAAGAGTACAGACAATCCCATTGTACAGTAGCAGTCACTGTCTCCAAAGAGTCTCTTCACCACATTCTCTATTCCTTCCCACTTTGATTCCTTTTTATAACCTTTATCTTGCTGAGAGAATCACAGAATTGTTATGATTAATATCATTTCCTTATAAACTCTGCCTGGGAAGGCTGTCTCAAATTCATCCTGGTATTTGGTATCTGATGTGTATAAGCCTTATTTTAATTCCTCTTCTTCATCCATGTGTTATTCGGGGCTAGATAATCATTCTACAACTTTTGAAATGCTGAGAAAGTAAGTACAATCTAATGTCATTAACACTTAGAATTGTGCTGTCCAATATGGTAGCTACTATCCTTATGTGGCTAAATGTAAATTAAATAAGAGCAAATAAAATTTGATTCCTCAATTACTCTAGCCACAGTGCTCAGTAGCTATATATGGCTAGTGGCATTTTTATTGGCCTGAACATCTCTATCATTGCAAAAAGGTGATTTAGGTGGACATCACCATAAGAAATTTAAACTGGCAGACATCCAACATAGTCACAAAGGATAGTCCTAATTCAAAATAAGTGCTAGCACATATCAACCTAAAATCCTTGAAGTTGAGTTTG
Organism: Tupaia tana; assembly: GCA_026018925.1. Taxonomy (NCBI): domain Eukaryota; kingdom Metazoa; phylum Chordata; class Mammalia; order Scandentia; family Tupaiidae; genus Tupaia; species Tupaia tana. The sequence continues at coordinate 231,329,805 of JAKSZU010000001.1, read as the reverse complement.
TACAAACTATGCAACATTTCACAATAAGATTCTATTGCCAAGAGAGGTTCAAGATACTAAGATTACACCATCGTGTAGCCTTAGGATTCAGCACTATAAAAAATGGACAGATTCCTTGGCAAGTGTAATGCATATTTGCAAATTTTGATATGTAGGGTCTCAACTTTGTCATTTGCTTTTAAATCATTGCTGTCTGTTTGACAGTGTCATCTGTTAACTTTTGCTTGTTTGCCTCGAGGTGGAAGTTGGGATATGGAGCTATGAAGAAGGAGCTAAGGAGTGCTGGCTAAGGGCTATTGAAAATTGGTAGTTTCAGTAGAGCACAGATTTTATGGTCTCTAGGAAAAAAATCCTCCTTATAAGGCTTGAGAAGTTTTTCTTGTTATGGGAGAATTTTTAGGATTATTATGCTTGACTTTGGAATGTTGACTTATACCATCAAGATCAGTTCATTCACCCATTATGATCAGTTAATTCTTAATCTAGTGAGGGATTCTTGCAGGATAGGCTGTGGATTTCCCCCAATTATGAGTAAGGAGAACTTACATTAATGTTTCACTGTGTATATATGAATGAGTGTATTTTTTTGAGGTAGTCAAGCTAGGTCTGTTCACCAGTTTTGAGATCTGAGCTATGGGCCATGCCTGGCTAATACACCTCAGAGCTATCACCATCAAAATTAGTGTGCAATACTTGGAGGCTCTATAGATTGAGAGCTTGAGTGAAAAATGTCTTTGGTCTTGGAAGTGGCCTTCTGAGGGCAACCCATCAAGTCCAGTGTTTGAGAGGCCTGTGTGAGCTGTGAAAAATCTTTATAACTGAGAGCAGAGACAGCAGTGAGGCAGTTTTGCTGAAGAATGTAGGCTTAATGGTCTTGATATTGTCATCCTGAGTTACGAGGCTTTTCCAAGGCTGATGGTAGTGCAATGCCTGATGACAGAAGAGTATGTCAAGGTGGGGAAATGTAATGAGATTCAGTGGTAAATCAGAGAGACCACCCCAGAACATAGGAGAGCTGGGCTTGGCCTGGGAAAGCATGTTTTTCTGGTACACACAGAAGTCTTTCAGGATAGATCATTAAATCACGTAGAGTGATAAGGAAATGGCCCAAGAATCACATAGAAGAAGATGAATGAATGGAAGTTTGTTTTTGTTTGTTTTTTTGTTGTTTTTCTGGGATACAGACTGGTCAAGTCTGCTGAACCTGTAGACATCATGCAGCAGCAGCCCCTTCCCTTAATGTTTATGTTGGAAGCTCAGTATTTTTCTCTGACTTTTTTTGAATGTAGAAAGAGAACATGATTCCTCTCAGGGAAATCCAGAAATAAATCAGGCTGTATGCTATAGGACTTTTTTTTCATGTTTAGTTTTTAAGAGAGAATACATATCAGTATCTTCCTAGAAAAACATTTGAAAACGTATCTCCATTAGGTGCTTCTAGGTTCCTGCTTAAACCAAGGTGGTTAGGCCAGAACTGAAGCCTGACTCCAAGGTACCAAATAAAAATTTTTTAGAAAGTAAATAAAAAAGAAGAATTCTGAGTCAGAAGACCTAGTATGTATGTGTGTGTGTGTGTGTATGTACCTACTTGCCAGAGGTCATGTGCACTTAACAGAGAGAGACAGAGAGAGAGAGAAAGAGAGGGAGAGAGAGAATGCAACCAATGGGATGTGGTCATGTCACAATCCCTTCTCCTCCATTCTCTTATTCTGTCAGGATTTAGGTCCTGTGCAGATGCCTGGTGTGTTTTTCCTGCCAGAAGGGTCAGAATATGAACTGTGCTCTGCCATATGGGGATCTGCTCCCTTAACCACCTGGTAAGGGGCCATCCCAGAAGCCTTATTTTGTTCTTACCACTGGTCTCTGAGACCTGAATCTATTGTTTAAATTCTTTTGAAGGGGTCTTTCACCTACTTTCTTTCCACTTTCACTGGGAAATTAAATATTAATCTTTTTATTCTTGGCATATAGATGCTATCTCTGGATTATGAGTACCCATCAGAGACCTAGATCTTCAGTTGGAACCTTAACACTAATATTTTGGAAATACCAAAGTGAAGAAACTGACCTTACTCCAAATGTTACTTTAGTTAGCCCTTAATGGCAAATATTTCATGAATGCTTATTGTATACATTAACCTATGAAAAAAAGAAAATGTATAAGACTCTCCTGGGTACTTTCACACCTTAAACTTTAGTTAGATATACTGGAGCAGGCAGGTGTTGTGGTGGTTAAGGACACTGGACTCCCATGTGGCCGACCGTGGTTCGAGTCCCGGACCAAGAAGCTTGCTTTCTCACTTTCCCTCTCTCTCTCTCTGTCATACTCTGTCCCTCTCTGGTCAAATTAAAATAAATAAATAAAGTTAAATAAAATAATTATTTAAAAAATAATAAGTTTTTTAAAAAATCAATAAAAAAAAACTTTAGTTAGATATACAAAATGGGAGCATATCAAAAATTATATAAGTATTCATAGTTAATGCTCACTATTTTAAGTGATTTACATGTTATTTTAATATTAAAAATTATCCTACAAAGTATGACTATCTGCATTTGACAGATGGAGACCACAAATATTAGTGAGGGTAAGGAGTTTTCTCATGTTCACTTGGCTAACAAGTAGTGGCACCAGGGCCTGTTTTCAAAATTGGAGTTCATTAATATTTTTGTATATTATGCATCAGATAAGGGACTGATAACCAGAATACACAAGGAACTAAAGAAGCTGTTTGGAAAAAAGATGATCAACCCTATTAAAAGATGGGACAAGGAGTTGAAAAAAACACTCTCTAAAGATGACATATGAATAGCCAAAAGGCACATGAAAAAATGCTCCACATCCCTTATTGTAAGGGGAATGCAGATCAAGACAACAATGAGGTACGATCTAACCCCAGTCAAAATGTCTAAGATTAAAAAAATAAAAAATGATAAGTGTTGGCAGGAGTGTGGTGAAAGGGGAACTCTTTTACACTGCTGGTGGGAATGTAAATTGGTCCAGCCACTGTGGAGAACAATTTGGAGATCCCTCAAAAATCTACAAATAGAACTACCCTATGATCCAGCAATCCCACTCCTCGATATCTACCCAAAGGACAGAAGAATTCTTCATTGGAAAAGTGCTTGCACATTGATGTTTATTGCGTCACTATTCACGATTGCTAAGACATGGAACCAACACAAATGCCCCCGTACGGATGAATGGATTGAAAAACTGTAGCACATATACTCTATGGAATACTATTCAGCCATAAAAAACAACAAAACCCTGGCTTTTGACTAAAAGTGAAAGAATATGGAAGATTTACTGCTGAGTGAAGCAAGCCAGGCTTGCTTCAGGAGAGACATTGTATTTCCCCACTCAATATATACCCAGTGTCTGTACTCTGTGACTGAAACTGATTGACTAAAAGACATACAAACAAGAGATGGGTGTGAATGCCAGATGTGATGTGTGTGGAGAAGCGGGGCCTAGGGAAGGACATTTAGAGGAGGGATACAGAGGCAGAGCATTGACGGGATGGGGAGTTGTGGTGTTATCTGTTGAAGATATTTTGATCAATTAGACTGGGGAGAAATGTTCACATATTGAAATGTTCACTTTGTAAGCTAAACAATGTGATTGAATGTATATAAAAAATAAATAAATAAAAGTTAAAAAAAAAGAGAAAGGTCTGGGTGCTAGGTGTATTTTTGCTACTTGAGTGTCATTGCTTTTAATTTTTGTCCCCTGACAGAGCAAGAAAATACATATATGTATACTGATCCATTATGTACATATATCTATAAATAAATATTTCTGAACATAAAAAATTGGAGTTTATTGTTCTAAAATGTATTATCTTTACACTTGCTCACTTTAACAAGGATTATTACCAGTTACAAAATTAATGCTTAGTAAACAGAATGATGAAGTAGGACAGCATTCTGCATCCTGCGGTAGATAGGGAAATCTTTGGGAAAGAGGTATACTGAATTTATCTAAATCCAAAGAATGCACAGGATATGCTTAAGAAGAGAAAATAAGGGCCAATCTAACAGTAGAGAGCTAGCTTGGGCCACCATATCCTGAGGGAAAATTGAGGAGTTCCTGGGAGACGTAGCTTAGTCTCATCTCAGTTCTGAGAGGCTTTTCAGAGCTGGAGAAGTTCTGGGAATAGGATAGTTATGATGTTATCCCCCATTGAATTGGTTACCTCTAAGTACCTAAGTCTCCTCCTGGAAGGATCTTCTTAGATTGCTGACATTCATGTCCATTGAGGAAAAAAGGTGGTGGTGGGGTAAGGGTGTTATACAGTGTTGGAAGGCTATTTCCTGTTGGTGAAATTTCAAGGATCTGAGACTTGCCTTATAAGTTGAATAATTACTAGGTTTAGGGTCTCTTTGGTTTTGTAGTTCCCTCAATAACTCTTTAGGCTTTGAGCCTAAGAATTGCTATCTCTCAACCAAAGTTCCGTGCTCTGTTGTCTTCCCAGTTGTCAGCCCAACAGTTTTCGGGCACCACCTGTAGCCCTATCTCATACTCCAATCTTGCTTACCTTCCTCTTCACAATCACCTTAATAAATAGATATTGCTACTATCCTGATTTCACAGATGGTGAGGCTGATTCTTACAGCAGTTAAGACACCAAATGGAAGGGAGTAGGGGCCTTCAGGATTCTTCTTCCTCTTTAGGTAGGATAAGACCCCAAGACACAAGTTCTCTAAGAGTTACCCAGGTACATTCTACATGGGTCATTTTCCTCTAAACAAATCCTTTGCCTATGAAACTTCTCTTATGGCATCCTGCTGCCCTTGATCTGAAAAATCATAGAAGCAAGCCAGGGAACATCAGCCTTCTTGACTCATGGATCCTCCTTCTTGGAAGTGGTTAGTAGTGTGTGAAGACTCATAGTGTGTACCCCCTCGCCTAATGGTAATCAGGTCATGCCTTGGAGCATAGAATTTGATTAGCCCTTTTATCTCCACTGCATCACTTGGTCCGTTATCACCGGTTATAAAATTTACTAAGCCTCTGCCATGCACACCTCTCTGTCAGTGTGACCCTGTATAGGACTCAATGACACTGAGGAAACAGGAGCAGACTGGCTGCCAATCAAGTAAGGAGCGTTGCTCTTTTTTCATCCTTATGAATTTGCAGATACAAACACCAAGGTAATGTTGCCAGAAAAGGAAACTAATTTCTTGGGGAAACTGTAAAGGTTACTGAGGTTGATTTTTAATGTTGAAGAGGGAGGTGGTCTAAACATGTGTAATGAGACATACCTTATTATATTTACAATGTAAATTCCATTCCATATAATAAGAAGAGCCACATTTATACCATAGAAATGAGTTGATGGTTTGTATCTAGATGGTTTGTAGCCTTTAGTGATTTCCCAAACTGATTTTCAAATTATGATAATCTAGGGAGCTGTTACAAACACACATTTTCAGCTCCTATCTCATACCCTTTGTATTTGAATTCTGTTTGGGGCAATTCAGCCCAGGAATCTGTCTGTATGATCTCTTTGGATGAGTGTTCTGGGACACACTGATGTGCTTTCATCTGAACACCCCAAGGATTAGGCATATCAGGGCTTGGATGCCTTGGTCTAAGGATGCCTTTTCATTGAATGAAGAACTTCTCAAGTTTTAGCAGGGGAGGGGAGTTTATTTTAAGGATTTAGTAGGCCATCATGGCCAGGAGAGAGAGTCCTGCTGAGCCATCTGGGGATAGTCAGGACAGAAGTTGTTCTCTTATTCCTCAAAGGCCATGGGCCTTGCCCTGACTGCTTTATGTGCTTTAACTCTGCCTGTACATGACCCAACCTACTTGGATCAGGCATCTGCCATGCTGACTAGTTTCTGTATTCTGTCATACAAATTCTTAAAAGGCGAAAGGTTATAGGCCTGCCAATAGTTTGGATTCTCATGTGAACTGGACTTATTCTTGGTCAGAATAAGCGAGGTAAGGAAGCTAGGTCAGTTAGGTTTCTAGATCACTCCCTTCCAAGGATTGGAATATCTTCCTTGTTAATATGTGTGGGACAGGAATCAGAAAATGTCATAACAGTTACATATCTGGACCCCCACATGTTCAACCACAGTTCGAGTCCTGGAACCAGTAGCTTAAAATTCACACCTGGCATGCGTGCGTGTGTGCCCAAGATCCTGGGAGGAGAATGGGGAAGAAGGGATTGCAGCATTGCCATCCACATTGGGGGAATGATTTCTCACTTTACTTCTCACTGTTTCTGTCTCTGTCCAATGAATGCACCATATGGCCTAAGGCAAAATCCTCAAAAACAAAACAAAACAAAACAAAAACAAGATATGTGGGACAAAATCCCAAGAAGAAAATGAAGGCAAGAGCATTGTGGGATAGTCACATGGGAGATTTGGGGATAATTTCTCACCTTCTCACTCACTGTCTCTCTAGGGAACACACATGTCCTATGACTAAATAAATAAATAAATAGGTAGATAGGTAAATAGACAGACAGACAGACTGCCAGGGAAGTGGAATGAATTGTAAATATGGTAGTCAGAATGATGTCTTTGATGTTTGATCAGAAATTGAAGAAGATACAGATAAGTGTTGGGAGAACATTTTAGTTAGAAAATCTAACCAAATACCCTAAGGAGGGACAATGTCAGTATCACTGAAATGGGTGTAGGAGGACAGATAGTAGTAGCAGAGGCTATATGGGGCCTTGTAGCCATTGTGAAGACTTTGGTTTTTATCCTGAATAGGATGAAAGTCAAGAAGGTTGTAACCAGAGGGATGACATGATCTGACTTATTATTTTTATTTTCTTTTTTGTTTGTTTAAAACTTTTTACTTTGGAAAAACATTTTAAAAAGCAGATGGAATGGTGTAATATAGTAGATTGGCCCTCTCTTTTTGAGAGATATTTTTGTTACAGGGTGCATGGTATGTGTGCTTGCTAAAGAGACAGAGAGGCAGAAAGAAATCACTCTCCCCCCAACCCCTGCTGGGGGTGGGGAGATGGCCATGCCACAATCCCTTTTCCTTCATTCTCCCCTCAGGATTTTGAACATGTATACACACATGCCTGGTGGGAGTTTCAAGTTTCTGGGTCTGGGACTCAAACTATGTTTGACTACATGGGAGTCTACCACCTTAACCTCTATGCCACCTGCTGGCTTCTATACTCCCCCTCTTATTTGCAGGAAATATGCCCCAAGACCCCCCCCCAGTGGATGCCTGAACTGGATAATACTCAATCCTATGTTTTATTTTTCTGTACATACCTATGATAAAATTTAATCTATAAATTATTCACACTAAGAGATTAACAACAATAAATAATAATATAGAATAATTATAGCAATATGGTGTAATAAAAATTATGTGAATATGTCCTTTCTGTCTCTTGACTATCTTACTGTACTATACTTACCTACTTTTAAACCATAATTGACCATAGGTAACTGAAATTGTGGAAAGCAAAATGGCTTGTGGGGAAAGGGGTCTATCATAAATCACCAACTGCTCATCACCCAACTTATAATTATTCACTCATCAGTCTTAAATATACTCCCCATTTACTTCCCTTCTTCTAGTAATCCCAGATGTAATATGAACAGTAAACATTTCATTTATAATGTCTTTCATTTGAGGTACAATTTATAGTAAAGTATAGGTTCATGAATGTTTTCAGATATATATGCCTTATTACCATCAATCATGTCATGACATAAAATAGTTCCAAGACCCAAGAGTCCCTTGTCAATATTCAATCCATAACCCTACCACTACTATCCAAGGTAGTCACTGTTCTGACTCCTATCATCATAGATTAACTTTTTGTCAATGACTTTTCAATAACTTTTGAAAATGTCATGTGTTTTTTGTAATTATTCTGTTAAAGTGATAAATTACATTGATGGATTTTTTAAATATTAAACCAGTTACTTATTTTTAAAAAAGGAACCACTTTAATTACTGTGTCAAAAATAGATCAGAAGGGCCACAGAGAGGAGAGAGACCTGTTAAGAGGTTATTATAGCCATCCAGGAGAAAGATGATGATGGTTCAGATCACAGCATAGCAATGGAGGTACTAAAAAATGGTCAAAATCTGGATATATTTTGAAATACAAGATTACTAGACATATTGTATATGGGGAGTATGAGAAAAAAACACTGGAATCAATGAATTTAAGTTTTTTTGCAAGGGCAACTGGAAAGATAGCATTGCCACCAACTGAGACAGGAGAAAGAAGCATGTGAACCAGGTTTAGGTGTACAGATCAGGAGTTAAGTTTTGCACATTTAAGTGAAAATGTGGAGATGTCTAAGAGACAGTTGCATATCTGTGTAGAGTTAAGGAGAAAGTTCTGGGCTGAAGATATAAATTTGTGAGTCATTGGGCAACAGATAGGATTTAAATCAATGAGACTGGATCATCAGTGGAATGAATATAGTTAGAGAAGAGGTCTGTTCCAACATGAAGAAGTTGGGAAGAAAGGAAAGAACAGCAAAGGAGTCTTAAAAAGGAATCAGTGAGGTAGGAGGAGAAGCAGAGTAGGAGAATTGAGAAGGAAGGCATATTAGGTCATGCCAAATGCTGCTGATAGGTCAAGTTAGATAAAAACTAAAAATTGATCATTGGGCTTATGGACATGTAGTTAACTGGTAGGCTTAGTAAGAGTCATTTTGGGACCAAACCTATTTGAGATATTTAAGAGAGAATGAGAGGAAAATGCTTGCTAGCCTACATAACACATTTTAGGAGCTTGGGACAAAAGAGAGCAACAAAACAAAACAAAAATAAAATGAGTCTAGAGCTAGTGGGGAAAGGGATTATTGCTAAGACATGGAAGAACCCAAATGTTCATTAGCAGATGAATGGATTGACAAAGTGTGATGTATATACACTACAGAATACTGCTCAGTCATAAAAAAAAAGTGAGACCCCGGAATCTGATAGAACGTGGACAAATATGGAAGATTTACTGCTAATCAAACCAAGTCAGACTATGAAAGAGAGGCATTGCATGTCCTCACTCATTATATACCAAATGTTGGCACTCTATGGCAGAAACAGAAAGACTGGAAGGTTTAAAAGCATGGAGAGCAATGGTGATACTAGAGACAGTATGGCAGGAGGGTTGGAAATGGGAGAGGGTGAGAGGGAATCAAGAAGAAGAAGAGAAGAAAGAAGCAAAATATTGTAGGGACACAAAAAATGGGTAATTATCTCTTGATGATAATGTGTATGGTAATATCTTTGACTGAACCAATATACAGTATATTAATGATAGAAAAATACATTTGGTATGCTGTAATGATATACAGTGATTGAAGGTAATAAATAGATAGATACATGGATGGATGGATGGATGGATGGATGGATGGATGGATGGATGGATGAATAGATAGATAGATAGATAGATAGATAGATAGATAGATAGATAGATAGACAGATAGATAGAAAGAAAGAAAGATAGATAAAAGTGAGAATTGTTGTTGGGGCCAGCAAGTGGCTTAGTGGTTAAGGCTCTGGATTCTCACTTAGCTGACTGAGAGCTCCAGATCTGGTGGTTTGAAACTCACACCCGGTGTGTGTGCATGCATGCCCAGAATCCCAAGAGGAGAATGGAGGAGAAAGTATTGTGGCGTGTCCGTCCCCACTGGGAGCTGATTTCTCAATTTCCTGTCGCTGTCTCTCTTTGTCTCTCTCCTGTGAGCACACACTCCTTATGGTAAAAACCTTAAAAAAAATGCTTGTTTGGTGGTTGGTTTGTTATAAAGATGGGAGAAATAATAGCATGCCTGTAAACTCATGGTAATAATCCATTAAGGCTAAAAATAAGTAAATAAACTGATGATATAAGAGAACAAAGAGAACTACTGGAACTTAAAATCCTCAGATAAATAAATTAGGATCTAGGGCACCAGTGAAGGATTGGCTTTAGAAAAGGAATCAACATAGTCACGAGAAACCAATGCCTTAGAGACAATATCTGTGAGGGCAGTGTTTATAAGCACATTTATACCAGGTATGTCTGGCTTTGTCAGATTGGGAATAAAGTTGGAGTCCCAATAAGAGCCAAATCTTGATGACTCTGAGCCTCTCTGTTTGCTAGTGGAGTATCAGCCTTCTACAGGTTTGTTTTCCCCTAGTAGGTATAGAGACCCTGGGGATGCTGCTTATACTTGTACACACATGATTCCTGTTTATTAATAGCTGTCAAAGTTAGAAGAATTTAAATAATACATACCAAAAGTTATACAGGATTCAAGGCCAAACATCCTTTATCTCTGTTCTAAAGAAATATTTCTTCTTAGTTATGCAAAGGTCCCAGAGCGGAACTGCTCATGCAAACTCTTTCCCACAAAGCACACATGTGATACCAGCAGAGCTGGATCAGGATGGCTTCTAATGTCAGTTGCCATGCAGCACCAAGAACCACTGTCTCCTTCCAACGTAGGACTCCACCACTGGGTTGGCTTATTATAGCTAAAGTCTCCCTCCTAAGGAAGCGACAGTGAGTTGACTCTCAATATCCCCATTATTGTTTCATTTAAGTTGGCTTTCGCTAGTCTCGTGCTCCTGAGCAAATTGGAGCATGGGAAACATGGAGCAAGTGATAGAGAAAACATTAGTCTCCAGTCACCAGCCTATGTAGGCACCAGAAACTCAGACTGCAAATTTTAGTGCCATGGCAGCAGAGTATGGAGAAGGAAGGCACAAGGATAACACATTGCCCATGGCATTCCATAGTTCCTCTTCCTACCACTGTGTCAAGCTGCATCATCTGCTAAGTCCGCCAACTGTGCTGTTTATAACCAAACCTCAGGATTTGTGACTTTATCCTGGTGACTTCCCAGCCTCTTGGTAAATCAAGATATACAAATGGATATATTGGGTGTGGGTTTTGGTGCCCCAGCTGATACTTAGTCAATACCTTTAGAGTCAAAACAAATAATGCTTGGTTAAGTGTGGAATGGTGTGAGGCTAAAATGGCTATAAGGGTCTTTTGACAAGGACATCTAGACCACTTAAGTCTCCCTTTCTCCCTTTTTCCAAGATGCTGTTGTCATGGACACTGCCAGTGGTTTTGGGGTTTTTTTGTTGTTTTTGTTTTTTTGTGGGGTTTCTTTTGGGGGGGTTGTCATATTTGACCAGCCCACATTAACAGGGCTCACTTTTCCTTTAATGTTGATTAAATCAGCCAAGGTGTCAGAATTTTTAAAAGGATTTAAATTTTTTTTTTTAACTTCAGGACTTCTAGAACTTCTATATTAATAATCCAGATAAAAATATTTCATAGTATAAAAATTGATGAGGCTTGTAGAAATCACTCAGGAAGAGGACTTAGTGCTCCTTGACACTCCTTGTATGTCTCTTGGATGAATCGTGAGTCTACCAATGGAATTCAATTGATTTACTCTAAATGAAGTTATCATTCTGCCTTTCTCTGGCTCATAAGTGTATTCATATATCACAATGTAAATTAAAGGGCTGCAAGCCCAGCCCTGTAGCACAGTGGTTAAGTGTAGTGCATATGGAACCAGATCCCATGTGCCCAACTAAGGTTCAAGTCCTGATCCCATTGGCTTAAAAAACACAGCAGTTGTGTGTGTGTGTGTGTGTGTGTGTGTGTGTGTGTGTGTGTATGTGCATTCTCCAAATTTCAACAGGATGGAAGAAATAGAGGAAAAAGGATTGCAACATGACCACCCCCATTGGGGAATGTTCTCTCTCTGGCAAGGACACACACCTCTGACAAAAATGAACAGGATAAAAGGAAGGAAACAAACAAAAGGTTGCAACTTCATAACATTGTTACTTGTCCATGAAAACCATGGGCAAGATTCCTACAGTTCTGGTCTTGTGAACAACATGTCTTCTGCTCCATGCTCTGTGTTGATTCCTGTGGCCTTTTAAGTGATTCTTCCTGTGACAGTCTCCTGGAGTGACCAACTTTGGAGACATGCTCTATTCCCAGTGCCTTGTTGGGCTGTAGGAAGAGTTGGGCTCCTGGCAGCCATGGACCAAAATATCCATTGTTATAGCTTCTCTGGTAAAGAATCTTCTTCCTTTGTACTCTGTCTAAATCCTGCTGGCTCAGCCTGGCTAGCTCTACAATAGAGAGACTGTAGATCACTGTAATAACCATTTACCTGGCATTCCCCAAATGAGTGATTCAGACAGGAAATCAAAGTGTCTTCCTCTGACCTCCATAGCCTTGGCATAGATGGTCTGAGTAGGACATACAACTTCCTCCTATCCCAACCCAACATTGTTTTTCACCTCCATTTACATGGAGTGGTAACAAAAGGCTTTGGAGTAAAACCAGGGAGGATTCAAATTCCAATTTTCCACTTAACCTATGACATTGGGAAAATTACTTTATTCCAAATGAATCTGAATGTCTTCATTGGGAAACACATAATGCTAAAGGAACATGAGCAGAGAAGCTGGCACATGGAACAGGCTCAGCAAATTCTCAATTCCTGGGAACCAGCAGTTAGCGTAATGGCTATGTCGCTGGACTCCCACGTAATCTACCGCGGTTTGCGTCCTGGACCCGGTGGCTTAAAACTCACACCGGGCGCGTGTGCGTGCGGGCCCAAGATCCTGAGAGGAGAATGGAGGAGAAGGGATTGCAGCGTGACCATCCCCTCTGGGGGGTGATTTCTCGCTTTCTGTCTCTATGTCTCTCTCTGGCTGTCTGGTGAGCGCATGTGCCCTATAGCAAAAACCTCTCCAAAAAAAAAAATTCTCAATTCCTTTCCTCTGAGAAATTTTAAAGGCTAAATTAGAGTTCCAGTGAAATTCCAACACCAAGTTACCACACAGGACAATACAGAACCTTGTAACTAATTTTTGTTTTTCTTGGGTGTTGTGGAAACAAAGGGCTGATTTGTCCAGTTCCAACCAAGCTGGCAATGGAGCAGAGAGAATGCCTACCCAACCATAGCACCTTCAGTAGAGACCAACCTTGATCCATCCCTATGTCTCTGCAGAGTACAGCTTTGTGCCTTGCATTGAAGAGGTCCTCTGTGAATATCTGTGGAGTGAATTAAGTTCAGAGTTAAATTGATTTTAAATATTCGACTCTGGTGTGTCAATGTTTCCACTTAAATATACTCTAAGACACGTGGGCACACAAAGACACAATCATGGTGGAGCAATAGTCCTCTGGGTATTTTAAATGATATTTCTTTACATGAGAATGATGGCTTAAAATTAAAAGGGTTCGCAAACACAGCTAAATTAATCCCCACCACAATTTTTTGAGACATTGCCACTAGTACCCTAGGTCTACCAATAATAAAGGCAACCTGGACAAGGTGAAGAGGTAGGACCAATGTTTCATGTTTATAGCAGTGAAATCAAGCCTTGTCCAGCTCAAGGAAACCCAGTGCATTCTCTCCTTCATATCATAGCTATTACCCATTCAGTATTTTTCTGAGATTCTGATAGAGTAGTGATTCTCACCTGTGATGCTTGTGCTCCCATGGGCATTTAGAAATACCCAGAGATATTTTTGGTTGTCACTTTGGGGTAAAATGATTCTAGTTTCTAATAGATAGAGGCCAGGGATGTCTCTAAACACCCTACAATACACAGGACAGCCATCCATGACAAGGAAGTATCCAGCCACAATGCTAACAGTACCAAGGCTGGGAAATCTGGCAATAGACCCAAATATGACTTTTTCAAAGATGAGCAAGAAATGTCACCCTACTGTGTGAGTTTCCTTGAGGAGAATTATATTCTAAGCTGCTGAGAAGACCAGATTATTCCTCTTGGCAGAAGTGTCATTTATACCTATATCCCTGGGAAACTTTTAGCTTTTACGTTTTGTTTTCTTTTCTGTTCATGAAATTTTGTGGGAACAATAATTAGGATGTGAATTATTTTTATATCTTTCCACAGCCCTGGATACATGATTCTGTACTCCATAAGGATCCAGTACTTATGTATATGAATAATCAAAATAATTCATTACTGTAATTATTAATCATAAAAGTAAGAAATTATTGATCATTTCATGTCTCACAACTTTCTAAGATGTTTGTATTTATTATGTTATTTTAATCCCTTAACTGCTCTATGTATACTATGACTGTCCCCACTTTATAGATGTCAGAACTGAGGAATCAGGAGGCTAAATAGTTTGCCAATAGGTAGAATTAGTTAAATGGTAGCATCAATCTTTGTAGTCAGGAAGCCTAGCTCTGGAATCTGTGAGTGTAACTATTTAGTTACACAACTTCACATGCTTAAGTGGTCTTCAAGGCTATGATCAGAGAAAGTGGAGTGGAGAATGGAGAGAGGAACAAGCCTCAGTGATCTCATTTATGGTCTGATTTTGGGTTTTCTGCAGAGCAAGAGTGAAGCAGACTAGGGTCAGTGAAATACATCACCTCTAGAAATAATCTGAGGTAAAGTCAGCAAGGTCAAGAACTTTGCTGGAAGAAGAAAAAACTTGGGAGATGATATGGCAACACAGAAACTCTTCCCCATATGTTCTCTCTTCTCCACTCCTTAGTAGGGTGAAAAAGACAAAGGAGAAAACATCAACACCCTAGGCTGCATGCCCAGGCCATGCTTCATTTGGTTCAGGTTGCTTAGAGCCCTAAGGAGATGAGTCTGTTGGTGCCTTGGGCCTGTGTGGTATGTCTTCTATGATGCCCAGGTCATGCATCTTTTAGTTCAGGTTGCTGATAGCTCTGGGAGATGAGTCTCCTGGTGCCCGGGGCCCATGTGGTCAGTCTTCCATGTGCTCAAGCTGTAGTGACTGGGATGTGTTCTTGTGAAACTCTATAACTGGTTTTCACACAGGTAGTGCTTAATGATTTTTGCCTCTTGCTGTTAACACAGAATGTATTATCTGGTTTTGCAGGATTCATCAACTTGAAGGATACATTGATGCTGAAGAAAGAACAGACCAGAGATTTGGAAGGAATTAACTAGAAAGGCCTACAAGAGGTATTGCAGACACTTATTTCATTCATTCATTAATTCATGTATTCATTCATATATTCCATCACCAAATATGCATTGAGCCCTGTGTGCTTGGACCCATGTAATCCCTAAAAAAACATAGACAGAAAAAGCATTGGTGGGAAACATGAACAGGCAGAGGAACAATTGTTGCATAAGAATGTGATGGCACTAATAGAGGCCATAAAGTGGAGAGATTTTAAGCATAGGCTATGGGGCTTCTAATTTCAGCTCTGCCACTCTGCCAAGGTGACCTTGGGGAAATTAATCACTGTGTGTGCTAATATCCTCATTTATAAAATAGGAATAATAACAGTATTTACCTCATAGAGCTGTGATCATTTATAGTATAAAGTGCTTAAATGGTGCCCGGCACATACTAGATTCTCAGTAAAGGTTAGTTACTATTGTTAATTGAATGAAGGTTAGTTATTATAGTGTATTGAGTACTATGAAAACACAGGTGAAGAAGAACCTAAGACTGTGCAGGGATTTAGAGAATCCTAAGAATGTAGCATGTGGGCTGGGGTTTGAAGAATACATGGCAGATAGCCCAGGAGACTGGTGAGGAGCAGGCATTCAGGCAGAGAAGGCTGTGAGAGCAGAGGCCTGAGAAAGCTGGCACATTTGAGGTATATGTAGTTTAGGATTTCTTGAGGCAGGAGAGGAGACAGGGAAGGCAGGAGGAGACCAATTCATCCTATGATAGGAACTTGGGGTATGTCCAATAGGGGGGTTACAGTCATTGAATGATTCTGATTAGAGGTGAGACAAGGTGCCACTTTCAGATCACCCCAATAAACAAGAAGGGTAGGAACTGAAGCAGAGAGACCAGGCAGAAGGTAACAGGGAACTGATAAGAAACAATGTGTGCTATAAGACTCTGACAAAGGCAAGGAGAGAGGCAGTCAATAGGAGAGACTTCAGGAGGAAGGACTAAGAAGAACTACTGTTTGATCAGATGTGAGGACTGAAGAGGAATCTTGGATGACTCTCAACAACAGGGAAGGCAGATGTGATGGGAATGCTAGAGATGAAGCAGGTTTTGCAGGTGGTGATGATTGAGGTGGACATTAAGGTGATGTCCAGCAGACAGACAATTGTTGGTTATATAAGCTTGCTCAGGAGAAGGTGGTGAACAAGATGCAATGACTGAGCTCCAGGAAGCCCCCACATTTCACAGAAAGGCTGAAGAGGAGAAGCCTGGGAAAAAAATGGAGAAAGAACAGGCAGTGGTTAAGGAGACTGAGAGCAAAGGTTTGTCATTGAAACCAAAGGACATATTTCAAAAGGAGAAATGTTTCTAGTGTTATACCATAGAGTCAGGTAATATGGGGCCCAAAAAGGTCTCATTAGGTTTGTCAGCAGGTGATGTTGATAACCTTAGTGAGAGAAATTTAGGTGGTGTGACTGGAGGCCACTTTCAGTGGGTAACAAGGTAAATCAGGGCAACGACACTTTAGAAATCTGATTGTAAAGATAAATTACTAGCTTTTGAAATAAAGTTTTTAAAGCTATCTATAAATCCAAGGTGCCCAACAGGGAAATCTCTGAAATAGCTTGCAGTGATGAAGAACAGAATCCCAACAAGTAAGAAACTCTAGGGTAGACAATTTCAAATATTAACCTGTATTAAATTCATAAAATAAACTATTATTATAAGCAATTTCATAAAGGAAAATAATATGGTAAGAAGTTTATATATTTATAAGTCTTAGCCACTAGTGTGCACTACTACAAGACTTATAATTTCTAGGAACTTATTTGTATATTAGATTCCCTCAGAATATAGTTCATGTCTTTTCTCAGGCAAAACTTGTAATAAATGTGTTTGTGGTAGGTACTATATTTTATGGATATCTAGAAGCAAAATTCCCAAATTTCAAACCAGTAATTATTGTAGTATCAGATCTTGTATGTTTTAAATGTTGTTCTAAGATCGATAGGTTCACATAAATTTGCTTCCCTTAGCTCAAGAAGGTTAGACTTATATTTTGCATGGAACATTCACAATGTGAATCCTAAATTCTTATTAAATTCCCTAAAGCAATACTTTCTTTAGACCTGGAGCATGCATTAATTTTTTGGGCTGGAGTTAGGTGAAATCATTTTCTAAAAGTGATGACAGGGTATTGGAAAACAAGCAGAGAAACCCCCTACTTGGAAGCTACTTAAATGAGAATGATTCCAACACCAGTCATCCTAATACCAATGATACCAATTATTACAGAGATGGATATAGGAGTCTCCATGTGGAAGGTTGTTTTTGAGCTAACACTTGAACAATGTCCAGAATTTTGATGGAGGGAATAAACTACCCAAGGGAAGGGAATAGCACAAGAAAAATGCTAGAGTCTGTGATGTCGAAAACTAGTTAAAAGAGAAATTTAAAGCACCGTGTTTATGAAGGATGTATTGAGGAAGAAAACTATCAGGAGATAAGGCTAGAAAGGATGATAAAGATCAGAGTTTTGAGAACAAGTTTAGGGCTTTGGGAGCTTAAGGAGCCAGAATGATGTAATTACATTCACAGTACATTAGGGTAGAAATCAATTTCTTTAACTATTTTTTTGCGGGACCAGCAGATAGCGTAATGGCTGTGTTGCTGGACTCCCACGTAGCCGACCATGGTCCAAGTCCCGGACCCAGTTGCTTAAACCCACGCGGAGCGCGCACGTGTGTGTGTGTGTGTGCCCAAGATCCCAAGAGGAGAATGGAGGAGAAAGGATTGTGGCATGGCCATCCCCCCTGGGGGCGATTTCTCACTTTCTGTCTCTCTGTCTCTCTCTGCCCTTCTGGCGAGCACACGTGCCCTGTAGCAAAACCTCTCAAAAAAAAAAAAAAAAAAAAAAAAGAACCAACTATTTTTTGCAAGTCTCAGCCAAATTGTGCAGTAAGATCTCATAGCCTGGTGAAGTGGGAGCAAAAGGAAGAATCTGAATGGGTAGTTAAGTCCTAGTTACCAGAGGATGAAGAGATGGTAGAACAAAGGAACTACAGTCTGTGCTGGGCTCAGTGGGCTCATGGAGGTCAGGGGAAGGTGCCACATAGCTGTAGTCATGTCACTTCAGGCTTTACGAGGCAGGTGTGCATCTTGGATTGGCTGGGGTGGTTGTGATAGCACATTTTCCCCTGAGCCCTGCCTGACTTCAACTAACTTCTCCACTTTCCCTAAATAGTCCTGGAGGAAGTAAATTCTACTGCCAGCATTCAGTACCTTTGACTGGATCTTGGCTCTTTCTCTGGTAGCAGAGATTTCTTTGTGTCGTATTGCTGACTGGTGGATTTTAGAGCATTTTCTGAGTCTTTCTTCATGCTTCTGTGTATATGTATATATGAGTATAGATAAACCCTCTCTTGCATTATTTATTTATTTTGGAGAGGTTTTTACTATAGGATGTGTGTGCTCACCAGTAAGACAGAGAGAGACAGAGAGACAGAAAGCGAGAAATCACCCCCCGCGGGGGGATGGCCATGCAGCATTCCCTTCTCCTCTATTCTCCTCTCAGGATCTTCGGCACACACACAAACACGCCTGGCATGAGTTTAAGCCACCAGTTCTGGGACTTGAACTGCGGTCGACTACATGGGAGTCTAGCAACATAGCCATTATGCCAACTGCTGGTCCCACTCTCTTGCATTTTTATGGGGCCAGTGGAAACTGCTAAAAGGTTATGTGTAAGTTGAGGAAAGCCAGTAAATTGTATTTTGAGGTAGGTATTTATTTTATCTGCTTGGTTTTCCTTCTTCCCTTCTCTGGCAGTCTTGAGAGGGAAATGTTCATTTTTCTATTCCATGTAGACTACCACTCATGGTGCTCTGCTCTACTTAGCCATAGGTGTGGGCACGTGACCAGTCTGGCAGGGCACCTCGTCCTCCAGGTCACAGTGATTAGACTATGGCATGGGCATGTAACTGAGCAAGAACAATTAGAGTTCTTCTCTGGGATTTTTTTGGATCTGTTGAGGTGATACTTAGAAATTCCTGCAACTAAGATCTTTGTTCACACTGGAAGAAAAAGCAGAGATGAGAGGGAGAGAGCCTCCAGAGCTTCTCTTTAAATTTTTATGTCTGAGTGTGTTGGAAACTGCTCCCCTACTGACTTCTCTCTCTCCTACCCCTTTCTCTTTTGTTTGAGTTATTTTTATTTATGTTTTGGTCAACTTCAACTTAAAAATAATATAAAAACTATTTCTTGGCCACTTGCTTTATTGTTGGTTTTGTCTTCACAGCTTTCTTGGTCCCAGACAACCAGGGAGAGACTCTCTGAAGTGTTAAATTAAGTTTAGTCCAGGAGTAACCTTGCAAATATGAACCCTTACCAACATCTTGTAGCTCTGTGTTTTTGATTCTGTGGAATCGTACATTCCTAAGACATTTCAAATGCTTGTTAACAACATGCACAAGCATCCTTGCTCTTTGGATTTAGAAAAATAGATTTTGCAGAGTATTTCTGAAAAACAGATAAAAATTGTGGTAATAACATACATTAAATACTAAAAAAACAGCAGTTCAGAAAAAGCATTCTTTCTAAGAGTATCATTAAAGTGCTTCATTATATGGTAAATGAGATGCAGTTTCACACTATGTCAATTTATGTTTAAGACAGAGATGGGTGAGGTGAGAAAGTATATCCTCCACCCCAAGAGGGATGGTCACACAGCAGTCCTTCTCCATTTCTCCTGCTTTGGGGACTTGGGGCACTCCTGCCCAGCATGTCTCAGGCTACCATGTCTGAGACTCGACCATGCAGTTGGCCACATGGGATCCAGCCACCTTAACCACCATGACACAGGTGACCCATTCAGAAATTATTTTTTAAATTATTTATTTATTTATTTATTTATTTATTTATTTATTCTTAATTATTTATTTCACTTTTTATTAGCATTTTGTTTTTAATTTGACCAGGGAGAGACAAAGAGAGAAAGGAAAAGTGAGAAAGGTCCAGGACTCAAACTGGTCAGCCATGTAGAAGCCCAGCACCCCAGCCACCATACCACCTGCTGGTCCCATAAGAAGTTCTGAAAGTGTTCTAATCCTACACTTCCAGGCTAGAAATGTTGTTGCTGTCCCAATCCATGAATGCTCAGCATGTTAGTGAGCTGGGACAAATGGAAAGAGATCCAGGAAAAGGTCATCAAAATGAGATCATCTTAACCAGCCTAGTCAGTCAAACTGATGATTGGAGGGTCAGATGGAGGGCAAGAACAAGGTGATCAGGGATCCCTGTGCATATTGTTAGCAAATATTTTGAGATTTCTTAGGAATACATAATTCTAAAGAGTTGAGAATTCAGGGCTACAAGATGTTGAAAAGGTGTCACATCTGTAAGGGGACTTCCTGGACTAAGCTTCAATTAACATTCTGGAGAGTCCCACCCTCTAGAGGTTCTGTTGGTTGTCTGGGACCAAGAAAGTTATAAAGGTCAACCAATAATAAAGCAAATGAGTGATGAGGTGAGGGATGAGGTTTTGCATCAAGCATGGTTGAGCATCAGGACAGTGTGTGGGGTCCACAGTGGCAGCACTGTGGTTCTGAATACTTTCTCTTTAGAGCAAGACTCCAGGTGGCAGCTTGCACATGAGGCAAGATGCTCCCATCTGTGCACAGGTGGTTGGAACAGCAACAGTGGGGGAGAAAGGTAGGCCAGGAAGAAGTGAGACAGGATACAAGATGCAGTCCTCCCTTGCACTGCTCAGATTTATTAATGTCCCCATGGAATCACATTTGTCACAGTGACTTCAAAGTGTTAACCAGTTGTCACCTCTACAAAAGCCTTAGGACAGAAGGGCTAGAGGAACATGCTGCCCTTTGTGATCTTAGAACTGACACAAAGGTCTCAATGGAGATTCGTCACTCACTTCCTCCATCGTGATTTCCCTTTGTCTCACTTGGGCACACACCTTAGTTAAGGTGTTAACCTATGGGGTGGCCCGGACCTTTTTCTCCTTCTAGGCTCTGGCACAGGAAACCCCAGATGACACCCCCAAGGACCCTCTGGGTACCAAACACAGTCCTTTCTGCCCCATGTCATAGAGCAGCATTGTAGCTTCTCATGCCATCAGCGTAACTCTTGTCCTTGCCTGCTCGCTCCCTGGCATGAAATGCCTAACATGAGCAGATAAAAATCTTGGCTTCTAGTAGAATTCCAACTGTGTCCACATCTCGGGGCTGATGCTTGTAGCCCATAGAGCCTAAGGTCATGAGATTGCACAACCTCCACTGGGAAAGATGGTATCAAGGAACCAGTCTTAATTCCACCCAGATTACTCCCTTGTGAAACTTGTTGCCAAGGCAGTACAAGGTGGCACCAAGGTGTCCAATACACTAGGACTCTTCCTCCCTCTGTGTCTATCTCTGTCTCCTCTCCTTCCATATCTCTGCGTCTGTCTCTGTCTTACCCTATTTTTCTGCTCTCTGTCTCTTCTGTTCCCAGACAGTTTTTCCCACTGCCCACCATCAGAAAGCAGATGCAGTGGCTGTGGGAACCATTTCTGCACCCCCATGGCCATCTCATCTCTGCTTCATCTGGGTTGTTGCTTTCTCTAAGTGCTGGGGAAATCTGGAGGGCAGAGGGAAGCCTGTGGGTAGCTCCTATCTGTAAAGACAGTGCCCAGAGGAAGGAAAATTGTAAATGAGAAGGCTTCACTCACAAATTTGGCCAAGGATTAACATTTCTGGATACTTGAGTTTTACTGTATCCATCCCAAGCCAAATACGGCTTCCATCTTTCTTGTCACATCTCTGAAGAAATGACAGGAACAGATGAGAGATGCTCCCCTTTCCTTTTTCCAGACCACTCTTCCTGGTACCTATTTCAACATTGCTTCCTCCCAGCAGCAGGAGCTCCATAGATCATTCTCACAGGCTTTTCCTTTGGGTACACAGGTCCAGCATAATCTAGGAAAGGAGGCAACTCTAGCAGCCTCCCCTTCCAGCTCTCTCCTCACTCTAGTCTCTCTCCCCACTCTAGCCTCTAGTAAACATGTATGTATTTTCACTTCTGTGCCTAATTCATGTTGGCCTGTTCTCCTAGATGGCCTTTCTATCTTTATTTCTATCTAAAAACCCTGATCAATTATTTTAAGGCCCAGTCCAAGTATTATTTCCTCTGTGAAAGAACAGGTAGAGCTGGTTGCTTGGTTCTCAGGTATTTTATGCTTCTCTGATATCTACACCAGCACTGGTGCTGTACACATAATAATTCATTTAATTCTCATCACAGTCTGAGGTAGAGTTTATTACTAATCTCATTTAAAATAGTAAAACCGAGTCACTGTGAAATGAAATAACTTGTCCTAGATGACACAGTGAGCAATGTTACATTTTGGGACTAATTCTCTTCCCACTTGGATTCCCAGTGCATAGCCTGGTGTCTTTCACATAGCAGGCCACAGAGAATCCTGCTGATTGAATGCTTTGGGTGCTGGTGCTTGTGCAGAGAGCCAAATCAAGACTGATTTAAGTACAAAGCAAATATGATTGGTTGGTGTTTTTTAATTCTGAAGCAGATTCATTCGTGAACTTTCTGGGCCTTCTAACCCTCTCTTCTTCTCTTTCTGGCCATTTCCCTGTTTATTTCTCTCTTTGGATGGAGAGCATGAAGATGAAACTCCAAATAGGAAGAGGTTTGACTGAGGGAGAAGGTCAAGATCTTTGCTAAGTTAGGTGTCTGGGGAATCTATTGGCTCCATGATCTTTAGGACTGGGTAAATGAGAACTGGTTTCAGGCAGGGGTAGAAGACAGAAGCTATTGGAGTACTAGTGAGAAGCTGAATTCAGAGAGGGGGAGTGAAGTGGAATATATTCTTTTCAGTCCAATTGATCTTCCTTTCCATCAAAGTATCTCCTGCAGGCTTCATTTAATGATCTAGAATTATAGGAATTAGATATGTTACCCTATCTACAATGATGGCAGGATCATTTGTCAATGAAAAATTTCAATTGTAGAGTTTCTTGAACACGTTTTATGCCTGACTTATTTCAGAGATCTTTTTAATTGAATTTGAGTCTTTAGCTTCTTTGGACAAAGTCATTAACCCCTGTTCTACTAGACTGAAAGAAAAAAAATGAAAGGCAGTTTTGACTGTCAAGAAAACCTGAGGAAAATGTAAAAACCAGAATCTTTGCCTTCCCTGTGTGGTGTGAGCATCCATACCTGGTCCTTGTTCATTTTCCTCAATACTGCGGGAGTAAGGGGGTTATATGGTCCCCTCTGACTCTCATTCTCACTAGGTAAATTCTAAGAAATGCAGCATCAAAACCAAGAACTAAGTCATGTGAATTGGGAACGTGCTGATCTGATGACAGTGGCCTCAATTCCTTCCCCATTCTCCTCTCAGGATCTTGGGTATGCACACACACATGCCCAGCATGAGTTTTAAGCTGCCGTGTCTGGGACTTGAACTACAGTCGACTATGTGGGAGTCCAGTAACAAAAGCATAACACCATCTTCTGTTCCCCAAACTCGTGTTTTTAATCAGTATTTTACATTTAATAGGAGAACCTAGTCGTCTTTTCCTTTGTAATCCCTGGGCTATAAGACAGTACTCATGTTCTATCACCAATTATCTATCTTAAAATCCTATCCTCTTTGAGGATATGTTCTCATCTTATGTGATGGTTAATTTTATGTATCACCTTGGCTAGACCATGGTGCCTAGACATTTGGTCAAAGATTATTCTGGATGTTTCTGTGAGATTAGCATTTAAATTGGTGAATTTTGAATAAAACACATTGCCTTCCATAATTAGATGGGTCTTGTCCAAGCAGTTGAAGGCCTGAGTGAAACTAAAACTGACTTCCCTTGAGCAAGGGGGAATCCTGCCAGAAGACAGCTTCAGACTTAAACTGCAACTTCAGCTCTTCTCTGTGTCTATACATTTTGGACTTGTCAACCTTTCTAATTGTATGAGCCTATTTCTTATTTTATAAAATAAATCTCTCTCGGTCTACACACACACACACACACACTCACACCCTATTGGTACTGTTTCTGCAGAGAATCCTAATACATCTTCCTTCTTGAACTTTTCCTTCTCCTTCTTATCCTCATCTTTCTGCCCTGACAATTGACTTTCTCAGTTTTATAGGGCAACTTTATAGGGCTCTTTTCTCTCTACATCCTGTTCCTCAGAGAACATCTCATTCTCACAAGTTCACAATGTATATGAGTTATTCCAAGATCAGAGTTCCCATCCCTGACTGCATGCTATACCTGCAGATCCTACATGTTTGCTGCAGCCTGAGTCTTTACAAGTGGATGCCACTAATTCAGCTGCTGATCATTCAATTCCTATGTTGCCGGGCCTTCTTCCTAGTTATGGGATTCCTTTGACCACTTGGGATTAAAGTCTGAGAGTGTATAAACACTTTCTTCTCCCATATCCACCCAGCCAGCCAGTTTCTGTTTGCTTTTCCTTGGGACCATCGTCCGTGTATCTTTTCCTTTTCATTTTCACTGTAGTTCCCACCTGGTTCAGACCCACTGGTCTTCCTTCTGTATGAATCTCCCATGTTCAGGCCCACTGTTTATTCTAGTCCACATTGCACAGAAATGGTCTGCTAGTTTTCCTAAAGGATTTTTTTTTTTTTAATCTTTCTTCTTCCTAGTTTGGCAAAACCAAAGGCCCAAACCTGTCATGGACTAGTACTAAAAATGAGCCTGAATTGGCTCCTTTATTTGAGAATAAGACCCAGCTCAGCTCACCACATACTCCTGAACCCCTTGGAGCAAGACCACAAAAAACTTTTCCCTGAATTAGAAACTCCTTTGTGACCAACAGTCTCTTTTCCTTTTATTTTTTAAAGTTTTTTGTTATAGGGTGTGTGTGCTCACCAGAGAGAGACAGAGAAAGTCAGAAAACACCCCCTGTGGGGAGGGGGAAATGGTCATGCTGCAATTCCTTCTCCTCTACTCTCCTATTGGCATTTTGGGAACACACGCACACAGTGTGATTTTCAAGCCACCAGCCCAGGGACCTGTTGTCAACCATGTGGAAGTCCAGCATCTAAACCACCACCACCACCTGCTGGCCCACAACAGTCTCTCTTTAAGAACGGCAAATATTCAGTGGTACTGAGGGAAGCTTTGATTGGATTAGATCTGGCATCCTAGATGGATTCTAGGATCCAGCACTAACACTCTGCCTGATCCTTCCAGCACTTAGGACTGTTTCCAACTGTGAGCCCTTGGCCAGATCAGGTAGGCTTCCTCTTTCTCAGTGGTGTCAGACGAGACTTGCTTTGTGGAGTCTATTATTCAGATGTAGATAGCAAAAAGGGGACAAAGTTAGAGAAAAAACTCCGAAGAAAGTAAATAATTTCTGTACTTCTGAGTGTTAATACAACCTCAAGGAGTTTCACCAAGCTCGTAAATACCAATAGCTACTGAGGCTGTGGTTGACTGAAATAACGTGCTGGTAAGTATCAATAATGGAAGGAAAATTACTCTTTTTTTTTTTTTTGGAAGGAGGAGTAATGTAATTGTTTTTTAATTGCCTTTCTAAGGTGATACAAGTGCTCTGAGGGTGCTTTGAGATAAGTGCTTTGTATATACAAACTCATTTCCTCCTCACAATAACTCTGTGAATTGTAAACTATTATTATTTGCATCTCACAGATGTGAAAACTGAGGCAATAGAAAAAGTTTGTCCAAGGTAATAATAGTAGCAAAGTCAGTATTTAAGCAGGCAGTCTGACCCCATAGCACATGTTCATAACTACTTAAAATTCTAAGAGATAGAGAAGGAAGATATCTGATTGATTCCTCTATATGGTAGATGAGAATGTACCGTGAGCTGTGATATTCATGTCATGTCTTTAGGCTGCAGAGCAACAATTATCCTAAATAGAGACTGATTTATATCTTTAGAAAAAGCCTTGGGAGGACAGTAGTCTGTTTGTTACAGAAACATAAACCATGTTATGAGGGCTAAAATTTTATATTATAGTGCAGTTGTATGTTGTAGTGTAGGTACTGTAACCCACAAGCACTTACTACACATTGAATGTTATGAAAATGTGTATAAAAGAATGAGAATAGAAAAAAGAATGAAGCAGACTTGGTTCCTGACCCATGGGAGGATTGACTTCATTATAAGCCAAGCTTTCAACTGTAATTTAATAAGAGAGGATATCAAAAGTAATCTCCTATTTGGCTGAGCAAGTCACCTGATGAAATGAGCAGAAGTCTTTTAACTTAAAGCGTGAAAGAGGAAAGGGATGACATCAAATCTCAGAGTAAACACTGACAGCACACAGGAGGAGATTGGTTTTAGAGCACTTACTGCTCTGTTTAGTAATTTCTACAGGGTGGGATTTCTGCACAGGTTATTCTCAAAGAAGTGCCAAGCACCTAATTTAGGCACTTTCAAAATCTCTCTTGGTGTTGATACTATTGGTCACCAAGACAGGACAAGTCTTCACTTGAGTGTTTCTATTCAATTTGGAGAATCTCAGAGGAATATGCCTGAAGCACAAGGAAAATAACAAAAAGAAGAAAATCTTTGAACTGTTATTAAAATTTACTGGACTTTCCAACATTCAGGCATTTTGCTTAAATATACAAAAACATCGACTTGGATTAAAATTAGTGTCCTTTGGGGGAGCAGTCAAAATAAGCCTAGTTAGAAACTGACCCAATTAGAAGAGTTTAATCCTAACTAAGGAAGGAGTAATTCCTCTACAATGGGAATTTAATGTTGGGACTCTGGTGAAGATTCAGAACTTACCAAGGTACCCAAGGATGCTCTGATTTGGGGTGAAATTAACAGCAAACGAAGTTTCTTATCTCCCTGATGGCCAATGGGTTGTGTGGAGCCATGGGTCTCGAGGCTGCTCTTCATCAGATCACAAGCAAAAGAGAGAATAGTAAGAATAATTGACCTTTACCTGTTTGGGGCCTCTGGGTTCAACTTCATGGCTGTGAAGTCTCCCCCAACCAGTGTCCCCCTCCCAGACCCAGTGCTAGCCAGGACAGAAAGCTGCTAGCCATCTCTACCTTTGCCTGTTTTGGGCCTCTGGATTCAACTTCACAGCTGTGAAGCCTCTCCCAGTCAGTGTCCCCCTCCCAGACCCAGCACTAGTCAGCTAGGAAGGCTGCTTTGCTCCCTCTTGCTCTCCTCTGTCCTTTCTAACTTTTTTTTCTCTTTTTGAAAAACAGCTCTCTGCCCTCCTTGGGCTTTTCTCTTGTTAATCTCTGTCTTTTTTCTCACCTAGGACAGAAAGCTGCTAGCCATCTCCACCTTTGCCTGTTTGGGGCCTTTGCACAGCACGCAAGCGTGGTTTTCCATTTTCATCCCAATTTCGTTTTTTGCAAAGTGATTTTTTTCTTTTTCCTCTTTTTCTTCTAGTACTTTCCTCCTTTTTCTTTGCCTTCTCTCTATATTTCTATTTCCTACTTTCTTTTCCTTTACCCTACTTTGCTGTTTTACTTCTCAGCCCTTACCCTTAGCCTAGATATGATTAGTTGCATAGTAGCTAACCATCTGAGCATTGTGAGTTTTAGAGAATTATTTGCATTTCACTATAGTGGTTGCAAAAACAGTGAAATTCCCCTTCATAAATCTGATTTCAAAACTCCCCCTGTGATTCCTGCATTTGAGGACTTAGTAGAAGGGAGAAAATAGCACTGAATTATTTCACAGTGGGGGAAACACATGAGTTTACAGTCACAGAATCCCTCTCCAACAAATTGACCAGAAGTGAATACATTACCAAACGACTAAAATTCGAAGAAAAGCCTCAAGGATGAGAGAATCAAGTAGTACATCTTCACCAAGGGAACAATGTAACCTGACTCCAAGTAGGAAAAATTTAGAGCATATTACCAAAATGTCAGAAAAAGAATCTAAAATATTTATGGTAACAGAATTCTATGAGATGCAAGAGAAAAGAGACATTGAGCTCCAAGAGATGAGGTAGTCCTTCCATGATATGAAAGAAGAATTGGACACCCTAAAAAAAAATCAAACGGAACTGTTAGACATGAAGGATATAATACAGGAAATTAAAACCTCCCTCAAAAGTATCAAAAGCAGGCTAGACCATTGAAGATCGAATTTCAGAAGTAGAAAACAAAACCAATCAACTAGAAAAAAATTATCAAAAATACTGAGAAAACAGCTAAGAAAACTGAGGATAATATATGAGAAATACTAGATACCATGAAACGCCCAAATATATGAATAATTGGTATCCCAGAAGGTGAAGAAACTAATAAGGGCATTGATAATCTATTCCATTAAATCCTGGAAGAAAACTTTCCGAGTCTAGAGAGGCACTCAAACATCCAGACTCAAGAAATACAAAGAACCCCAAGGAAAATCAATCCAAGAAGATCCTTTCCATGCCACATTATAGCTAGAATGACCAAAATGACAAAGACAAGATACTAAGATTGACAAGAGAGAAACATCAAATCACTTACAAAAGCTATCCCATCAGACTAACACCAGATCTCTCATCAAATACAATGCAAGCAAGGAAAGAATGGGGAAATATATTCAAAGTGTTAAATGAAAAACAATTTCAACCAAGAATACTACACTCAGCAAGATTATCTTTTATATGGGAAAATATAAAATAAAAACATTCTTGGATAAACAAAACCTGGTAGAATTTACCAACTCCAGATCAGCTCTTCAAGAAATTCTGAAAGGAGTACTATATCAAGAAGACTAAAGAGAGACAGACAGCAATAAGAGAACAAAAAACAACCAAGAATATGGCCAACTTATTGGTAGGGACAAGTCTGGAAATATCAATAATAACATTGAATGTCAGTGGATTAAATTATCTGATCAAGAGACACAGACTGGCTGAATGTATTAAAAATCAGAAACCCTCCATCTGCTGCCTACAAGAAACCCATCTCATGGATAAAGATATACATAGACTAAAAGTGAAGGGCTGGAAAAAGGTATTCCATGCAAATGGAAACCAAAAAACAGTGGGAGTACGTATACTGATTTTGGACAAAATAGGCTTTAAGACAAAAATTGTAAGAAAAGACAAAGAAAGGCATTATATAGTAGTAAAAGGACTAATTCACCAAGAAGATATAATGATTATAAATATTGATGCACTGAACTCAGGAGCACCCAAATATGTAAAGGAAAGACTGCTAGATCTAAAAGGAGAGATAAACTGTAACACTATAATTGTTGGAGATCTCAACACTCCATAATCTCCTTAAACAGGTCAATGAGACAAAAAAATAAGCAAAGAGATTCAGGACTTAAATGATACCATAAATCGGATGGACTTGATAGACATCTATAGAACTTTTCACCCAAAAAAACAAAGAACACAAAATATACATTTTTCTCAGCCCCTGGTGGTACTTTCTCAAAGAATGATCAGATGATAGGACACAAAACCAACCTTTACACATTCAAAGGCATAGAAATTATATCCAGCATCTTCTCCCACCACGATGTAATTAAACTTGATATTAATCTCAGGAAAAGCCCTCAAAAATATACAAATACATGGAAATTAAATAACCTACTTATGAATGACTCCATGACTACTGCAGAGACTAAGATGGAAATCAAAAGGTTCATGGAAACTAATGATAATGAGTACACAAGTTTCCATAATCTATGAGATACTGCAAAAGCAGTCATAAGAGGGGAAGTTCATAGCAATTAGTGCACACAAGAAAAAGATGGAAAGGTGGCAAAAGGACAACCTAACATCATGCCTCAGGAAATTAGAAAAAAGAAAACCAACAACAACAAAAAAAAAAATCCAAAAAATGCTAGAAAAGAAATAATAAAGATTTGAACAGAAATAAATGAAATAGAAAATAAATGAACTATACATAAAATAAATGAAAGCAAAAGCTTGTTCTTTGAAAAGATAAACAAGATTGCCACACCATTAAGACTAAGAAGAAGAGAGAAAGGAACCAGATAAGTCAAATTGACAAAGAATCAGGCAACTTTACAACAGACATAACAGAAATACAAAACATCATTAGAGGATAATATGAGCGACTCTATGCCAACAAAGAAGAAAACCTGGATGAGATGCACAATGTCCTGGACACTTATAATCTACCAAGATTGACTCAGAAAGGCAAAGAAAGCCTGAATAGACCTATAATAAAAAATGAGATTGAATCAGTAGTAAATAACCTCCCAACAAAGAAAAGTCCAGGCCCTGACGGCTTCACTGCTGAATTTTATAAAACTTTTAAAGAAGAGGTAATCCCCATTCTACTCACACTGTTTCTAGAGATTCAAAAGGAGGGAACCCTTCCAAATTCATTCTATAAAGTCTCCATAACCTTCCTCCCCCAAACAGATAAGGATATGACAAAAAAGGAAAACTACAGATCTATATCCCTGATGAATATAGATGCATAAATTCTCAACAAGATACTTGCTGACCATATTCAACAACATATAAAAAAGATTATTCATCATGACCAGGTAGGCTTTATTCCAGGGATACAAGGGTGGTTCAACATATGCAAAACCATAAATGTAATACACCATATTAACAGAAAGAAATGTAAAAACCATATGATCATTTCAATTGATGTGGAAAAAGCATTTGACAAAATACAACATGGCTTTATGATCAAGACTCTCAGTAAAATTGGCATAGAAGGACTGTTTCTCAGCATAATAAAAGTCATTTATGAAAAATCTACAGCTAACATTATACTGAATGAGGACAAGCTAAAACCTTTTCCACTAAAAATGGGTACAAGACAAGGCTACCCACTTTCTCCACTCCTATTCAATATAGTACTGGAAGTTCTGGCCAATGCGATCAGACAAAAGAAGGAAATAAAAGGCATTCCAATAGGGAAAGAAGAGCTGAAATTATCTCTGTTTGCAGATGACATGATTGTATACATAGAAGACCCAATAGTATCCACAAAAATACTTCTCAAAGTAATAAATGCATACAGTAAAGTGGCAGGATACAAAATTAACTTACAAAAATCTATACCATTTCGGGGAGATAGACTGTAACACACTAATTGTTGGAGATCTCAACACCGCATTATCCCCTCTGGACAGATCATCTAGGCAAAAAATAGGTAGAGAGATCAAGGATCTAAATGATACCATAAATCAATTGGACTTAACAGACATCTATAGAACTTTCCACCCAAAAACCACAAGATATAGTTTTTTCTCACCCCGACATGGAACTTTCTCGAAGATTGACCACATCACAGGACACAAAGCAAGCCTCTGCAGATTCAGAGGCATAGAAACTATTTCCAGCATCTTCTCTGACCATGATGGAATTAAACTCGAGTTTAATTTCAAGAGAAATCCTCAAAAATACCTAAAAACATGGAAACTAAATAACCTACTCCTGAATGACTCCACTATTACCGAAGAATTAAAGTCCGAAATCAAAAGATTCATGGAAGCCAATGACAATGAAGATACAAGTTTCCATAATCTTTGGGACACTGCCAAAGCAGTCATAAGAGGGAAGTTCATAGCAATTAGTGCACATAAGAGGAAGACAGAGAAAAGGCTAATGGATCACCTAACATCAAGCCTTAGAGAATTGGAAAAGCAACAGCAAAAAAATCCAAAAAATTACAGGAGAAAGGAAATAATAAAGATCCGAGCAGAAATAAATGAAATAGAAAATAAACGTACTATACAGAAAGTAAGTGAAAGCAAAAGCTGGTTCTTTGAAAGGATAAACAAAATTGATACCCCACTAGCGAGACTTATTAAGAAGAAGAGAGAAAGGAACCAGGTGAATCAAATCTGCAATGAGGCTGGTAACATAACAACAGACATAGTAGAAATTCAAAACATCATTAGAGAATACTTTGAACATCTATACGCTAAGAAACAAGATAATCTGGATGAGATGGACAAATTCCTGGACAAATATAATCTACCAAGAATAAGCCAGGAAGAAATAGAAAGTCTGAATAGGCCCATAACAAGCCAGGAGATTGAATCAGTAATAAGTAACCTCCCAATAAAGAAAAGCCCTGGCCCCGATGGATTCACCTCTGAATTCTACAAAACTTTCAAAGAAGAGTTAACTCCCATTCTGCTCAAATTATTTCTAAAGATCCAAAAGGGTGAATCTCTCCCTAATTCATTCTATGAAGCCTCTGTCACCCTCATCCTCAAAACAGATAAGGACAGGACAAGGAAGGAAAACTATAGACCAATATCTCTGATGAACATAGACTCAAAGATTCTCAACAAGATACTAGCAAATCGTATTCAACAACTTATACAGAAGATCATACACCATGATCAGGTAGGCTTTATTCCAGGAATGCAAGGTTGGTTCAACATACGCAAAACCATAAATGTAATACACCATATTAATAGGAAGAAAGACAAAAACCATATGGTCATATCGATTGACGCAGAAAAAGCATTTGATAAGATACAACATCCCTTCATGATCAAGACTCTTAGCAAAATTGGCATAGAAGGGCCATTTCTCAATACAATAAAAGCTATCTATGAAAAACCCATAGCGAACATCATCCTGAATGGAGAAAAGCTGAAAGCTTTCCCACTAAACACAGGAACAAGACAAGGATGCCCACTTTCTCCTCTCCTTTTCAATATAGTACTGGAAGTCCTCGCCAACGCAATCAGAAAAGAGGAAAAAATAAAGGGCATTCAAATAGGAAAAGAAGAGGTGAAACTCACTCTATTTGCAGATGACATGATTGTATACATAGAAGACCCAATGGTCTCCATGGAAAAACTACTGGAAGTAATACATGAATTCAGTAAAGTTGCAGGATATAAAATCAATATACAGAAATCGATAGCATTTCTATATACGAATAATAGGCAGACTGAGATAGAACTGAAAAAACTTATTCCGTTTACCATAGCCACTAAAGTATAAGATATTTAGGAATAAATCTAACCAAAGAAGTTAAAGACCTCCACAAGGAAAACTATGAGAAGGTAAAAAAAGAAATTGAAAATGACACAAAAAAATGGAAGGACATCCCATGTTCATGGATTGGAAGAGTTAATATAATCAAAATGGCAATTCTACCCAAATTAATCTACCTATTTAATGCAATGCCAATCAAATTACCAGACACATTCTTCACAGATCTAGAAAAGACAATCTTAAAATTTGTCTGGAATCATAAAAGACCCCGTATTGCCAAAGCACTTCTACACAAGAAGAATGGAGTGGGTGGCATCTCAATCCCCGATCCAAAAATATATTACAAAGCTGTGGTAATAAAGACAGCATGGTATTGGCACAGAAACAGACATGTGGACCAATGGAACAGAATAGAGTCCCCAGAAATAAGTGCCCAAACATACAGTCAACTGATCTTTGACAAGGGGTACCAGTCAATCCAGTGGGAAAATGAAAGCCTCTTCAGCAAGTGGTGCTGGAGAAACTGGACTTCCACTTGCAGAAAGATGAATCTGAACCCCTACCTCTCTCCTTTGACAAGAATCAAGTCAAGGTGGATCAAGGATCTAAATCTAAGACCTCAAACTATAAAGCTGCTCCTGGAGAATGCTGGGGAAACTCTGGGAGACATTGGTGTAGGGAAAGACTTCCTAAAGAAGACCCTCAAAGCAGAGTCCATCGTCCACAAAATAGACAAGTGGGATTACATCAGACTAAGAAGTTTCTGCATGGCCAAAGACACAGTAGTTAGTGTGAATCGACAGCCCTCAGAATGGGAAAATATTTTTGTAAATGTTGCATCAGATAAGGGACTGATAACCAGAATACACAAGGAACTAAAAAAGGTGTTTGGAAAAAAGATGAGCAACCCTATTAAAAGATGGGAGAAGGAGATGAAGAAAACACTCTCTAAAGATGACATACGAATGGCCAAAAGGCATATGAAAAAATGTTCAACCTCCCTCATCGTAAGGGAAATGCAGATAAAAACAACAATGAGGTACCACCTAACCCCAGTCAGATTGTCTAATATTAAAAAAACAAAAAATGATAAGTGTTGGCGGGGGTGTGGTGAAAGGGGAACTCTTTTACACTGCTGGTGGGAATGTAGATTGGTCCAAGCACTGTGGAGAATAATTTGGAGATTCCTCAAAAATCTACAGATAGATCTGCCATATGATCCAGAGATCCCACTCCTCGGTATCTACCCAAAGGACAGAAGAATTCTTCATTGGAAAAGTGCTTGCACATCGATGTTTATTGCGGCACTATTCACAATTGCTAAGTCATGGAACCAACCCAGATGCCCCCGTATGGAGGAATGGATTGAAAAACTGTGGCACATATACTCTATGGAATACTACTCAGCCATAAAAACCAACAGAGCCCTGGCTTTTGACAGAAAGTGGAAGAATATGGAAGATGTACTGCTGAGTGAGGCAAGCCAGGCTATGAAGGAGAGACATTGTATGTCCCCACTTAACATATACCGTTTGTCTGCATTCTATGTCTGAAACTGATTGACTAACAGTTGAACAAACACAAGAGATGAGTGTGAATGTCAGATGAGGTGTATGTGGAGGAGTGGGGCCCAATGAAAGACATTTGGAGAAGGGATACAGAGGTAGAGCATTGATGGGATGGGGAGGTGTGGTGTTATCTGTTGAATATATTTCGATCAACGGGTCTGGGGAGAAATGTTCACATATCGAAATGGTCTCATTGTAAGCCAAACAATATGATTGAAAGTATATACAAAAATAAATAAATTAATTAAAAAAAATCTATACCATTTCTATATAC
Source organism: Tupaia tana (assembly GCA_026018925.1). Classification (NCBI taxonomy): domain Eukaryota; kingdom Metazoa; phylum Chordata; class Mammalia; order Scandentia; family Tupaiidae; genus Tupaia; species Tupaia tana. The sequence continues at coordinate 231,295,116 of JAKSZU010000001.1, read as the reverse complement.
AAACAACAAGCAGACAGAGACAGAATTGAATAAAGTAATTACATTTACCATAGCCACAAGAAGCATAAGATACTTAGGAATAAAACTAACCAAAGAAGTCAAAGACCTCTACAAGGAAAACTATGAAAACCTTAAAAAGAAAATTGAAAAGGACACTAAAATGTGGAAGGACATCCCATGTTCCTGGATTAGCAGAATCAATATAATAAAAATGGCAATCCTACCCAAATTAATCTACATATTTAATGCAATCCCTATAAAATTACAAGAGACATTCTTCACAGATCTAGAAAAGACAATCATAGAATTTGTCTGAAACCGTAAAAGACCCTGTTTTGCTAAAGCCATCCTGTACAAGAAGATTAGAGTAGGGGGCATTTCACTTCCTGACCCCAAAATATATTACAAAGCTGTGATAATCAAAATAGCATGGTATTGGCACAAAAACAGACATGAGGACCAATGGAACAGAGTAGAGACTCTGGAAATAAACCCCAAAACATACAGCCAACTCATCTTTGACAAAGGGTACCAGTCAATCCAGTGGAAAAAGGGAAACCTCTCTAGTAAATGGTGCTGGAAAAACTGGGTACCCACCTGCAGAAAGATGATTCTGAACCCCTATCTGTCACCATTAACCAAAATCAAATCAAAGTGGATCAAAGATCTAAACCTAAGACCACAAACTATAAAACTACTAGTGAAAAACACAGGGGACACCCTGGGCGACATTGGGGTAGGCAAAGACTTCTTAAGCAAGACCCCCAAAGCACAGGCAATAATCCCCAAAATAGACAGGTGGGATTACATCAGATTAAGGAGTTTCTGCACAGCAAAGGACACCATAATTAGTGTGAATCGACAGCTCTCAGAATGGGAGAGAATTTTTGTTAATTGTGCCTCAGATAAAGGACTGATAACCAGAATACACAGGGAACTCAAGCAGCTTACCTGGAAGAAAATTATTAACTCAATTAAAAGATGGGAAAATGAGCTGAATAAACAACTCTCTAAGGAAGACATGCACAGCCAAAAAGCATATGAAAAAATGCTCAACCTCCCTCATTGTAATGCAGATCAAAACCACAATGAGATACCACCTAACCCCAGTCAGAATGGCAAAGATTAAAAAAAAACAAATAATGATAAGTGCTGGAAAGGATATGGTGAAAGGGGGCCACTCCTACACTGCTGGTGGGAATGTAAACTGGTCCAGCCACTGTGGAGAATGATATGGAGGTTCCTCAAAGACCTTCAAATAGAACTACCATTT